>SJYF01000082.1:6093340-6107889 GCA_006410515.1 Procapra przewalskii | reverse complement strand
CTGCTTTTGAATATGCTATCTAGGTTGGTCATAACTTTCCTTCCAAGGAGTAAGCGTCTTTTAATTTCATGGCTGCAGTCACCATCTGCAGTGATTTTGGAACCTAAAAAAATAAAGTCTGACATTGTTTCCACTGTTTCCCCATCGATTTCCCATGAAGTGATAGGACCAGATGCCATGATCTCCGTTTTCTGAATGTTGAGCTTTAAGCCAACTTTTTCACTCTCCTCTTTCACTTTCGTCAAGAGGCTTTTTAGCTCCTCTTCACTTTCTGCAGTAAGGGTGGTGTCATCTGCATATCTGAGGTTATTGATATTCCTCCGGGCAATCTTGATTCCAGCTTGTGCTTCTTCAGCCCAGCATTTCTCATGATGTACCCTGCATATAAGTTAAATAAGCAGAGTGACAATATACAGCCTTGATGTACTCCTTTTCCTATTATGTCCAGTTCTAACTGTTGCCTCCTGACCTGCATACAGATTTCTCAAGAGGCAGGTCAGGTGGTCTGGTATTCCCGTCTCTTTCAGAATTTTCCACAGTTTATTGTGATCCACACAGTGAAAGGCTTTGGCATAGTCAATAAAGCAGAAATAGATGTTTTTCTGGAGCTCTCTTGCTTTTTCCATGATCCAGCGGATGTTGGCTATTTGATGTATATAAATAGTTCGGTCCCTCAGGCATGTACTACTCTTTGCGACCCCATGGACTGCTGCACGCCAGGCCTCCCTGTCCTTCACCAACTCCCAGAGCTTGCTCAAACTCATGGCCATGGAGTCAGTGATGCCATCCAACCATCTCATCCTCTGTCATCCCCTTCTCCTGCCTTCAATCTTTCCCAACATCGGGGTCTTATATAAATAATATATATACTACTGGGGCTTCCACTGATTAAGAATCCATGTGTTTCTGTTGCAGGCAGAGCAGGTTTGATCCTAACAGGGGGAATAAGATTCTGCATGCTGCGAGGGGTGGCCAAAAAATAAATTAAAAAAGCCAGTCTAGGGAGTCTGGGAAAGGGGTGAGTCGGGGGGGAGTAGTAGGGAGATTGGGAAACAAGTGACTTCAGGGAGACACAGGTGAATTCTAGATTCGTCTCAATTGCTTCTGAATTTGGGGAACCCCTTCACCCTCCAGAGACCTCTCCCATGAAGCAAGTGTACCTCGCTGTCTATGGGCACAGGGAGGGGTCAGGTTGGGGTAGGTGGTGCCTGACCACCCACTGAGAAGTCTGGAAACCAGCTGGACACCCCAGCGGCTGAACCCCACCCTCAGCCAGTCCTGCCATCATGGTGGAGACTTGGGGCGGTTTTCTGAGAACAGTTTGTTCTGGTCCTTCCTACCCCAACTCATCTGGAACAGATCTGCCTTCAGAACAAAGCAAGGCACCGGAGGCAGATGTCCTGGGGCTTCTGAGGCTGCTGGGTCCCTGATGCCCTTGACTTTAGTTCCCCAGGGCCTGAGGGCCTGTCCAGGGCAGTACTCAGGAGTGGAAATCCTGAGAGCTCCACCCCAGCCCTAGGAGCCAGACCACGTGGGCGCTGTTGGACGCAGCCAGTGAGCAGAAGAGACATTCCTCCGAGGGAGGTGCCATGGGCTCAGAGACCCCGACCACAGGCCCATCGGCGCCCCCAAATACGCTTTACCCAATTTAACAACCCATAGCAGCTTCCCTGGCAGCTCAGTGGTAAAGAATCTGCCTGCAAGGCAGGAGGCCCGGGTTTGATCCCTGGGTTGGGAAGAGCCCCCGGAGGAGGAAGTGGCCACCCACTCCAGGATTCTTATCTGGAGGATTCCATGGACAGAGGAGCATGGCGGGCTATAGTCCATGGGGTCCAAAGAGTCTGACAGAAAATAAATTAAAAAAAAAAAAGAGTCCAACACAACTGAGCGACTAGCGCTTCACTTTCAGGTGTGTAAGCCTTTATGGACACCCACCTTCACCGAGAGAGAACGCTCTGAGAAGTGGTCCCATATGTCTAGTATTTTGGTCATCTGGTGTGAAGGGATAGCTCATTGGAAAAGTCCCTGATGCTGGGAAAGTTTGAGGGCAGAAGGAGCAGAGGGCATCAGAGGATGAGATGGCTGGATGGCATCAGCAATGCAATGACCATGAAACTGGGCAAACTCCGGGAGATGGTGAGGGACAGGGAGGCCAGGTGCCGCAGGCCATGGGGTCGCAGAGTCGGACACGACTGGGCGACGGAACAGCCCGTAAGGATGCTACCCTCTGGCTGTTCCGAGAGAGCCTGGATGGATGCGTCGTCTGAATGGTGTCTGTAATCCCTCACTCTCAGAATGGTTCACAAATTCCTGCTGGCCACTGGCCAACTGAGACTGCCTTTATTCACTGGAATACTTCCTTTTCGAGCCGTGTGAGTCTAAGCTACAGACAAGGCCCAGGGTAGGGCTCAGCTTTGCCATCTGCCAGTTATATGACGTGGACAAGTCACTTTGCCTCTCTGAGCCCCGCTTTACTGTAAAAGGGGCATGATAATACCCCCCCCTCCCATCTTGCTGTCACATCCAGATAAAGCCATGTCTAGAATGTTCCTCGCACAAGCCAGGCACTCACAGGTGCTCAGTGGTCAGCCTCTCCATTCGTAGCCCATCCTCTTTCAATCTCACCCCTACCGGTTAAAGAAGCCTAGCAGTGGAAATTCCCCAGCAGCCCATTGGTTAGGCCTCTGTGCTTCCACTGCTCAGGGTCTGAATTCAACCCTAGTCAGGGAATTAAGATCCCACAAGCCTTGCATCGTGACCAAAAAAAAAAAAAAAAGAGGCTTAACAGTGTTTAGGGCTTCCCTGGTGGCTCAGAGGTTAAAGCGTCTGCCTCTAATGTGGGGCTTCCCTAGTGGCCCGGATGGTAAAGAATCCACCTGCAATGCGGGGACCATCCCTGGGTTGGGAAGATCCCCTGGAGAAGGGCATGGCAATCCTTTCCAGTATTCTTGCCTGGAGAATCCCCATGGACAGAGGAGCCTGGTGGGCTACAGTCCATGAGACTGCAAAGAATTGGACATGACTGAGCAACTCAGCACAGCACAGCACAACAGTGTTTATCTCAAACTCTTGCAGAAGCTGCTTCTCCAATGCCCCCTAGTTCCCCACTGAGCTGAGTGTGGGCGCCCCGGGCTCCCTGACAGGTAGGTGCCTAAAATCTTGTGCTTGGCGACTGAGTGCCCCACAGCTAGCTGGTAAACAGATATTGTATTTGACCTCTCCTTGCTCCCAGAAGGAGTCTCCCATCATCCCTCATTCCACACCCCCATCCCGTCTCTGTTGTGAGAATATTTCAGGGTGGGAGCAACCCTCCCATTGGGATTACATGCACCCAACCTGATCACCCTGCTTGCAGCCTTCCTTCCACTCCCTGATACCTCCAGTCACCTGCAAACCCCCATCTGCTGTGGGACAGCCACTGACATCTCCCTGGCGTTCTTGGCTCCTAAGACCCTCCTTGACTCCCGTGCATGCGTGCTAAGTCACTTCAGTCGTGTCCAACTCTTGCGACCCTGTGGACTGTAGCCCACCAGGCTCCTCTGTCCATGGGAGTCTCCAGGCAAGAATGCTGGAGTGGGCTGCCGTGCCCTCCTCGAGGGGAGACCCAATGATCGAACCTATGTCTCTTATGTCTCCTGCATTGACAAGTGGGTTCTTTACCACTGGGGCCAACTGGAAAGACTTCATTGGCCCCCACTGCTCCTAAACTAAGACCAAACTCCTTTGCTCAGCGGCATTCAAGGCCCTTGAAACGTCCCATCCCTCCTGTTCCCCACAGGAAGTGGCGATCCCAGCCGGGGTCAGCTCTGAGTCTGGCCACGGGACAGATCTTCCTATGGCTTCACTCACGCTGTCCCCCACTCTCAGTCCAGCACACGGACGCCTGGCCTCTCTGAACCAGTCCCCCTTTAAAGCCCCCTGCTTTCCCCAGAAACTTTGGCCAGCAACCCCACCCATAGCGTAGACCGTCCCCCTCTGCTCTCCCAAAGCTTCCTCTCTAGCATGAATTGAACCATCTTGCCCTGCTTTGCAGGGTTAATTGTTTTATACATAGATACCTGGCTTCCCTCATTCTGTGATGGGCTCAGTGGGGAACAGATTTCATGCCTAGCTGCCCTGCAGCCCTGGAATAAAGCTCTGTGAGGTGAGGTGAAGTCGCTCAGTCGTGTCCGACTCTTTGTGACCCTATAGATTGTAGCCTACCAGGCTTCTCCGTCCGTGGGATTTTCCAGGCAAGAATACTGGAGTGGGTTGCCATTTCCTTCTCCAGAGGATCTTCCCAACCCAGGGATTGAACCCGGGTCTCCCACATTGTAGGCAGACGCTTTACCATCTGAGCCACCAGGGAAGCCTGATAAGGCTCTGTACATACACTGAGTTGGGTGGAATGATTGGAATGATTGGCAAGACCTGAGGGTTGCTGGGGGCCTTCTCTCAGGGAAAGGGGCAGACTCCAGTCTAGGCTTGGACTTGCTGCTGTCCTGAGCCCCACACTCAGATCCCTGGTTCCCTCTGGCTCCCAGAATCGCAGGCCAGGATACTCAGAGAAACACTGCTGCTGCTGCTAAGTCGCTTCAGTCGTGTCCGACTTTGTGCGACTGCAATTTTCTTCTCCAATGAATGAAAGTGAAAAGTGGAAGTGAAGTCGCTCAGTCGTGTCCAGAGAAACACTGGCTGGTCTAATAACCCGACACCCATAATAGTTCACTTCTGTGTTGTTGTTTAGTTGCTAAGTTGTGTCTAACTCTTTTGCGACCCCATGGACTGTAGCCCGCCAGGCTCCTCTGTCCTTGGGATTTCCCAGGCAATACTGGAATGGGTTGCCATTTCCTCTCCCAGGGGATCGTCCAACTGTACAATTTCCCAAGAATCGTTTGTATATATTTGATCTTTACAACCCTAGGAGTTCGAAAGGTAGACATTATCTCCATATTATAGATTTAAAACTGAGGTTCATACAGGCTAAGTGACTAGCCCTGGATTAGAATCTGCTAGTTTTAACTCCACTGCACTGGCTCGTCACTGTTCTGTGCCCCAAAGCACTTTCGTCCTCTCTCTCGTAGCTTGTTTCTGAGCTCTGAACGTTCATTTACGTATATGTCTTCCTTCCTCTACCAGGATGTAAGCTCTTCTCCCGAAAGATGTGTGCCCAAGCATCCTTGTGTCCCTTGGTGCCTTGCCCCTTGTAGGGCCTCGATCAGTATTTGTGAGGGAATAAACAGATGAAGCAAAGCGCCTGCACGGGCTATCACAAGAGAAGGACGCTGCAAACAGAGCCGACCTGCTCTCTAGCCTGCAGCCTCCCTTCTTAGCCATCCTCCCATCTCCCAACAACACTGTCACCTTGAGGAGCCAGCCCTGTAACGGCGCTGCCCTAGGCCAGTGCCGACCTGCGACAGGGCGCTGTGTCTCCCTCTCTGCCCCTTCTCCCTTTTTCCCGTCCTGTTCTCCCGAGGCTGCCAGCCTATTGTGGGCACGTCCTCTCTGCGTGTGCTGCAGCCTGTCCCATCTTCAGGGCCCTTGTTCACCAGCCTCCCCAGCCATCAGCCTGGGTCACCTACCAGTATTCCAAAGACCCAATCTCAGCCTGCACCCCCTTGCCTGGGATTTGAGGGCCCCTTGAGTCTTAAAGTCAGCCAGGACCTCGAGAGGACGGGGTGGGGGTGGAGAACCAGGGTGCCACGGGAGAGCCAGCCGTGCCCGCACTCGCCAGAGCCGGCGCCTCTGCTGGGGCAGGGCCCGCCAGCTGGCATCTGGGTGGAGCTTGGTCCCAGCTGTTCCTGGCGCTGCTTGAGGCTTGACTCCGGCTGCCTCACCGGAAGCGCAGCCGTGGTGCACCGAGGCTTCTGGGAACCGCGCTGCGCTATTCTGGGACAGTGATGGGGCTCCGGGACGCCTGGCAGCGGCTGAAATTTCAGCCCCTTTGGTCTGTCTGTGTGCTCTTTGCTTCCCCTCTGATGATAAGGCAGAGTTCGGTCAGGATGCCACGTTCAGAACCACTGATGGCGCATTTGAGGGTCTTAATAGCAGTTGTGGTTTCGCTAAAATGGGGCCTGGCGTAAACAATCTATACTTCAGTCCTCCGAGGGGACGGCCTTCGTTCTTGCTGTCACTCACGCCGCATGACCCGTGGTCATTTTCTGTTAGTTTTACAGTTCGTCCGCATACCTACCCTGCGACATTAACCCATCACTGCATTCTGCTGCAGTGACTCAAATTTAAATCCAGTGGTGGGTCTCCTCTGAAAGCCTCCTTCCTTCCTTCCCTCCCGCCCCTTTCCTCCACCCTCCTTTCCTTCCTTCCTTCTTTCTTAAACTGACCCTGGAAGACTTGCCCATGCGCTGTAAAACAATCAAGAATGACGACTGAGCCTGGGCGACACCAGCTTCGAGTCATAATCAAAACCAGCTTACAACAAAGTTAAGCCCCCGTGATTAACCTGTTCCCGAGAGCCCTCGGAGAAGCCTGCTGAGACAATGCCCAGCCTCCGTCTGGGAACTGGAGGCCAGGCTGGGAAGAGCGCCTCCCTAAGGTCACAGTTGATGGACATAAAGCTTACGCTTGGCACTCTGACTTCTGCGGTGGGATCATAGAGTTTCCGAGCTGCAAGGAGCAGTATATGTGAGTGTGTGTGTCTTAATCATTCAGTTATGTCTGACTGTTTGTGACCCTGTGGACTGTACCCCACCAGGTTCCTCTGCCCATGGGATTCTCCAGGCAAAAATACTGGAGTGGGTTGCCATTCCCTTCTCCAGATCTTTCCAACCCAGAGATTGAACCTGAGTCTCCACATTGCAGGGAGATTTTTACCATCAGAGTTGTCCAAAGAGCAAGAACTTGCTTGTATGTAAAATGGGGCCACAATTCCGGCCCCTACTCCCCTGCTGATTGCTGTAGAGATTACAGGAAACCACAGATTTGAGCATCCCTGGCCAGAGCTTGGGACCTTCCCGTCTCAGGCTTATCTGCCTCCACTGCCCATCTGTGTAAGGAGAAAACAGCTCATGAAAATGGAGGCAAAGGTCTTTAGGCTTTCCCAAACTGAAGTGCGCAGCTTCAGAGTTTGTTGTGTTTGTTTAAAAAGCAGATTTCTGGGCCCCATTCTGAACTCTGGAATTTTGGTCTCTAACCAAAAAGAAGACTAAGTGCCTGTTTTTAAAAATCTCTGCTCCCCACCCTCAAATATGATTAATGATCCACACTGCCTTTGAGAACCAAGGGTAAGTCAAGAATTGTTCAAATATGAAAATTAAAAAAAAAAAAGAATTGTTCACGTCAGCTATGAGGAGAGGAAAGTGGAATAGAGGCTAAACGCAAACAGCACAGCTGGTCCGTGGAGGCTCCTGTCTTGCCACAGCCAGAGGGGCAGTTCCCTGCTTTCAGGGGATGAGGGTCATTGGAAGAGGAGCATAAGTGTTAGAGGAACCGCTGACCAGGACCACCCTCGCTGGCCAGACAAGACAGAATCACTTGCATGAGTTATCTTAAAACAGGAGGGCCTGGTAAGCAACGCGGAACTCACAAGCTCCGCCGGCAGAATTCGGGAAAGATCAAGAGGAGTGAAGAGACACCAGTCCGTATGTCCTGCCAACCCCCCTGAACCCTTTTGGATGGAGTCCGTCTTGGCTGAGAGATGCACACACCACCAGAAAGCCCCTGTGTCAGAGTGATTGGCCAGAGACAGCCCCCAAACTAATCCCATCACCATAAAACCCAAGGCTCCGAGCCAGCTGGCAGAGCCATTCCCCGGGGCTCCCTGACCTGCCAGCTCTCCACCCAGGCGCCCCTTTCCAGCAACGCCTCTTGCTTTATCAGCAAGGAGTCTCCCCGGGCAAGTCATTTCCAGCCGCCAGACAGAAGCCCAGCTCTGGAAGGAGTCTCCCTCCTGCAACAGAAGGCTGGAGCCAGAGTGGGCAGTGCAGAGGGCACCCACGAGGGATGCGTTCCAGGGAAGGAGAGTCTTGCACTTTTCTGTTCCGCTGGGGCACAGCCACGCTTTGGCTCGCCTGTGCTGACGGCATGACTGGGGAGCCTGAAGCCACTGTTGGGTGTCTCTCCCTTTGCCTTGTGCTCCTGTCCCGAGTATTTTCCGGCCAGGTCTGAAATCATTCCAATTAGAGGCATGGTTCCTGCGTTTAAGATTACCTCAAGTTATCCTAGAGTTGATCACAGCCTGAAGTGTATTATCAAGACTATACATTTTCTGTAACACGGGGAACTCCGCTTAACATTCTGTAAGGGTTCGATAGCATCACTGGCTCAATGGACAAAAACTGCAGCAAACTTCGGGAGACAGCGGAGGGCAGAGGAGCCAGCCGTGCCGTGGGTCACAGGGTCGCAGAGTGTCAGATGAGACTTCACAACTGAACAACAGCAACAAATGAGAAAAGAATTTGAAAAAGAATGGATACTTGTATATGTATGGGATCACTTTGCTCTGCAGTTGAAACTATCACAACATTAATCAACTATATTCTAATATTAAAAAAAAAACAGTAGGTCTTATGAATCCACCCAGACTCTGTATTTGATTTTTATGTTTTGTGGTGTGTTTTTTTTTTCAGACTCTGTATTTTAGGAAGTTCTCCGAGTGATTGTTGTGTCTAATAGAATCTGAGAGCCACTGAAATACAAATCTGTTTTAGAGATAAGCAAATACTTCCCAGGAACGTAAGCGATGAGCAGAACTGGGGCTCAGAAGTGGAGCGGCGCTGACTGGAGAGTAAATGACTGCAGAGCTGTCTGATTAAGTGAACGCACTCCTGGGAGCTGAGTTTTCACGGGGAGTGAAGTAAGGAGAGTGTGTGAGGGTGCGGAGCCCTTGGGGGGATGATGTTGCCGTTGACGGGCATTGGTCGGACCCATAAACTAAAGCCCCCGGACTCTTGCCTGTTGACAGATGAGAATCCCAGAGGTGGGAAGGGAGCAAAAGGCAAGAAAATGTGAGCCAGCCCCCAAAGAAATACTTTTCAGGAGCTGATTCCTCGTAGGTTTCCTTTCCCTGGAGATCAGAGGCAGTTATCGTTGAATTATTTTCTGTTGGCGTCTGGTCTTGCTCCTTCTTGGAAACAGAGGAGAATAGTATCTGACTTCATGTTGGATCTTTTCTTTCACTTTATTTTTGCTCTCAATGGCTTTTGGTAGATAGGATGCTGTGTAGAGCTGTAACCATACATAACAGCCTGCCTGGGGAACACTGCCCACCTGTGAATGACTGCAGAAAAGAAGAAATTAACACATCCTGTCCCTGATGCTGACCAAGCCAGCAGATATTCTGCAAGACTTACAGCCTTTTTACTTCCTCATCTCCTCCCCCTCTCTGTTTTGTAAAAGAAACTGGCATCAAGACTCTGATAAGATGGTACTCTAGGACATTTTCTCGGATGCCTGGCTTTCCGAAAAAAGTCGAATGAAGTCGCTATTTCTTGCCTCAACACCTCGTCTTCTGCCCTGAGCTTGGATTCAGTGATATTCTCAACTGGACTCCTTTTTTGGACCTGGTAGATCTTCAGAGAAAAAGCAAGTCAGCCGAAGTGAAGGCCTTGGACGCTGTCATGGGGCATCTTAGGTCAAAGTGACAGAGAGGAGGAAAGAAAAGTTTCCCTCCACTCTTCTAAGTTCTGCTGGAAACTGTAACGAAACACACACACAAGACACATTTATTAACATGTATACCTTGTGTGCACATGGGGGACGTGGGCATGCTCAATGGTGTCCCACTCTTTGGGACCCCCATGGACTATTGCCCACCAGGCTCCTCTGTCCATAGGATTTCTTCAGGCAAGAATCCTGGAGTGGGTTTCCATTTCCTTCTCCAGGGGATCTTCCCAACCCAGGAATCAATCCTCGGTCTCCTGCATCTTCTCCTAAATCCTCTGCTTTGCAGGCCAATTCTTTACCTACTGAGCCATCGGGGAAGCTCACACAGGCGGGGATAACCAGAGGGGAAAGTGAGTAACTCAAAGACGTAGCTCAGAATTCTGACCTACTGTCTTCAGCAAAAGACAGAAGAGAGGCGTGAGGGAGACTGCTTAGGGGGACGTAACCAAGAAAGGCATGATCCACAGAGGAAGGTCACGCAGACTTCTGTCGACACCTCCTCCACTGACAAAAGTGTCGGGATTTAGGGTTGCCACCCTCTTCCTGGCACGGAGAGGGAGACGCCTCTACAAATGGAGGTTTCTTTCGTAAATAGGAATTTCCCTTGCCAGGGGGTAATTGTGGTTCTGCCGTCAGAGTTTCTTCCACATGTGCTGTTTCTCAAAATAGTCCTGTGCCTAAGAGGCGTATTTGGGGGTGGTATATTCTACCACTCTTTAGTGAAAGTCTTGGGAAAGTCACGCCCAGTAACCTCCCTTGATGTCTTCCAAAGGGCTCCACTTGCCCCGAGGAGGCACACCTGGAGATTCTTTGCATCCAATTTTCATAGATGATACTGGTCATTCAAAAGGAAATTTCGAATGCCACTGCTTTTTCTTATTTCCTTTTGTCCCCATTGCCTCATTTCACTATAAGCATTGGCTATTTGCTGCTGTCAGGTGGGGGTAGGAGCCACTAACTTAAGCGGAAAGAGGGGGAGTGGGTACTTCTCCTAGACGGAGCCCGTGGCTCCTGGACCTCTGCTTGTCCAAGGTCATTTTGATCTGCTCAAATGAAAGCAGCCGGGCACAGAGATTACTCCCGACAACCCTTTCGCCCTAATACTGTATTGCATTTCAAAACAGTATTCCTGCTCGCTCTTGGGCCATTCCTATCAGGGCTGAAAACAAAGACTCATTCCTGTTCTTAGACCCACCGTGGCAATGAAATGTGATCCAGAACAGCACCCTCGGAGGGTGCCCAGCCTGTTGCCGCTTTCTAATGCTTCTCCTCCAAAGACTGAGGGGCTCTCCCCAGGGCCCAGGACAAGAGCTACAGTTTTAACCCCACTGGCTGTCTCCCCACCCCTAGCAGAATGTGCGGCCAGCTGTTGAGGGTGCTTTGCAGCTGAAGCAACTGGCTGCAGGGGGAGAGAGGATCGAAATTATAGGCTCACAGAGCATCTGACTTCCCCAGCCGTTCAGTTAAACTATGAGCGCTACGTTGGGAGACCTGGGTCTAGGAGACCTGGGTCCAGGACTCAGCCTGACTGCTGAGTAGCTGGTGGTACAGCTAGGAAGACTATAATAACAATAGCTAGTGTTTACTCTGGGGGCTCTGCAGTAAAGAACCTGCCTGCCAGTGAAGGAGCTGCAGATTGGATCCCTGAGTCCAGAAGATCCCCCGCGAAAGGAAATGACAATCCACTCCAGTATTCTTTCCTGGGAAATCCCATGGATAGAGGAGCCTGGTGGGCTACAGTCCAAGGGGTCGTAAAAGAGTCAGACACAACTTAGTGATTAAACAACAATATTTACTCTGTGCCAGGCAGGTATAAGTTCCATATTAACTTCTTTGTTCCTCCCTACAGTCTCTAAAGTCGATAAAATTATCCTACATGCTTATAAAATGAGGAAACTCAAAGAGGCCCAAATGAGGGGTTCAAAGTCAGTAACTAGTAAGTGATAGTTGACTCCGGAACTTGTGTTCTTAACTACCTTAGTTGAGATAGAAAAAATGTGTTTGCTGTCCTGTGAAATCCAGTGGCGTAAAAGAAATAAATATTTGTTATGACTCTGTTTCTAGGAGTCAGGGTCAAGGAATGGATTACCTAGGAGATCTGGTTGGGAGTTTCTCATGAGACTGACGCCAAGATGTTGGCTGGGGCGGCAAGTTCATCTGGTTGAAATCATTCACGTCAGATTAAGGCTTGAACCCATGTGCCAGGTCTCGATCTCAGCCAAAACCTAGTTTGGGACTCAAACCCACGAGGCTGGTACTTGAACCCAGCCAAAACCTACAGTCTTCTGACTGAGATCACAGACCACATTTCGGTACCTAATGAAGCTCAGATTCTTGATATCTCATCGCAGAAAGAATTCAGTAAGGGACAGCGTGATAGGGTAAGAAGTGGGTTCATTTCGTGAGAAGCAGCCAGTGTGGGCCATTGCAGAGAGTTAGTGGGGCCTTGAAATGTGGTGTGGCTAGCTTTTATGGTCTGGGTAATCTCATAAGCTAATGAGTGGGAGGATTACTCCAACTATTTTTGGGAAGAGGTGGAGATTTCCAGGAACTGTGCCACTGCCCACCTTTTGGTCTTTGATGGTTGGCCTTGGAACTGTCATGGCATCTCTGGGTGTGGCACTGGCTTACTGATGTGTTATGATGAGCATATATTGAGGATCAAGGTCTAGTTGAAGTTGACTCATCTGCCATCTTGGACTCGTACGATTCTAATCAGTTTCTGTTGTACCCTTGGTTCAGTTCAGTTCAATTGCTCAGTCGTGTCTGACTCTTTGCGACCCCATGGACTGCAGCACGCCAAGCTTCTCTGTCCATCACCAGCTCCCGGAGTTTGCTCAGACTCATGTCCATCAGCTCGGTGATGCCATCCCACCATCTCATCCTCTGCCATCCCCTTCTCCTCCTGCCTCAACCTTTCCCAGCATCAGCGTCCTTTCCAACGTGTCAGTTCTTCCCATCAGGTGGCCAAAGTATTGAAGCTGCAGCATCAGCATCAGTCCTTTCAATGAATATTCAGGACTGATCTCCTTTAGGATGGACCGGCTGGATCTCCTTGCAGTCCAAGGGACTCTCAAGAGTCTTCTCCAACACCACAGTTCAAAAGCATCAATTCTTTGGCGCTCAGCTTTCTTTATGGCCCAACTCTCACATCCATACATGAATACTGAAAAAAACATAGCTTTGACTAGATGGAACTTTGTTGACAAGTAATGTCTCTGCTTTTTAATATGCTGTCTAGCTTGGTCATAGCTTTGTAACAGTAGGGAAAGAAGCTGGGCACAACTTTTAGAAAAATGACCTCACCCAAGGACACAACATAAAGGGTTAGACTCATATGGGACCAAGATGGCAGACAAGACCAGATCTTGATCCCCAGTCAGCAGGTGGACTGAACAGCCACAAGTACCATGACAGTCCTGAGGCACTGTGGAAAGGCCAGGCAGTGGGCAGTGGCCACATCCTGGAAATCTCTGCCCCTTCCCCCAGATAGTTGCAATAATCCTCCCACTCATTAGCATATGAAATTCAGTTCAGTTCAGTCGCTCAGTTGCGTCTGACTCTTCGACCCCATGGACTGCAGCACGCCAGGCCTCCCTGTCCATCACCAACTCCGGAATTTACTCAAGCTCATGTCCATGGAGTCGCTGATGCCATCCAACCATCTCATCCTCTGTCGTCCCCTTCTGCTACTTCCTTCAATCTTTCCCAGCGGGTAAAAACTAACCACGCCAAATTTCATGGCCACATTCGCCCTCTGCCATGGCCCACACTCTGTATCTGAATAAATCCCTTTCTTACCTGTCACTTTGTCTTTCACTAAATTCTTTCTATGATGAGACATCAAGAACCTGAGTTTTGGTTCTGAGACCAGGTACCAAGGGTTTTGGCTGGGTTCGAGTCCTAGCACGTGGGTTCAAGTCCCAATCTGTGGTAAACAGTTTCAGCTTTTCTTCCAAGGAGCAAGTGTCTTTTAATTTCATGGCTGCAGTCACCATCTGCAGTGACTTTGGAGCCCAAGAAAATAAAGTCTGTCACTGTTTCCACGGTGTCCCCTATGCTACGAAGTGATGGGACTGGATGCCATGATCTTAGCTTTTTGAATGTTGAGTTTTAAGCCGGCTTTTTCACCCTCCTCCTTCACTTTCATCAAGAGGCTCCTCGCGGTTCATCTTCGCCTTCTTCCAAAAGGGTGGTGTCATCTGCATATCTGAGGCTATTGATGTTTCTCCCAGCAAGCTTGATTCCAGCTTGTGCTTCCTCCAGCCGGGTGTTCGCATGATGTGCTCTGCATGCAAGTTAAATAAGCAGGGTGACAGTAGGCAGCCTGTAATCGTCTTGGGTCCTCAGGCTCTGTCCTTCTTTCAAAGGTTGTGCCCTTCCCCCTTCCTTCCCATTTCATCACAGCTGCACTGGGGCTGCGGGATCTGCTTCCAAGATGGTGCCCTCATGTGGGGCTGATTGGTGGCCTGAGGCCTCAGTTCCTTATCACATGAACTCGCCACAGACTGAGTGGCCTCGGGCTCTGGGTTTTTCCCAGTGCAGGCGTTCCAAGAGAGGGCGAGGCAGAAACTGAACACAGTGAGTGACCCAGAGAAGGTTCAGTTCAGTTCAGTCATTCAGTCGTGTCTGACTCTTTGCGACCCCATGAATCGCAGCACGCCAGGCCTCCCTGTCCATCACCATCTCTCAGAGTTCACTCAGACTCACGTCCATCAAGTCCATGATGCCATCCAGCCCTCTCATCCTCTATCGTCCCCTTCTCCTCCTGCCCCCAATCCCTCCCAGCATCAGTCTTTTTCAATGAGTCAACTCTTCGCATGAGGTGGCCAAAGTACTGGAGCTTCAGCTTTAGCATCATTCCTTCCAAAGAAATCCCGGGGTTGATCTTCAGAATGGACTGGTTGGATCTCCTTGCAGTCCAAGGGACTCTCAAGAGTCTTCTCCAA
>SJYF01000082.1:6070465-6092127 GCA_006410515.1 Procapra przewalskii | reverse complement strand
AAAAAAAAGACTTTCATCAAGAAAGCTGGGCCTGGTTCTCTTTCTCCAAGGACATTTATCCTATCTGCTTATAGGTGTGCAGGTCAGCCTTATTCCATGTGGAAGGGAATACACAGGGAGGTGAATGTCAGGGGCTGGGACTGTCAGGGGACACACATTGGCTGAAACTGCTTACCCTGGCTGGGCACCAGAGTAACCATTTGCATGAGTTATTTTCCTGCAGGAGATCCTGATAAGGACCACAGAACTAATAAGTCACCAACAACCTGAAGAGCTCAGGAAAGGTCAAAAGGAGACACCACATGTCCTGTGTGTTAGTCGCTCAGTCCTGTCCAACTCTTTTCGACCCCACGGACTGTCGCCCGCCAGGGTCCTCTGTCCACGGGATTTCCCGGGCAAGAATAGTGGAGTGGGTTGCCATCCCCTCCTCCAGGGGATCTTCCTGACTCAGGGATTGAACCCAGGTCTCCTGCATTGCAGGCAGATTCTTTACTTCTGAGCTCTCTGCCACATGTCCTACCACGTCCCGGAATCCTTCTCGATGATATCCATCTTGGTTGAACAATGTGTGCGCCACCAGGAAGGACTCTAAGTCAGAATGATTGGCCGCAGAAAACCCGGAAACTAATCCCATCACCATAAAGCCCAAGACTGTGAGCCACGAGGCAGAGCAGTTCTCCTGGGTTCCTTTACCCGGCTGCTCTCTGCCCGGGGCCCCTTCCCACTAACGTCTCTTGCTTGTCAGCTCGTGTGTCTTCTTAGACAATTCATTTCCAAGTGTTAGACAAGAGCCCACTCTCAGGCCCTGGAAGGAGTTCCTCTTGCTGCGGCAGGGCCGCTGGGGCCATCCTGGAGGCTGGCTATCAAAGATAGTAACGCATATGAAGTAACTGGGTGGTTGGGAGGATCAGATTAAGAGACTGATGTCAACATGTACAGTGAGTTTCCCAGGGCTGCTGAACCACAGAGACAGTGGCTTCAAACACAGGAAAGCGTCTTCTCACAGTCCTGGGGGCTGAAAGTCCAGAGTTGAGGCATCAGGTGGGCCCTGTGCTCTCTGAGGCTCCTGGGACAAAGCCTTCCATGTCTCTTCCAGCAGCTGGTGGTCGCTGGCAATCTTCGGAAGTGTTTTTTTTTGGCTGCCCCATTGCATGCTGGATCTTAGTTCCCCCACCAGGGATCAAACCTGTTCCCCTGCGTTGAGAACATGGAGTCTTACCCATTAGACCACCAGGAAATCCCCACATGGTTTTCTTATAAGGACACTGTCACCTTGGATTGACATGTGGCAGTGGTCTAGCCACTCCAGTCGTGTCTGACTCTTTGTGACCCCCATGGACTACAGCTTGCCAGGCTCCTCTGTCCATGAGGTTTCCCAGGCAAGAACACTCCAGTGGGTTGCCATTTCCTTCTCCAGGGGATCCTCCTGACCCAGAGATAGAACCCGGATCTCCTGCATTGAAGGAGGATTCTTTACCATTGAGCCATCAGGGAAGCCCAGATTGGACTGAAGGACAACCTAATCCAATATAATTTCATCTTAACTTGATAACATCTGCAAAATTCTGTTTCCAAAGAAGGTCGCATTGACAGCTACCAGGTGTTAGGACCTCAATATATCTCTTTCTGGGGTGGGGGGTGGGGCTTAATTCAACCCTCGCACATGCTATGCAATGTGTAAAACCCTGCACTTAGGAATAGGCATCGTCTTAGATCACAGCGGTGCTGGTGGGGAGAACAGTGATGGGAGCCAGTGGTTAGAATGGTCAGCCTAGTCAACAGTCTTCTCATTGTGACGGCAGCACAGGGACAATTCTTTAGGGCCCTTTATATTTTATTTTTATTTTTTGGCTACACCACATGGCATGTGGAATCTTAGTTCTCTGAGCAGGGATCAAACTCATATCTCTTGCATTGGAAGCTCAGATTTTTAACCACTGTATTACCAGGGAAGTCTCAAGGTCACTTTAAAAGTCCTTGATGTCTTGGCCATTTTCTCGGGTCCTCTCATTGGAACTTCCTCACGGATTCCAGTGAGTTCTAGATTCTGGCCACAGACTTTGTGTCTAACATTTCCCAGAAGCTCCTTCTCTACTCCAGAACCTCCTCTCCTGACTTCCCCACACATCTCTGTGGCCCACGTCTCCTCCCTCTGTTTCTGAAGCCACCGTGTCTCTAAAAATCATCTCCTGGCAGAGTCCCGGCACCCCTCAAGAAACGAAGCTCAGTCCCTCATGCCTGGGCTCACCGACTCTGAAGCCAAACCCACCGCTGCTCAAGAAAAATGCTGGCAGGGAAGGGATTTCCCGTCGCAGCTCTGCCTCTGATTATCCTCGTCCAGCAAATCCCTTCAGGATCCTTTCTACCCTGGCCTCCTGATTCCTCAGGCACATGTCTTCAGATGCACACTGGATAAGTGTGTGCAAGAGGCGGGGTGTAAAGGAAACCCAGTCAGTCTCTGCCTTCTAACACGCATAATCTAATCAATGAGATCAATGACAACAGTCACTGAGATGCAGGGTGATAGTCACAGAAGAACGCCAAGACCTTGGGGATGAAGACAGGGACTCCATGGATGCTGGGGAGAGGGTGGGGAAATCCGGGAGAGGGCGAGAAAAGAGGTGAGATCTGAGCTGGACTGGGAACAATGAAAGGAATGCAAAGGCAGGATAGAAAGGAATTCCAAGCACGAGCGGAGACCTGGAGGCCGTGGGGTCTTGGTGGGTTCAGAAAGCAACAAGTAACCCCTTGTGGCTCATGCCAGGGGACTCCCTCTGACGGCTCCGGGGAGAGGATCCCTCCTTGCCTCCAATTTTTATTTATTGGTTTTTCTTCGCTTGCCTTTTATAGCTCTGGGGTCTCCAGGCGTCCCTTGGCTGGTGACAGCCTCACTCTCGTCTGACTCTGGCTTCACGCGACCCGGGCCTCTGTGCCTTCTTTTCTGTCTCAAGAAGGACACTTGTCACTGGGTGCAGGGCCCAGCCCAATTCAGGATGGTATTTCAAGATCTTTATCTTTTTTTTCCTGCCTATTCAGCAGGGCTTCCGAGGTCTTAGTTCCCCAACCAGGGATTGAACTCTGGTCACGGCAGGGTGAAAGCACCAGGGGCCACTGGGCCTCTAGGGGGCATCTAGATGTTTATCTAGGTGTCAAGAGGTTTATCTTAATTATATCTGCAAAGACCCTTATTGCAAAAGTTCCAAGTGAAAGTATCTTTTTTTTTTTTTTTTTGCCCCAGTAGAGGAGAACGGGAGAGATAGACACCATTCAACCCACTAACTCCCCCAGCCCCGACCTCACCAGTTTTGGTTATCTATTGCTATGCAGCAGATAACCCCTAAATGTAGTGACTTCAAGCAACAACCATCTCTTTACCTCTCCTGTTTCTTCTAGGCTAGGAATTCAGGAAGGGCTTGTCTGGGCTGTTGCCCCTCTGCAGGCTGGTTTGGGCTTCCTCCCAGCATGGCCGCCAGGGGAGGGCAGCCCATTCGCGCAGAGTGAGGCAGAGAGCTTCCAGTTTGTGACTTAGTTTCCAGCATTACCGGAGGTCACTTCCACGTGCTCTGCCATTCACAAAAGCTCGCCCTCTCCGCGGGTTCGCAGCAGCTCTCTGCAGACCAGAGAGAGCATCCCCCTGACGGAGAGACAGGCTGCGCAAGGTGGGCAACTGCCGCCTTGTCACAACCGAGGGCGTGCAGTCTTGCTGAGTCGCTCAGTCGTGTCCAACTCTTTGCGACCCCATGGACTGTAGCCCGCCAGGCTCCTCTGTCCATGGCAGTCACCGGCAAGAATACCGGAGAGGGTTGCCATTGCCTTCTCCAGGGGACCTTCCTGACCCAGGGATGGAACCCGCATCTCTTATGTCTCCTGCTTTGGGGAGGTGGGTTCTTTACCACTCGCACCACCTGGGAAGTCCAAGGGCAGAACCCAGGAAAGTGACGTCAGGGCCTGTAATCATAACATGAGCATAGAACCTGTGGTCACTTTCTCTTCTCCAGTATTTTGTTCTTTTGACCTGGGAAGGGCCTGACCCGCCCCAGACTGCCATCTGGATGGTTCAAGGACAATAACGCTGTGCAAAGAAGGCCTGGGGACGGGCGGCCAGGTGCCCTGGCTCCCAGCCCTGGCTCTGCCTCTCCTACTGTGTGGTGTGTGTGTACTTTCCCGTTCAATAACAAAACGAATCATGCCCGACCCGCTCCTTTCACGGCCGTCACGGGTGAAATGAGGTTCAATAAGGTAGCATGCTTGCTAAGCTGTTTAATGCTCTTCAAATAAGAAGTGTCGTATGCCTTCTCTCTGAGCTCCTCGGAGTGCCACGAACCTCCTAGCTGCTTGACAAATATTTGTTGATTTTAATGTAAAGATTTCCTGCCAACCCTAGAAAGAGCAGCGCTTCCCAGCAACTCAGCCCCATTCTCATGGCTGGTTACCAAGGGAGCCCATCGGGTCAAATCGTCAGTGAGGGACCATGGATTTGAAGTCTGGGTGTCATAAAGGGGCTTTCTTTTGCCCCGAAGTAGCCAGTGAAAAAGACTGGGTGACTCTTTCAGGGTATTCCTACCACCGAGAGCTTTGTAAACAAGCTACCCCCAAATGTAGTAGCTTTAAAGCAGTCTTTTGAACTTCCAACGTTGTGTGGCTTGACAGGGTTCAGCTGGCCCATTCTCACTCGGTCACGGGTTAGGGGCCTCTGTGCAGCTGTAATCAGGGAGCAGCTGGGGCCACGGTCATCTGAAGGCCCCACTGGATGGAATATCTGAGGTGATCAGGGCTCACCCCCCATAGCCTCTCTGTCCAGGGGGACGGCCCAGCTTCTTAAGTGGCAGCTCACAACTCCAGGGGGCTTCCCTGGTGGCTCAGACGGTAAAGACTTGGCCCAGAAAATAGGAGACTGAGGTTCAGTCCCTGGAGTGGGAAGATCTCTTGGAGAAGGGCATGGCAACCCACTTCAGTATTCTTGCCTGGAGAATCCGCTGGATAAAGGAGCCTGGGGGGCTATAGGCCATGGGGTTGCAAAGAGTCAGACACGACTGAGCGACTAACACTTTTTGCTTCACTTTTACAACTCCAAAAGCAGGTGGAAATGCCCAGTCTTGGAACTTCTGTGCTGTTCCAGTGGCTAAGACGCTATGCTCCCAACACAGGGGGCCCAGGTCCCATCCTTGCTCTGAGTAGATCCCTCATGCCCACATCTAAAGATCCAGCATATGCCACAACAAAGATTGAAGACCTTGAGACTAAGACCAGGTGTGGCCAAATAAATACATTAAAAAAAAAAAAAGAAAGAAAAATGGCCAGTCCTCTCGAGAGCTGGCTCACCGTCACTTGTGCATATCCTCTCAGTCAAAGCAGCCACAAGGCAGCGTGGCTGCAAGCAGGTGGAGAAATGGACTCTCGCTCTCGAGAGGGGAGCTGTGTGCACACACAAGGAGGGCGGGAATCGAGAGCCACCGTCTCTGACACAGGCTGCCACCCAGAATAAGGGGCAGTCCTCACGACCGAGACTCCTGAGCTGCCCGGCTTCGACCGGGTGTTGCTATGACAACTCCTCCTTTAGAGGGGTGTGGGGGGATGGGGAGAAACCCCTCCGTGGAGAACCTACTGGGGAGCCTTAGGCCCCTGCACCTGTCCCGCGGGGGCTGCTGGCTTGCCCGGGCCACAGGAATCCTGAGCTCGGCCCTGGAGCACCAAGGTCAGAGCCACAGTTCAGAGGCCTGTATGTGGCCACCATCCAGCCCGGCCGCACGCCCTCGTCTGAGCGCAGCCCTGACCTGGCAGTTGAATGGCTTCCTGGGGTGGCTTCTGATCGTCCGCTGGACAGCTGTGCAGTCAAAGCCCCTGTGTGGGGGCGGGGAGGGCAGCTTGAAGTGGAAGGGAGAAGCCAACCAACAATGCGTCATCGAGTGGCCGATCTCTCTTCAGTAAAGAGCTTGTCACCAGGCCCCGTGTATTTGCAGTTCTCAGGCAATGGAGCCTTGCTCGGCCAGCCTCTCCTCCCATTTATTTCCAGGCTACACCCCTACGCCTGGTCCTTGCAGTGGCTCCTGTTAAGCTCTATGACATCCCCCGGCTTTCCAAATCCACGCTCGTCCACCAGTGGATTTCTCCTATCCTGTGTCCTTTGGTTGCTGCCAAAATCTCCGCTTTCTCTGCCCAGAGAATAAAAAATACAAAGAGAGTTTGGAAGAGATAGGAAGATGGTTTTAATCTTCTGCCTGGAGAGGGTAGAGCACAGCAGGCTACTGCCTCAAGAACTGTGCGAAGAGGAACCCAGAGACTTGATATAGCCTGGGCCTCATTGTCTTAGAGTAAATGATGAGGCTCAAAGTAATGAAGGTCTTTGGGCTTCCCTGGTGGCTCAGTGGTAAAGAATCTGCCTGCCAGTGTAGCAGACACAGGTTGGATTCCTGGGTCGGGAAGATCCCCTGGAGAAGGAAACGGCCACCCACTCCAGTATTCTTGCCTGGGAAATCCCACGGACGGAGGAGCCTGGCGGGCTATGGACCACGGGGTTCCAGGCGCAGAAAGGAGAGTTTGTTCACAGCATTGTGTTAGCTTCCAGGCGTTCAGCCCAGGGAGTCAGTTATTCTATATATATACCTTTTTTTTTCAGTTTTTTTTTCACCCTTCCCTTTTGACTGTAACTAACTGTATGCCCTGGGGGAGACATTGCTTCTCTGAAACTCAGTTTCCTCACCTGTAACGTGGAAATAATAAGAGCTACCTCATAGAGGGGCTTCCCTGGTGGTCCAGTAGGTTAGGAATCCACCTTCCAATGCAGGAGACGCGGGTTTGATCCCTGATCGGGGAACCGGCATCCCTCACGCCGCGGGGTAGCTAAGCCCTTGTGTTCTGCGGCCTGTGCTCCGTAACAAGGGAAGCCTGCATGCTGCAATAAAGACCTAGAGCAGCCAAAAAAAAGAAAAGAGTTAACCTGGCAGTCCCTAGCACAGGTCAGATACATGGAAGAAGGAAGCTAGCAGTCCTAGCCACAGTTGCAGCCCTGCCCCCCAAACGTATTAGGTGATAAGTGCTTTACATGGGTAATCTGATCCAAACCTCAGGGCTCCAGGAACCAAGGACTATTTTTATCTCTATTTTATAAAGCAAAGAAATTATAAAGCTTAGAGAGATTAAGTCACTTGCCCGAGGTCATTTGGTTAGTGAGTGACAGCAACTAGGAGACCTGAACCCATTTTTTCCCCAGCGCAGACTGACCCTAAGCCCTGTGGCCTCTCCCTAGGCTTCCCGCTTTTTCTCTAGACTCATAGCCCCCTGCAGAAGGGTCACTCCACGTTCATCTTTTTAAGTGGACTACCTTGGAGATTTATGGAGCTACGAATACGCGTTCACAGGGGAGGCATCTGATCAGGTCGAATTAAACTGAGCAAGTTTCCCAGGGTCGGCGTGGGGGCTCAGTTCAGCAAAAGTCTGCTTCCTCTTCCCATATACACTTTCCTCGGGACGCCCCTTGTCGTCCAGGGGCTAGGACTCAGCACACAGTGCGGGGGGCCTGGGTTCGATCTCTAGTCAGGGAACTAGCTCCCAATGCTGCAACCAAGCGTTTGCGTGCCACGACTAAAGGTCCTGCATGCTGCTACTAAGACTGGGCACAGTCAAGTAAATAAGTCTTAAAAAACCCCAAACTGTCCTGTCTGCAATGAGGGACAGTCAGGCCCTTGGGGAATTCAGGATAGCTACTGCAGGTCCAGGGTTTAGGGAGGACGGCTAGTCCTAAAGGCTGCTCTGACCTGCCTGGGCAGGAGTCCGGTGAATTACAACAGGGGGCAGTAAACCATACAGGCCAAAGGCTGGCCCTCTGCCTGTCTTTACAAATAAAGTTTTGTTGGAACACAGCCACGGCCATGTGTTGGTGTGCTGTCTACATTCATGCTGCAGTGGCAGTGATGGAGACCATACAGCCGAAAAGTCAAAAGCCTTTGGGACTTCCCTGGCGGCTCAGAGGCTAAGACTGTGAGCTCCCAATGGGCCTGGGTTCGATCCCTGGTCAGGAACCAGATCCCGCATGCTGCGGCTAAAGGTCCTGAGTGCTGAAACTAGGACCTGGCACAGCCGATTAGAATAAACCATTTTATTTTTAAGTCAAAAATCTGTGCTCTTTGGCCCTTTACCAAAAAAAAAAAAACTGGGTTCTGAATTAGGGAAGGCCTTACCCTGCCTTCTGCGTGATGATCTGTCTGGGCTGCTAGAGGGGATTCATGTTTTGAGTAGGAGACTGTCTGTCGGCGGGGTGGGGGGTGTGTGGTGTCTCTCCAATCTGATGGGCTGGACTTGTTCAGGGTGAGAGTGGGTCGAGGTCTCAGCGGTGCTGACTCAGGACCCAGGTCATTTTTCATTCCTGCCCGCAGGCTGTCTTTGGCCACTGGGCAGCTGCAGCCCCCGGCAGAGAACCACCGATTCCCTCGGTCCACCAAGTCCCGGGCAGCTCAGGAGGAAAAGACAGAACTTGTTCCCAGCACAGGAAGAATTTCCGGCCCCTTGCCCCAGAATAACTGTGGCCGGAGCCTGGGGGCAGGAGGTAAATTCCAGAAGGGTGAGAACCGCTGTAACGTGAGCTCAGCTGTGACCTGGTGTACTCAGGGGCTCCGGATCTCCGCCATCCCACCTCCCCCTT
The DNA here is from genome assembly GCA_006410515.1 of Procapra przewalskii. Lineage (NCBI taxonomy): Eukaryota > Metazoa > Chordata > Mammalia > Artiodactyla > Bovidae > Procapra > Procapra przewalskii. The sequence continues at coordinate 6,083,489 of SJYF01000082.1, read as the reverse complement.
CTTGAGAGTCATCCTGGGGACCCGCCCTCCCATCATGGGAAAATGACAGTGGGTGTGGACACCCCCTGTTAGGAACAACAGCGGTCTCCTTATTTGGTCCTTTTGCTTGCTCCTGAGGTCTCCTGGTTCTCCTCCATGGACTGTGCCCCCAGCCGCTTTCCCAGACCTGGGAGGGGCTGTGAGCAAGGGAGAGCTTGTCCTGGGCAGACTCCAACCCCGTGGGGAAGTCTGCACCCCCACCCATGTGCAAGGAGCTCTAAACAGCAAATAAACAAGTACAAATGTGCACAGCCCCATTCCTCCTTGCCTCCTGGTAAAGGTGTGCCAGCCTGCGCTGTGCCCTTGGGCACTGAATACAGTCAGCCAAGGCTGGCCCCAGTGTCTGCTGAGCTGTCAGAATGCTCAGAACCTCCAGCTGCAAGCTGGCTTCTTGGGATGATGGCCCCGGCACCCAGGCCTCTTACTCTGGTGGGCTGCTGCCCTGGCTATTGATTTTTTTAAAATGTGTTCTGTGCTGACTCCACTCTGTCCTGTAGCATCCGTCTCTCTGGTACCACGGCTCCTTCCTGCAAACTGGTCTGGCCAGAGAGCGAGGGAGAAGCGTATGTCTCATACACGGGGGCTTGTGGAGGGGAGGGAGGAGCCAGCCAACCACCTGGAGCCACGCCATGCCTCTGTCTCCCACCTCCCCTGGAACCCAGGTCCCCATCCCAGCCGATTTCATTGGCATCTTCGGACTAAAAGCATCCATAGCTGGGCCAAGTGACCCACACACAGGCATAAGAGAGCTTAACAGGGCTGGAAATTTTTTGAAGACCCCCAAATACATTATTGGATTACCATATTTGGTTACTGTGAACCTTTACAAACTTTTTTTCAATCACAAAAAGGAATTCATACTCGTTACAACATTCGAAATGAGATCAAAGTTGGCTGAAGATAAGACATGTCCTCTGACCCCTCTTCTCCACTGTCCCCTGCCACTCCCCACAGAAGCCAGTCTGGGCTGTATCTGTCCAGATGTTTTCTGTGCTTGCTCATTGGAGCCTCGCCACAATTCCACGAGATGGGCAGGTCTGAGAGCGAAGTTGCCAGTTAACAGGGGAGCAACCTGGGGGCCCAGGTCTAGCATCAAGAGCACAGGGCCTGGGAGTGGATGGGGATGAAGGATAGTGCGGTCTCCAGTTCTAGGACGGTCTCTGGTCCAGGTAGGCCGTGGGGAGAGGGTGGTCCCAACTCCAGGCTCTGGACGGACCAGCGGGAGCTGGCGGAATCCACTTCCACTTCAGCTCTGCTCTTAGCTTCCGTGTTGAGTCACAGCTTTGTCTGTTCTAGAAACCAGGGAATTGGAAGGCAGTGTGCGCAGACTTGACAATCACTGAACAAGAACACACAGATCCCCTCTCCACCTATAGAAGAAAAGATATGACCTTTCGTCAAAGCTATTGACACTGATGAAAAACATGTTTGCAAGGGGTAAGTCAGAAGAGCTGTGATCATTTTGCTGTCAGAGAGTGAATACAGGGCTTTCTGGGTGCCCCAGTGGGTGAGATGCTGCGCTCTCACTGCAGGAGGTTTGTTCCCTGGCCAGGGAACTAAGATTCCACAGGCCCTGCAGCATGGACAAAGGGTTTTTTAAAAACTCGAATGTAATACACCATGTGAATGTAAGAGCTCCATCACCCCGAGTTATCCGGGAGCTAGTACTTGCCTCCCAAGCACTGGGAGTTACTCCTTTCCATTATGGAGGTGGGGAGCACATATTCTAAAAACTGTATTTTCTTTTTCAGTATGTAATATATCCACACAGTTCACAAGGTTAAAGTTATAAAACAGTGTCTAATGAAAATTCTTGTTCCAAAAGATACCAACAAACCAGTTTCTTGGGTGTCCATCCAGAGAGATTCTTTGGCACATCCAACCAGACAAGCAGATATGTGGTTTTCTCCTCACCCTTTTTCACCTGAATGGTAGCATGCTGTTTGCCTCATTCATCGAGACTGGAAACCAGTGAACCCCATAACCTGTTCTGCTGCTTTGCTTTTCTGTCTTCCCACGTTACAGTGTGTCTGAGCTGTATCCATATCCATCCATCCGTGGCTCTGACTCTTTGTCGGGGTGCTGTACTCCATCACCTGGGCACACCGAGGGTGGACCTATGGAGAACACCTCCACGTCTTGTCATTCTTGTAAGCAACGCCACCTGTCGCTCCACCAGTGTGCAGGGATAACTAGAAGGTGTGTGTCCAGAAGTGGAATTGCTGGGTCAAGGAATTTGTGCTTTTAGTAGAAAGTGCCAAATTACTCTCCAGGGACATTGTATGGGTTACAATTCTGCTAGCAAAGCATGAGAAAGCCTTTCTCTACCCTTGCCAACTCAGTGCATGATCAAACCTTTGATGTTTGCCAGTCAGCTTGGTGGAAAATGGGACCTGGGTACAGTTTTCATTTGACTCTTGTTCTAAGTGAGGTTGAGCATCTTTTCAGCGTCCAGCTCTGCTGCCAGCCTCAGCACCTCTCCCCACGCAGCCTAAGGCCTTGGCCTTGCTCGCTGTCCCTTCTGCAAGATCCAGGGCTTGGTTTGTTTTCTGTCAGCCAGCTTCCTGCTGAGTCACTCATGAGAAGGAAAGGGCAGCCGGCTCAGGTTATTTTGCTCCGGGAGCCATCTGAGCTGCCAGTCCTGGGAGGACCTCAGGCTCTGGCATCCCCTGTGGGCGCCCAACAGCATGCACCGGATTATTGCACCCGCCAAACTGCAGACCCCTGGGTCCCCTGGGAGAGATGGGGTTTGTAGATGGGGATCCGGTCATATGTGCGTGCCAACTGGGCATGTAGAGGACCCAGCTAGATTCAGAAAGGGGACATTTGGAAGGAACTAATGTAAGCAAAGTCCTAAGCTACAAGAGACAGAATGAGAGGAACCACGCTGGGTATGGAGAAGGAAGGATTTAAGTTGTTGGAAAGGATTTGGGGCAGAAAGGGCGGTGAGCCACGGTGAAGGAATCGGGGCGATGTTGGGAAAAAATTCTCACTTTAATCTCTAAATGGGGACCTCCCTGGTGGCCAAGTGGTTAAGACTCCAGGCTTCTGTGTCAGGGAGTGCAGGTTCAATCCCTGGTCGAGAAATTAAGATTTTTGCATGCTGTGTGGCCAAAAATAAAAAAGAAGAAAGAAACAAAATCTCTACAGATACATCCTGAATGAGATGCGCTCACCATCGGTTCCTCAGCACATCATCACTGCAGGGTTAGTGCTGAGATCTGCCCGGATGGGAAGCAAGGGTGCCCCTTGGCTACACGTGGAGGATTCAGGGCTCTTGTGTGGCCACCTAGAGGTATGGAGAGGCCTAGGGACCCTCACTGACCCTCTCTGAGTGGGTTCTGGGCATCTGTGAGACAGCCCAGGTCAGCTTATTGTCATTAGCTCAGCTGGTAAAGAATCCTCCTGCAATGCAGGAGAATCTTGGGCTCGGAAGATCCCCTGGAGAAGGGATAGGCAACCCACTCCAGTATTCTGGCCTGGAGAATCCCCACGGACAGAGGAAGCTGGCGGGCTGCAGTCCATGGGGTCACAAAGTGTCGGACACGACTGAATGGCCAAGCAACTGAGCGCACAGCAACCTCCAAGACAGCCTAGGCGTTTGGTTGGATTTTTGCTCACAGACTGGAAAAACCAGCAGGAGCCAGTGGCTAGATTGCTGGGCCCTGGGGAGTCTGCCACTGTTTCTTCCAGGCTTCAATCAAAAGCAAATTTGCCCTGGAAATTGCTGAGGCAGAGGCCTCTTCCTGGAGCCGTCTGAACAAGGGGCTGCCGTGTGAGTCTAGGCCCTCCAGGGCATCCTGATTCCAGTCGGAGCTGGGCTGTGGTATTCGTGAGCCACCACCGGAGACTGCCCGGGGCCTGTTGGTCCTGCTACAGGCGGCTTGGCCATCCGCAGTCAAGCCTGTCCTCTCTCTGCTGAGGCTGGAAACCCGGAGGTGCACTCCAGGTGTGGACAGCCGGACGGGGCTCTTGATCTTGGTCCCCACTCCAGTCCCTTCCCGGGCTCCCCACACGGCTGCGACAGACAAGAGGATGGGTTCTTACGCTGGAGACTGCCGCGGGCCCAGGAGAGGGCACCCCCGCAGCGGGGAGGGTGGGGCTGCCCTTCTGCCAAGACTGCTCGGAGTCTTCTGCCCGCCACATCACTAAGCAGAGCCTTCAAGAACTGCAGGTACAGAGGCTCTCCTCCCCCATGCCTCAGCCTCCCTGGAGGGAAAGTCTAAAAAAGTTGAGGCTGTCCCTGAGGCCGCCAAGAAGCGCGTAATTGCTTTCTGAGAGAGTTGTCCCCTCTGGTCTCCTCCCTCCCCCCCATCAGCCTGGGCCGCCTCTGCTCCCAGCCCTGGCAGCTCTGGCTCAGAGAGCTGAGCCTGAAGACGTGTGTTCCCTGGCTGTGTCCCAAGGAACCAGAGGCCTGGGTGCTCGCTTCTCCAAATATATTGCTGCACCACCTTTGCTGAAAAAAAAAAAAAAGAACCCTATGTTTTGGGGGAATAAACGTGCATTTTTCTGTGAGCCAGGCACTCGACAGCGGATGGATGGTGGCCCGGGCCAGCTGAGTCAGCCAGACTCTGGAGCAAGCAGACTGCTTGAACCAGGACGAGGGCTGGAGCCAGCCAAGGGCAGTGAAACGCAAGGAATACTGGAGGTTTTCACACCAGGAGTTTCGTCAGCACCTTGTGCAACCCGATTCAGGTTGAGGGCCAAGTAGAGGGATACATGTCATAAAAAGTGGGCTAAAGAGCAGTAACAAATAGACCCCCAACGCATAATGGTCTAAATATCTTAGAAATTTATTTCTTACTCTTTTAACACACCAAGGCAGGGATTCTTGATTGGCCAGTGGCTTAACTCCGGGAGTTGGTGATGGACAGGGAGGCCTGGCGTGCTGCGATTCATGGGGTCGCAAAGAGTCAGACACGACTGAGTGACTGAACTTTCTCCATATGTGATCCAGGGACCCGGGCTCTCTCCATCTCAAGGCTCCGCTGTTCTCAGTGTCACCTCCATCCAGCTGGCTGAAGAGAAAGTGGATGGGGGAGGCACACCTGCTTCTTTCCCTGCCTCCTAAGGCATTGGCAAACATCTCTTTGGCTCACATACTATTGGTGGGAACTAGTCACATGACCATACCTGGTTGTAAGGGCAGCTGGGAAATGTAGTCTCAGTGCTTTAGCACCAACTCTATACTATGAATGGAGAAAGCAATGGCGCCCCACTCCAGTACTCTTGCCTGGAAACTCCCATGGACGGAGGAGCCTGGTAGGCTGCAGTCCATGGGGTTGCTAAGAGTCGGACATGACTGAAACAACTTCACTTTCACTTTTCACTTTCATGCATTGGAGAAGGAAATGGCAACCCACTCCAGTGTTCTTGCCTGGAGAATCCCAGGGATGGGGAAGCCTGGTGGGCTGTCATCTATGGGGTCGCACAGAGTCGGACACGACTGAAGTGACTTAGCAGCAGATATACTATGAAAGAGGAGCATGGATTTTGATGGACAGCTCACCATCTCTGCCAAAGGATGAATCAAGTCACATAGATCATGGGACCAACAGAGAAAGCAATCCATTCTGAGCTTTAAGGAACTCTCTGGAAGAACAATCTAGATCCTGGATCAGGGAGTCCTAGATAACTTGGTGGAAGGGATTTAGCTTTTGTCAAGGACTAAGTGATCCAACAGTTTCGGCAGAAATACAGGAAAAGTTAACAGAGAAGCAGATAAGAAACACGGATAATTAGGCCCAAGAAGCCATCTTGTTCACCTGCAATTAACCTATTGATAAGTGGTTTGTGTCCAAACTTCCTAGGCCAGTGAGTGGAGCTTGGAGCCTCTGAGTGTTTGCACTCAATGTCGGGCTCTTTGCGACTCCATGGACTGCTCCTTTGTCCATGGGGTTCTCCAGACAGAATTACTGGAGTGGGTTGCCGTTCCCTTCTCCAGGGGATCTTCTTGATCCAGGGATCAAACCGGGTCTCCTGTGTCTCCTGCACTGCCAGTGGATTCTTTATCCACTGTATCAGCTGGGAAGCCTGGGGCCGCTGGCAGAGGCTAATGGACAAAGATTTGGATGCCTCAGTGTGGAGGAGGGACATAAACGGAGTGTAGGAGGAACCTGCCACCACCAGGTCGTGGGTGAGTCAGAATCATGCCTTTTCCTTCTCACTTGGGTCAACATGCATGATAACCTGAACCCTTCACTGTAGGCACAATAGCTCCCGACTGCCAAGTAACAAGTCACCACAAGCTTAGAGGCTTAACAAGTCTGCTCTATTAGCTCCCTGCTTTGTAGGTCAGAGGTCTGCGGTGGGCTTGACTGGGTCCCTGCTTAAAAATTGAAGGCCAAAATCAAGGAGGTGGCGAGGCTGAGCTCTTACTGAAGGTTCTGAGGAAGAATTCGCTTCCAAGTTTATTTAGGTTGTTGGCAGAACCAGTTCCCTGCAGCTGTAGGATTGAGGCCCGTGTGCTCTTGCTGGCTGCTTGCTGGTCTCTGTTCCTGGAGGCAACTCTCAAGTCCTTTCCCTGCAGCCCCCACCCCTTGGCGACCCTGCCCCTTCCTTCAAAGCCACTGACGGTGCATCAAATCCTTCTTGTGCTTGGAATCTCTGATTCTCCTTTTGCCATCAGAGAAACTCTCTGTTTTTAAAGGGCTCTTTCAGTTTAGGTCAGGCCCATCCAGGTAACCACTCTATTTGAAGGTCTGTTGATTAGTAAATTTATTCCATTGTGAATCCCTTTTGCCACTTAATGAAAAAATAATCTTAGGGGCTTCTCAGGTGGTGCAGTGGTAAAGAATCCACTTGCCAATGCAGGAGACACAGGAGACGTGGGTTTGGTCCCTGGGTTGGGAAGATCCCCTGGAGAAGGAAGCAGCAACGCACTCCAGTATTCTTGCCTGGAGAATCCCGTGGAAGGAGGAGACAGGCAGGCTACAGTCCGTGAGGTCTCAAAGAGTCAGACACGACTGAGCACACAATCACAGGGGCAATTCTCAGGGCGCATCTTAGAATTCTGCCGTTCACAATGCCTGGGACATTGAGTCTGAGACCCAGTGGTGTCCTTTGGAGCTAAAGAGACTCTTTTGTCTTCTGGCCGAAGAGTTATCCCACTCGGTTCCACCCCGTGTGGGTGGGTGACCAACAGCCTTGGCCCCAACTCTTACCAGATACACTCTGGAGATCTAAAAATAGAGAGAAAAAAGGCACTCCTCTCCCTTGGAGAAAACTCCTTTCTCTGAAAGCCTCATGGACACAGGACTCTTCTAAGAAGCAGCTCAACACTGCACTGAGCTCTCTGTCCCCGAGAGAAAGAAAGCCAGGCTCTGTCTGTTGGTCGGCTCCTGGCTTCCTTGAGGGTCTGCCTTTAACAAGCTCCCAGAACTTTCTGTACCATATTTCTAGCTCCTTTCACTGCTTGTTCCTTGTAGCAGGCCAGGTAGGGAGCCTCCCTCCACCCCCTCTGGGGCCTTCTCCCCTTCAGCTATTCAGGAATGTAGGTGCCTGCAGTAAAAACCGCTAAAGATGTTTTCTTAGCTGCAAGCCTGCCCACTGGGGCCCCTCGATGCAGAAGGACCCTTTGTGCAGATTCCTCCTCCTTCTCACCCAGGAGCTGGCATCTCAGCTCCACCTCAGCTTCGACCTTGCTCTCCGCTCCTGGGGGTGAGTTTCAGGGCCTGGAGGGCTGGAAGGGGCCCCTGTGCTGCTGGTAAAACAACCTGATCCAGAGCTCCCCCCAGGGCCCTCTACCGCGCCTGCAGCCCTTCCTTTCCCCTGGAGCCCCATGGAGGGCAGCCAGTGGCAGGCAGGCAGCAAGGGGTGGGGACGATAAAGGCCCAGGTTGTCCCCCCAGTTCAAGGGGACCCAGAGTCTCTCCGCAGAGCCGCTGGACAGCACTGCATAGCAAGGGCGCTAAGACTGGTGTGCACGTAGGTGCTCTCTGCTCCGCTCGGAACCTCAAAGCTAAAAGGAAACTTTCCGATTGGCCAGACTGCCTGTTATCACTCACGCACTTGGTACCAATTTAATGGAGAGTAACACCCATTTGTCAGGCACTAAGTAGGTGCCCGGAATCTGACGGCTTGCCTGGAGCGTGGTTGGGAGGGGGCATGGGGAGAGACAGGCCGAGAGCCTGGCAGCTAGTATCTCAAAGGGCGGCATCTTACCCCAGGCAATAGGAAGCCAACAGAGGGCTTTGTGTGGGCTTCCCAGGGGGCACTAGCGGTAAAGAACCCGCCTGCCAGTGCAGCAGACGTAAGAGAAGTGGGTTCCATCCCTGGGTCTGGAAGATCCCCTGGAGAAGGGCATGGCAATTCACTCCAGCATTCTTGCCTGGAGAATCCCATGGACAGAGGAGCCTGGTGGGCTACAGTCCATAGCGTCAAAGAGTCAGGCACGACTGAAGCAACTTAGCATGCTTATCCCAGGATATTGAATAGACAGGAGGACCTTGTTGTTTAACCACTCGATATGTAATAATTTGCATCTACCAATCCCAACCTCCCTCGCCATCCCTCCCCTACCTGCCTCCCCTTGGTAACTACAAGTCTGCTCCCTACGTCTGTGAGTCTGTTTCTGCTTTGAAGATAAGCTCACGTGTGCCATATTTCAGATTCCACATATAAGTGATATCAGGTAGTGTTTGTCTTTCTGACTTACTTCCCTTAGTGTGATCATCTCTAGTTGCTTTTCTCTTCCTTTAGTTTTTCAGGGAACCAAGCCCTCTGGTGGATGCCTTTCTGGGGAAAAGAAGAGAGAGGCTGACGGAGGCCCTGCCCACTTCCTCTCTCTTGCAGTGAATTTCGTCCACATGGTGTCAGAAGGGCCGTGAGTGGCGGTGGCGAGGGGTCAGTCACCTCCCCAGCCCTGACTCAGGCTCCTGATGGCCAACCTTTGTGTGTACTGAGTGGGCTGGCCGGACGCTCAGGCCTTTATCAGTTGTGACCACACCCTCCTGTCAGGCCCCAGGGAGAAAGCAGAATCAAGCCCTGGGAAAGACCCACAGCCACACTTTTTGGTTCTTCCAGGTGCAGCCCTTCCAGCCTGAGGTCGTAGAGGAACTGAGGCTGCAAGGGGGGGGGTCGGGAACCCCACGGGTCCAGGGTCACTGCACCCACATCCGGAAGTGATTTCTTCTGCTTATTTCTGTCCACAGGACTAAACAGCCGCCTACATCCATCCACTGGACCAGCATCACCCAGGGGAGCTGGCCTTCTTTCTAGCCTCTCCTGGCCTCAGAGGAATCCAGATCACAGTTGGCAGGGTTAGATTGCTCAGGCCAACCACTCCCTTCAGAGATACACAAACTAGGGCTTGTGGAATCTCAGGGCGAATACAGAACACGCTAGCAGCCAGATCACCTGACCTCCCCCCGCCCAGGGGTGGGGGTTGTCTGACCACCCCATCACCTGACCTCAGGTCACCGCCCTCCCCTGTAGTGTGGTTCTCTCCTTTACTGTGTAACATAATATAATCATGGAGTAACTCCCGAGGCCAGGGGCAGAGATCACGCGTTGGCCTGAGAATTCTGCCTTCAACAGGGCTGGAGGCTTGCGTCCCTCTCACCTGGCCAGACCCCCAGGCCAGCTCCTGGGAGGAAGTGTCCTTCTCAGCTCTTGACTGTCCCTAATTACTCAACGAGGTTGGACCAGACCTCCTAATACATCAATTAGAACAGGGTGGTGGACAGGCCGGTGGGCGGATGGCTTTTGTCTCCCGGAGACGAGTTCCCTCCCACCCAGCTGGCCCAGACCCGCATGTCTCTGCCTGTGGTTTTGGCTTCCAAGCCCGGAGTGCAGAGATGCCTGTGGGATGCCAAGAGGGAAGATGGTCGAATGCTTGACGGTTCTAGCTGCAGGTGCCCTTCCAGCCAGAACCCCTCAGCACCCCATTCTGCTCTATTATTTTATTTGGCTATGTCAGGTGGCTTGTGGGATCTCATTTTCCTGACGAGGTATTGAACCTGGGCCACTGCAGTGAAAACCCAGAATCGTAACCACTGGGCCACCAGGGAACTACCCACCCCACCACACACACACTTTCATTTTGCATTTCGCGCTGGTTCCCTCAAACTTTACTACGCCTTAACTTTAATAAATATTTACTGAGAGCAAGCTCAATGTAGTGGCACAGGGGCTGGAGGCTAGGGGTCAGGACCCTTGCCTCCAGAAGACTGAAAGGCAAAGAAGTACAAGCTCAAAACCAGTGGCTTCCTGTCCAGGTTCCGAAACGTACTGGTCCTAAGACTTCCTCGTTTGCTTGCCTGAAAAATGGATGATACTCATGGGTTGTTGTTGAGACGCTAAATATACAGATGGAGCATGGCCAGAGCTTCTGTAAAAATAGATCTCTGACCCGCAATCAGCGGCAACCATGCCAGGAAGCGGCCTGCTAGCCGTAAGTCAGACTTGTAGGAAATCAGACCGCTATCCCGGACAAGTGGTCCAGAAAGCCAAACAGTAACCCCAGTAGCAATCATCCCACGTGGGCAGGGCTTGGTTAATGACTGATGGCTGCCCTAACTCTCATCCGGGCTTCCAGCTTAGGGCCAATCAGAGAAAACCAGGTATGCACTGCCAACCTCTCACATAGGACACCCTACTTAAAAAAAAAAAACATTAATTTATTTATTCTTGGCCATGTCACGTGACATGTGGGATCTTAGTTCTCTAACCAGGGATCAAACCTGTGCCCCTGCCTTGGAAGTTCAGTCTTAACCCATTGGGCCACCAGGGAAGTCCACGCTCTACTTCTGCTATTGTTTCCATTTTATTAATTATTAATATTATTAAATATATTAATATTTATTATCATACACTGATTTAAACAATATTAATAGATAGTATTAGGCTTCCCTAGTAGCTCAGATGGTAAAGCGTCTGTCTGCAATGCAGGAGACCCGGGTTAGATCCCTGGGTTGGGAAGATCCCCTGGAGAAGGAAATGGCAGCCCACTCCAGTAGTCTTGCCTGGAAAATCCCATGGAACGCAGTGCCTTGTAGGCTAGCGTCCACAGGGCTGCAAAGAGTCAGACATGACTGAGCAACTAACACTCTCACTCTATGGGAGCCCACTTCCATTTCATCACAGAGGAGCTCCCTGGAGGTGAGGCAGCAGGTCTAAGAGGGAGGTCAGAGGTCTCAGAAGGCCAGGAGGTGTGCACACACACAGACACACACTCACACCACAAACACACACTGGTCCATGGGAGATTCTCAGAAGCTGCTGCTTATTCTGTGAAATGCCTCCCAACCAGCAGGCTGTGTCTCACCCTTCTACTCTGAACTGAGGTTCATCCAGGACTCGGGAGTTTGCCAATGGACTTGACCATGGATCCCGTCTTGTCCAACCTCCACATTTTACAGATGAGCTGACTGAGACCCGTGGGGCCAGAAATGACTTTTCCAAGGTCATTCAGTGTGTTGGTATCAGAGAAAGGTCCAGAGCCCAGGTGCCCTGGTGCCAGCTCAGTGGGTTCCCCACCATTAAAGCCAAAATACTGTGCCATCACCCCGCCCGTCAGTCACTTCTCAAAAGTCGGGCCCCTGGAAGCGCTCTTGATGGAGAACTTAGAACTCCTGCTCCAGCCCACCCCACGTGACGTCTGCTGGCGATGCTTGCTGTCCCAAAGTGAACAGGTGACTGCTGGCACACGGCTCCCCAGCCATCTCCCCTCCGGCCACGTACAGCCAGCCAGGCGGGCACCTGAACTGGTTGGGGCACCCGGCCTGCGACCCTCAGTTCCCACGGTCCCTGGCCCAGGCCAGCATTGGGCTTGGCAGATGGAAGGAACCTCCCAGCCAGCCGTGCCCCAACGCCCCTTGACAGTGAGCCCCCGGATGCCTGCCCCCTTCCCACAATGCTGCCTCCCCCGGTCCTGGGAGACCCAGTCACTCGATCCTTCTCTCTGGAAAAGGAGCAACGCCCTGCCCTTCTCCACAGGGGCCTCCAAGAACCCGCCACAGCCTTCCATTTAGAGCCGCCCCCACCCTCCGGGGAGTGGTGTGGCCATCAGGAGCCCCAGTGCCAGGGCAGCTGGGCATTCCTCTCCCTGGCTTTGCCCTGCCTGCTAAATATACATCTAGGAGGAGTCTGGGAGGGAAACGCCACAGACCTTGTTAACTCTTTCACTTCCAGCAGCCATGGAGAGAGCTGGGGTGGTGGGGCGGAGCCAGGCCAGCAAGCGGGTGGAAGGGGTGCCCAGGACTGGAGGAGCCCTTGCCCAGGCTCAGCTGGAGGGGTGGGAGGCCCCAGCCGATCCCTCATGCCCGGCCAGGGATATGGGGCCTGGGGTCAGAGGTCAGGAGTGACCGTGGGCAGTGGACCAACCGTGTCCTCATCACCCCCTCCCTGCTCCCGCCCAGAGGACCCCGAGAAGGAGGGTAGGTGGGGGCCCTGGGCGGGAAACCCCCTGCTGGCCATGAGGCGGAGTCAGGCCTGCACCCACTTTCTCCAGGGGCACCTAGACGGTGGCTGGAGCTCTCCCTTCCAGAAGGTGAGGGAGGGCCAGGTGGCAGCCCAGCTTCCCCCGGGCGTCCCCTTCCCGGCTCCTTGAGGGGAGGGTGTGATCAGACGGGAGGAGGCCCTGGATGAGCCCCCCACAACCCCCTTCTCTTCTTCCCTCCCCGGCAGGGCATCCCTCAGCCAGGCCTGCCTTCCTGCCCCCTTGGTGCCCTGAGAGCCCCCGGGGGCCCTGGCTGAAGGGTCGCAGCATCCCAGGAGCCTGGCCTCAGGCTCCCTCCCAGGTGCCAGCTCGGCCGGTGACTCACTGTGGGGTCGGCAGGCCCCCTCCCCGGCCCTCTCCCCTTCCCGCCCTCTTCCTCCATCCTGGCGGTGTGGGGCTGAAGCCGAGGCTCACACTCCCTGAGTGGGGAAAATACCCTGGGCAGGAGCTGCTGGGGCAGCCTGGGACCCTAGCGGCACTGAGCGAGGCCTTGGGGCTGCGGAGCCCGGGTAGGCCGGTGCCCACCGTGGGGAGGGCAGGCAGCCAG
>SJYF01000082.1:6021776-6037358 GCA_006410515.1 Procapra przewalskii | reverse complement strand
AGACAGTCCCCCCTGCACCCCTTGGGGAGCGGGGTGGGCCAGCTTCCCTGCCCTGCACCCCCAGGCTCTGACCCCAGCCCCAGGGGGAGCCGGCCTCACCTGGGAGGCCCGCTCAGAGCCAGCCAGGTCGATCATGAAGAGGCGGCCCTGCCGCACCTCCTGCAGGACGTCCCTGACCCGGCTGCGCTGGCGCACGGCCACCTGGAGCACGGCGTGGGAGCGTGAGGACGTCTGGTTGGCGGCCGTGGGCTCCTGGGTCCTCTGCCGGTTCCCCCTCATCAGCAGCTGCATTATCTGGGTGGGCGGGGCAGAGCAGGGAGGCCACTCCTGGGGGCCCATGGGGATGCTCCCCAGTCCTGCCCCTGTGAGGTTGGGAAGGGGCCCACGGCAGGGCTGGGTCAGCCCGCCATGTGCTGTGGGGGCTGAGAGGTCAAGGCCTGTCTGTCAACTGGGAGGCGGGATGCCTGGCCGGTCTCCAGGGTCGGGTGGCTGGGGGTGTGTCATCCAGGGTCCTCTGTGTCTGCCCCAGCTCCAGCCCAGCTGAGCCGCAGTGGCTCCCTGGTTGCAGAGCCCTGCCACCTCTGGTCACACCGCCACACTCAGAGGTTAGTGTCTTCCACTACCCGACTGGCTGCACAAGACTCGCCTCTTTGGCATTGATGGTGGAGACCTCGGTGATTCCGGCCACCTGGATCACTCCCTTGGAGTCTTCCCTCAGCTCCAGGTACCCCAGGGCGGGGTTCAGCAGGTCCCGGATCATCTCGTTGTAGATCTGATGGGACCGGTTGGGAGGGGCAGGGGACAGACATTAACGGGAAAACAAGAGCCGGAGGCTCAGGCAACAGCCGGGCTCTCCATCCCTCCAGAGAGCTCCAGGTTCCTCTCAGGGAAACCCCGGGTTAAGGAGATGGACCCCTTCCTTCCTTCCTATGGGGTGGGCATAAGGGGGCGTCAGCATCCAGGGGAGAAACACTGGGCTGCCAGAGCCAACGGCACAGAAGGCAGCTGGCCGGCCGGGCACCGGGCAGAGGATGGGACCTAACCCATGGCCAAGCCCTGGCAGTTGCCAGGCAGCCCTTATGGTACCTTCACCCAGCCTCCCCAGCCACGGCCCCTGAAGCGTATCTTGCTGGCTAAGTCAACACGACGCTGGCTGGGGCAGGTGCTGGCAGCAGTGCCTCGCTGCCCCTCCTGAGCTGTCACCCAGGAGATTATCAGCTTCCAGAGGGAGCCAGGGAGGCCCAGAGCCAGAGGGAGCCTAGCCCAGTGGCTCTCCCGCCGCTTCTGGCCTCTGTGGGCCCCCACCCCCGCTGACCTGCTATTGCCCAGTGATAGCACTCCCACAGGTGGGCATCAGGGGCTGTGTCAAGGTGGAGAAGGCTGGCAGGTCTAAGCCTGGCTGTGTATGTAACGTTCTCACCTGTACCTACATATACAGGGTGCCTGCAGGTACCCTGGCAAAGCCAACAGGGTTGGCTCAGTCATGTCTGACTCTCTGCGACCCCATGGACTGTAGCCCGCCAGGCTCCTCTGTCCGTGGGATTCTCCAGGCAAGAATGGAGTGGGTTGCCATTTCCATCTCCAGGGGATCTTCCTAAGCCTGGGTCTCCTGCGTTGCAGGCAGATTCGTTACCATCACCAGGGGAAGCGGTGGAGTGGGCCCAGAGGGTGGCCTCTGGGAGGCTGGCTGAGGTCTGTGCTCGGTGGCCAGGCAGCTTTGGAGGAGCCGAGTGGGCAGGGCTCGGCTCTAAAGCCGCAGGGTCCTGGGTCTGAATTCCCGTTCCCCCACTTACCGTGTGGCCGCGGGCATGTGGCTGTCTAGTTGCCTGGCCTCTCTGAGTTTTTATAAAGTGAAGCTAGCCACATGCACATGGGAGCCGTGATGAGCGCCCCCAGGAGACCGCCCCGGGGCCTGACCCCTGGGAGGTGAACCAGCCTGGGCCTGCAGGCCTCCTGGCCTAAGCTCTCAGGACGGGGTGGGCCGAGGTCTCACCTCCAGGTAGGACATGGACACCTCGTATTCCATGTCGTCACTGGTCTCCTCGATGGCACGGAAGAGGTCGTTGAGGGTCCGAACATAGATGCCAGGCTCGTGGTCTGTGCCCAGCATGGTGTAGGTTTTCCCGCAGCCTGGGGCAGAGCAGGGGGTGTGGGTGAGCAGGACGGAGACTGGGAGCGCGGGGCCCATGGCAAACCTGGGTCTGTCTTCAAGGCTGGAACCTCCCAGGTGGGGGGAGGGAGAGAAGATGGCATCCTTGGCTGGGGGTGGGGCTCTGGGTCCAAAGGGCTCTGGGAGAGGGCAGTTTCAATTGGCCACATCCTTGATTCCTGCTCCGACCTGGGCCAGACAAGCTCCGAGGTGGAGGGTGCTTGATTCTCAGGGGCACTCGCCCTCACCTGTGGGGCCATAGGCAAAGACAGTGGCATTGTAGCCTGAGATGACGCCTTCGATGAGGCCCTTGGTGGTGGCCTGATACACCATCTCCTGCAGGGAAGAGAAGACTCATCAAGACCCTGGGCACAGCCAGGGCAGAGCACACAGGCCCGCAGGCTCACCCTGATCCCCAACAGAGGCAGTTTCATCCCTAGAGCCCTTGGGCCCCGAGAAGTGGGGGTGAGAAGGGGGGATGGATGTCTCTTTCCCCCCACGGGTTGGGCAGGGGGTGGAAATACCAGCCTGCAAGAGTACTCAGGACACCTGAGACCCTCCCCACAAGCAGCTGGCTCCCGGCCCCCAGCCCAGAGGATGCCTCACACCTGCTCCTTGGAGCATCTGCGGATGGGTGAGACGGGGGTCCCTGGGAGGGTGTCAGCTTCCCCGGGGTGCCCCTCCCAGCACCAGATGGGCTTCAAGCACCTTCCTGCAGCTCCCCTAGGGGCCACCTGTGGGGAGTGCTGTGTGGGTCCCTGTGGAGGGTGGCATTTGTGTGCTGACTGCAGTGTGTCCACGCAGAAGGCTCTGTATGTGCCATGCAGCCTCACGCATGCGTGTGCATGTGGGGATGCGGCAGGTAGAGAGAGAGAGTGAGTGATGGAGGGACGCCTGGGGCTCAGTGCCAGGGTCCCCTAAGGGCTCCCTCTCAAGTCGGTCAGAGGGCATAGAGGGGATCCTGTGTGCCCCCAGGCCCAGGCGCCCCCTCACCTGGGTGGCAGTGAAATCAAAGGCCACGTCGAACAGGTAGGACTTCTCCCGGGAGCGGTGCGCCCGTAGGATGTCATCAGGATCCTCCATTGGGTCCATAAGAACCACCATCTGCAAAGGTCCCAAGGGGAGGCGGGCAGTCACCAGGGAGCCCCAGGCCCACCCCAATGTCCACACTGACCACTGGCCTCACCCCCCACTCATGACGTGGGAAGGAGCAGGAGGGGCTGGATGAGACTCGGCGTCCAGGAGCGCCAGGGTCAAGGTCAACTGAGTCCCAACAAAGGACAAGACACTGAGCGGGCTGGCTGCCCTGGGACCACCCCCAGTCTCAGCGCTCCCTCGGGGTCAGCAGGGGAGTCAGGGCCAGTGGCAGCCCAAAGAGAGCTCGAGAGGAGACAAGGCGTGAGGGCGGCCGCCAAGGGGCAGACAGAGGAGGCTGATCTGGGAGCCGGTCCAGGACCGTGGACGCAGGAGATGTAAAGGGGTCCCTCTGGGTGCACCCCCATCCAGCACCAGGATTCAGGAGCCCCCGGTGCTGTGAGGACCACAGCTCTGGGGCTCCTCCCAGGCTCCTCCCAGTAGGTTCACATTGGTGCTCACTGCATCTAAACTGGCCCAAGACACCCACCCCCACCCCCGCTTCTCCCAGGTCCCCGCAGGGCCCTCCTCTGAGATCTTCAGTGGAGGGAAGCAGGAAGAGGTAAGACAGCTTCCTAGGAGGCCCGAGCCCGGGACCCTCATGCAGAGGTCTGAACCAGTCAGGTGGGATTCCAGGGGAGCCACGAGGGGACGCCCCAGACAGGCTGGGCTGGGGCTCTGTGCAGGGAAACGAGGAGGCCACTGCCCCGGCCCCGGTCACAGACTGCTAAAGCCTGGGTGGGCACAGCGAGCTGAGTGAGTGCAGGGCGCTGGGGCCTGCAGTGTACCTGGGGTGCACACCTGTCTCCAGCCACCTCCTCCGGGCTTCAGCCCCAGGGCCGTGTAAGCCTCTCCCAGGATCCATTTCCTGGCTCGGGCCCTAATACCTGAGGCAGGAGCCCTGGTCAAGTGTCAGACCCAAATGAAGAAATATCCGCCCACAAGTCCCCAGGCGTGGGTCCCAGAAGAGGGATGCAAGGGAGCCTGACCAGCTGCACGGCTCTCACCCTCGGTGTCAGAGCTCCTGGGCACACCAGCAGCGCCAGCAGCCCGAGGGGCACCCTCTGGGGGCTTTTAGTGCAGGGGAAGGTGAGCAGCCTGCACGGATGCCCATCACCCACTGATCACCTTCAGATGACCTCTGGGCACTGCCAAGTTCATGGGCACCATGGGCATCTGGTCCCTTTGACATCCACCCTCCTGAATCAGGACACTGTCAGCACGGCTGCCACGAGCCCCTCTTAAAAGAGGGCTTTGTCTGGGTCTCCATCTGTCTGGACGCCTGCCCACACCCCACTCTTCAGAGCATCACCCCCTTCCTTATCCACTCGGGCACACAATGGAGCCCTTGTGCCCCTCGGCCAGGTGAACCGGAGCTGAGCTGCGGAGGGCTGGGGTGAGGGTGGGTGCTCGGGGCTGCCACGGAGGCAGCACAGGGAGTTCAGGCCGAGTGACCACAGCTGCTGGGCACCTTGCATGTGACCCAGGCATTAAGTGATACCCTCCGGGTCAGAGAGAGATGTGATTTCCTGCCTGGCATTCAGAGTCCAGTGGGCACAGATCATTTTAGTAACAAGCGCTGGGCTCCGGGAGGCAGGCAGAGTGCAGAGAAGGGGCACACAACCCAGCTTTTCCACTACAGGAGGGCTTCCTGGAAGAGGAGGTACCAGCACTGTCTTTTTTTTTTTTAATAGGATATTTAATATAGTTCCCTGTGCTATACAGTAAATCCTTATTGCTTGGTGGTTTAGTAGCTAAGTTGTGTTCGACTCTTGCCACCCCATGGACTGGAGCCCACCAGGCTCCTCTGTCCATGGAATTCTCCAGGCAAGAATACAGGAGTGGGTCGCCATTTCCTTCTCCAGGGGATCTTCCTGAACCAGGGATCGGACCAGGTTCTCCTGCATTGTAGGCAGATGCTTTACCGACTGAGACACCCGGAAGTCCTTGTTGTGTATCTACTTTATTTTTAAAAAATTTCTGGTATGCCACGAAGCAAGCAGGATCTCAGTTCCCTGACCAGGAATTGAACCTGTGCCCCCTGCACTGGAAATGCAGAGTCTTAACCACCAGACCACCAGGGAAGTCCCAGCAGCAAGTCTTAAAGGATGAGCAAGAACTGTGGAGGTGAGAAAGCAAACAAGGGGACCACACGAGCAAGGCCGCGATGTGACAGGCAGGCTGTGGGCAGGTGGCCTTAGCCCAGAATCACCGGCAGTTCTCAGGAGAAAGGCAGGGTTGGAACGAGAGCTCAGGATCTTTTCCTCCTGTTCTCACTGCCAGGAATCCCGAGGGCACAGACCCAAGGTGGCCACAGAAGGAGATGTAGGAGATGTGAGCACGTGTTGCCCCCCGCCCCGCAAAGCAGCTCCTGTACATCCTAAAAGTCACCCAGATTGGCACCCGGCATCGGCCCAGGGAACGTTCTATTTTTTCTGGCTACACCTCGCGGCATCTGGAACTTTCCTGACCAGGGACTGAACCCATGTCCCTCTGCAGTGGAAACACAAGAGTCCGAATCACTAGAGCACCAGGGAAGTCCCCAAGGAGAGCTTTCTAGATAAAGCTGCACTGGGGCCGCTTGCAGTACTAAACGCTTTGCACACTTTCTCATCTTCTCCGACAACTTAGAGAGGGCCCTCATTATCGCAAGAGTGTAATGAGGAGTCAGACTGGTCCCCAAGGCTGCACTGCCAGGTACAGAGCTCACTGGATTCAAAGCTACTGGGTTCCAGAACCCAGGCTCCTAACCAGGCCTCCTGTCCCCGCCTCTGGAACAACAGCAGCCTGGCTGGGGGGATGCTCATCTGTTTGGCTGAATTGTGGCCCCCCCCCCACCAGATTTAAATGTTGAAGTCCATCTCCCCAGCCCCTCCGAGTGTGACCTTATTTGGAAATAGCGTTGTTGCAGATGTGATCAGTTGAGTTAGGATATGGTCCTTTTATAAGGGGGTGGTGTCCTTATAAAAGGGGGCTATTAGGGCAGACTCATGTGGAGGGAAGGAGATCAGTCCTGAATATGCATTAGCAGGACTGATGCTGAAGGTGAAACTCCAGTAGTTTGCCCACCTGATACAAAGAGCTGACTCCTTAGAAAAGACCCTGATGCTGAGAAAGATTGCAGGCAGGAGGAGAAGGGGACGACAGAGGGTGAGATGACTGGATGGCGTCCCTGACTCAATGGACGAGTTTGAGGGAGCTCTGGAAGGTGGTAAACGACAGGGAGGCCTGGCACGCTGCAGCCCATGGGGTCTCAAAGGGTCGGCCATGACTGAGTGACTGAACAACTGTGGTATTTTGGTCCAGCAACCTTGGAAACTGATACATCACCCACCCACCCCCTGCTCCGAGGCAGGCCCCTCCCTCAGCCTGGAGGTGATGGGCTCAGCCTGGGAGCCTCCTTTCACAAAATGAGTCTTAAGTGTCCATATTCAACCTGTAGCATGCTGGACACCTGCCTCTGGGAAGTTTCAGGGGGGGACGTTGACCACACAAGTCGCACAGGGCCCCCCCGACACTGGCAGGGGGTGGGGTGGGAGGCACGGCTGGGGCTGGGCCAGGTGGCAGTACAGGGCAGGGCCCTGTCTCCACTGATCCAGGCCCCCTGACTCCTCAGAGGCCCCGGCTTGCCCTCTCCCTGCCCTCACCGCCCCACATCCAGACCTATTCTTGACTCAAGGCCAGTGGTGATCTTTGCACAGTTCTAGATTTGGGCTGGGAACCCAAGATCCACCGGGGAGCTAGGGGACCCTCAGACTCGGGGTAGGGGGGTATCATCCATATATGGGGCCACAGAAAGGACCAGGCTCCTCCCCAGCATCTCCTAGGTGAGAAACACCAGGAACAAAGCGTGTGGGGGCTTCTTCCTGCTGAGCAGCGCTAAGCTGCGGGGCTTTGATCAGGTGAGCAGCGCTCACCGTGTCTTTCTGGCCTCTCGACGGCTCAGGGTTTCGCTATCTCGGCGCTACTGATGCTTTGGGCTGGACCACTGCGAGCGGGACTTGTCTCGGGTGTTATAGGATGGTTGGCAGCAGCCCCCCGGCACTGGAGGCCCTGGCACTGCCTCCTCCCGCGGTGACATCGCCGCATGCCCCCCAGGGAGCAAGATCACCCCCCCCTCCCATGAAAACTGCTGTTCGCCCTCAAGCTGCCAAACTGGCAGCGAAGTTCTCTGAGCAGGAGGCGACGTGCAAATTGGGTTCAGGCTCCAGACTGCTGGGTGACCCCAGGGAGACTGCACCACCTATCCCAGCCTCATGTTCACCCTGGCCAGAAGTCAGGGAGGACCCACAGGGCCATAGCCTTGAGAGAAGAAATCACCCCATCTCCCCTCGCCTGCTCGGGAAGCCCCAGCAGGAATGTGAGGGGGCGCCCAGCTCAGGAGACGTCATTTCCAGTCAAGGTTGCTAAGCCCACAGCTCCTTTATTCTGGGGCTGTAAGCCAGACACAGCAAAACAAAAGCTGGATTCCAGCTGGATATCACCTCTGTAAAGCTGTTTCTGGATTTGTTTGTTCTTTAAGAAGGAAAATTTGTGGCTGGTCAGATTTCTAGTTGTCCCATCCTGTGGGTACTCGACAAAGGAGATTTCGATCCCAGGAAGGGTGTTACAGGGCCCTGACAGCCCTGAGGCTGGATGAAAAAAGATTAGAATGCTGAGCTCATAAAGCCACGAGGTCCAGCCAACTGCTCCAAACAGGGCCACAGCTGGCTGACGTCCTGGCCAGGTCCCCACCTTCCCACAGGACTCTGAGGACCCAGGCAAGCAGAGGCGTGGCCGACACAGCCCAGGGCTGCCTGCCTCTCTCTCTCTCTCTCTCTCTCTGGTCTGCTGATCCCTTCATCACCGTCTCCCTGGGAGCCTCTGAAATGCAGATTCCCAGCACTGCCCAGATTCATGGAAAATGGTTGTCTGGGGCTGGGAGGGGGCTGGGGAGATGTGTAGCGGGTGGCTAAGGGTGGAGGAAAGGCTCCCCGAATCCTCTCCCAAGTCACCCTTCACCAGGCTCAGCCCTCTGGGGTCACAGAGGCGGGAAGCATCCAGGCGGTGGGCGTGCAGGGAGGCCCTGCCCCTGGGGCAGTGAGCAGACTGAAGACGCCCTGGCTCCAGAACAACACTCAGGATTCTGATCTCAGCATCTGTCACCTTATCCTTTATCTTTCACAATAGCCTCACCCTCACAGGATCGCACTAATCCTCTCAACAGCTCTAGGGCCTGGCAGAGCAGGTTATTAACACCCTGCCTTCTGAGGAGAAAACGGAGACTAGGAAGGCCTGACTCCTGAGACAGGACCCCCAGGGGCACAGCGAGGCTGACAGGACCCCCAGGGGCACAGCGAGGCTGACCGTTGGGCTTTGAGGCTAATTATGGGATTATGCATATGGACAGGTGACTTAAATCCTGCAGATAAACACAGTCTGGGAGGCTGCGGGGAGGGGCAGTGGGCTGTGGGCTCCAAGGGGTGGTAGGGGCAGGATGGGGAGAAGGAAGCTCTTTGTTCTAGGAGCTTCTTTTTACAGCTTTGGGACTCCTGGGCCCCACCGGCCTCTCAGGCTGACCTTCCCTGTCAGTCATCAGGGGCACTCCCTGAAAGGTCTGGCATCAGAGTCTAGTCCCAACCCCTGATGCTAGGAGACTGAGCTCCTACTGGACTCTTCCCCGAACATATATACGTGGCAGTGACCAACTGGGGACCACCAGACAGGAAGCCCGGAAACCAGAAGCGGGTGGGCAGGAGGTGGGCCAGGGTCTCACTTATCTCCGGGGCTTGGAACCATCCTGACTATCAGCCCTTGAGATAAACTGCTGCTGCTAAGTCGCTTCAGTCATGTCCGACTCTGTGCGACCCCACAGACGGCAGCCCACCAGCCCACCAGGCTCCTCTGTCCCTGGGATTCTCCAGGCAAGAATACTGGAGTGGGTTGCCATTTCCTTCTCTTAAATCCTCACCATGCACCAGGCACTGGGTAAGCACTGGGCGTCCAGGAACCCGTGGAGACGTCTATGTATGCATACTAAACCGCTTCAGTTGTATCGGACTCTGTGAACCTACGGACTGTTGCCCGCCAGGCTCCCCGTCCATGGGATGCTCCAGGCAAGAATACTGGAGCAGGTTGCCAAGCCCTCTTTCAGGGGATCTTCCCGACCCAGGGCTTGAACCCGCATCTGCTCTTTACCACTAGTGCCCCTGGGGAAGCCCTGGAGACATCTAAGAAGGCTTTGTGTTGACAGCACTGTGATGAATCCTGATGAGTCGGTGGGTGGGGCAGGTAAGACCACAGGCACCCAAACCTCCTCTTTACAAAGCCAAACCTTGCTCCAGCTTCCTCAGAATGCAGGCACCGGCCTCTGGTCCACAGAGGACACCCTGCCCTGCCCCGCCCCGTCCACCTCTGCAAAGCTGGGGCAACACAGACTCCCTCAGCCCCAGGAGAACGACCCCCAGCTCCAAGCAAGGCTGTCCTGGGACCCCTCACGCCAACAGGTGACGGATGCCTAGGCCCACCTCTCCCCACTAGGACCGCCAACTGGCGCGCTTTCACAACACGGCCTCCCTGCTGACCACCAAGGGCCGGGCTTCAGTAGTGTGACCTCAGGGTTGCTCCCCACCCCCCGGCCGAGCATGGGGGCAAGTAGCTCCTCCATCACAGAGGGAAGAAAGAGCCCAGAAGCCCAGGCCAGGACGGACTGGGCTGGGAGCCCCTCTGTGGGGTGGGGTTGTGAGGAAGGGCCACAGCAAGGGGGCAACAGAAGCCGCTGGGTCAAGGGCAAGTCTGCTTCCCAAGAAGTCTCTTTAGCGGAGGCAGGGCTTTGTGCAGGCCGCCTGGGCCAGCGGCACCTTTGCTGGCAAGCAGCTCCACGGCTGTGTTATGCTGGGGCTGCTCCCACGCTCACCCTGCTGGTCACCGGGCTCCGACCTCAGGAAGGAGGAGCTGAACAGCTGCCCCATCAGTGAGGCTGGTAAAGCCTGCAGCCCGAGCCCTCTCGGGGTCAGTGATGCAGGCCTGGCGGGCCAGGGCCATAGACGAGCCCTGGGGGTCACCAAAGAGCCACGGAGTGCAAGGCCTGGCCAGACTGAGAGGTTGCCCTTTTCTTAAATTTTGGCCTCGATGCATGTAAGATCTTACTTCCCCAACCAGGGATTGAACTCAGGCCCCTTGCATTGGGAGGTAAAGTCTTACCCACTGGACCACCAGAGAAGTCCCCCATTTTGCTTCTTGGACTCACGTGTCTTTACCTCCTGCTGGCCAGGGTCTTACTGGTCAGAGGAGCGGAGCACTTGAGTGGTGGCTGGTTTTTGAGAGGTGCCCAGCCTGCCATGCGCTGTGGCTTCTCCCAAACTGCAGGCCAGGCAAGCGCATCCTTGTTTTATCTTCGTTACCTGAGCAGAGATCAAACTCCCACGCAGGGGAAGGGCGGGGTTCTAACCACCGGACCGCCAGGGAAGTTGCCGGCAAGTGCATTTTTGAACCCAGTTGGGAGAGAAGACGCTGCGGGCAGAAGCCTAGCGTCCTCCCTCTGCAGGGCCCAGAGTCCGTGTTGAGAGCCCTGGGCCCACACCGCTCAGACCGCCCTCTGCATGTCTAAGCCGACAAAGGAGCAGGCCCGTCGGCACTGCCCAGCCCAGGACCTTCTCAGAGGCGCAGTCCGGCCTCCCTCTCCACTGGCAGGGACAGAAGGAGCCAGTGTTTGCCGTGTGTGGGCACACAATGGGCTGTGCCCTGGACCAGAGCATTTCCATCAGCATCGGCTAATATCTCTCAGCCCCCAGTCCGGCTGGGAGCCAGGAGCAGCGCGGAGAGACGGCATCTTTGTCCCTGACAGTCCTGGGGACAAGCGGGACCAACGGGGTGTGGCCTTGCCGGGAAGGAGGGCTCTCCTCTGGAGTGCCCTGGCCCTTCATGGATGGCCCCTCTCACCAGCAGCCCTTGGCACGTTCTCTCACAAATCCAGTAAGTCCCCTACACTGAACCTTCAAGGTGCGAACATTCGAAGATGCCAAGGTACCCCTGGTTCCAGCAAGGACCTGGAGCCCGTGCCATCCACGCCAGGCGTGCGAGCCACTGCAGCCTGCCCTCCCTCTCCTCCTGCTGACGACCCTTCAGCTCCACCGTCTCCCACCTCCTCGCCCCCTCCAGTCAGTCGCCCTTCTTGCTTGTTCCCTCCTCGCCAGCCCCTGTATACACCACTGTCCTTTGCAAGGTACTGTACTGTACGATTAAAAAGGCTTTCTTTATTTTTTGTGTTTGTTTTTAAGTATATTATTTGGGTGAAAGTCATTATAAACCTATCACAGTACAGTACCACTCAACCGATGGTGTTAACTGGGCGCCTAGGCTAACGTTGTCGGACTTATGCGCAAAGCGGGCTTACGAACGTGCTCTTGGAACGGAACTCCTTAGTAGCTGGGAACTTATGGTAGATGACGTGTGTGTTAGTTGCTCAATCGCGTCCAGCTCTTTGCAATCCCATGGACTAGTAGCCCTCCAGGCTCCTCTGTCCATGGAATGGTCCAGGCAAGAATACTGGAGTGGGTAGCCATTCCCTTCTCCAGGGGGTCTTCCCAACTCAGGGATCGAACCTGGGTCTCTCCCGCACTGCAGTCAGGTTGTTTACCGTCTGAGCTGTCAGGGAAGGCCAGTAGATGATAATTCACTGCTATTAAACGCCCACTGCGTACCAGGATCTGGGGGAGCCCTGTGCCCACATCACTGCACTCCCTAAAGACTCTTCAGGGAAGGGTTAGGGCTACTGTCCCCAGTTACAGAGGAGGCAGTTGAGGCTTCTGGAAGCAGCCCGGCCAAGGCCACACAGCTGGTGGAAGGCAGAGCCTACCTGCACGACGGCTGTGTGTATGCCCTGCTCCCGCTGGCCTTTAGGCAGGGCCTCCCAGCCCTCCCCTGCTTTCCCTGAGGTCTCTGAGGAAGGCTCCCCTTTTCCAAGGGGGAAGAGAGGAAGAGAAATCAGGAGGCCGGTGCCAGCCAGTTCCGCCACGCCCACAGCTCGTGGGAACTCCCAAGGCAGGCTGGCAGCTCCTGCTGGGTCGCCCGCCTGTGCTCCTCTTACCACGGCTGGTGGGCTTCCTGAGTCCAGCCTTCCGGGATCAAGGGCAGCAAGTGCTCACTTTGCGTCTCTCTCTGCACAATGCGGGGCCGCCCCGACTCCTCTGACTGCTCCCCCAGCACACTCTGCCACCATGATGAGCCCTGGAGCTCAGGAGAAGCCGGCAGCAGCCGTGGAGTGGAGGCAAGCGGCCGCTTTCAGGGTCCCCATAGGCTACAGCAGCATGATGCCTCTACCCAGGCACCAAGAGTGCCCTTGCTGCCCCCTCCACGGTGCCCACCCCCAGCCCACGCTTGGATCCTCAACTGCCTACCCCCAAAAACATCCTGGCTGGGACTTCCTTGCTGGTCCAGTGGTTAAAAATCCACCTTGCAATGCAGGGGACACAGGTTTGATCCCTGGCTGGGGAACTAAGATTCCACAGGCTTCAGAACGACTGAGCCCGCGCGCTGCAACGGCTGAGCCCTGGGGCCACAGCTAGAGGGAAGCCGGCGCTCTACATAATGACGATCCCACATAAGACCCGACGCAGCCAAAGATAAAAAAGTTTTTTAAAAGATTGAAATGTCAAAAATAAAACCTTCCTTTAAAAGCAAGCAAACAAACAGAAAACAGCCTGGCTGGGGGACAGTGTGGCTCCTGCCCACACCTCCAGCCTCCTCTCACCCCTTCTCTCTCCAGCCTGAGCCACGCTGGACTTTTCTAAGTTACCCAAGTGCATCACCGCCCCTCTCACCCCAGGGCCTTTCCACACGCAAGTCCCTGTGGTTGAAATTGCCCCTTCAGCACACTCCTAAAGAGCTCCTCTTTATCCCATGTGTTTCAGCTCAAGCATCCTTTCTCAGGGAAGTCCTCCCTGACTCTGGGACAAGGTCAGGTTCCCTCTTACTCCCACAGCAGCACGCATTTCTTTGCAGCCCTTGCTGGCCACACGCTCATACGTTTCATTACAAGAAAGCCATGGAAGGAAGACAGGGTCTTTTCTGCTCACATGGTTTCCTGGCTCCTAGCACTATCCCCAGTGTGTTGTGGGTACTTGATAAATATTTATTGTGTCTTGTGTAAGTGGAGGTGGAGCTTGCCCTGCCCAGCTCATAACAGTGACAGGAAGACCAAGAGAGCAAACAGACATCCAAAGACTCTGCAAACCAAGGACAGTCTGGTGACCCGAGGAACACATGCTCAGATCCATTAAGGGGGGGAAGTTAAGTCATGAGTACATGGAAGGTATGAGAATTTTTTCAGGGCTGGATGAAAGGGCCCAGCTCACTTCCCCCTGGACCAGGGAAGCTTTTTGCTCTCTTTGGATCAATCTAGGGAGGCTTCCTGGAAGAAGGACGGTGGTTTCCTTGATGATGCAATCAATAGTACAACCAAGAGTTCAGAGGGTAGAGGAGGGGTGGTTCCTGCCTCCACTAGGCGAGCTCAGACCCCTGCCCTGCTCTGCAGCTCCCGGCCACAGCCCCCACGTACCTGCTCGTCCACTTTGTGGGCGATGAGGGTGGCTCCTTCTTCCAGCTCCGCCACGCTGATGGGCCGGACCCGGAGCGCCACCTGGGAGGGAAGGTCAGACCCCCAAGGATTAGATGGAGAGGGCTGTGCCGGGGCCCCGAGAGAAGGATGAGAGGACCCCGGGATGCTTCCCTCGGACAAGCCCCATGGGTTCCTCTCTGATCAGCCAGCCAAGCCCGGTTCACCTTGAGGAAAACTCGGTGGTTCAAGGTGACCGTCCAGGGCGAGGGCATCAGGTCCACAGCATGTGGGCTCTGTCTGTCTATGATTTCCCAGGAGCCTGTGCGCCAGAGGAGAGCCCCAGAGGGGACAGCTGTCTGCTCCTCCCGGCTGCATCAGTCACACGCCTGAATCAAGCGCCTGCAGCTCCCCTGGGCTTTGAACCTGGAGCCCTTGGCACCGAGGCAGCCTGTCTGCGTGTCTGTGAGTGACACGCTGCACGTGGCGGCCGGGTGGTGGGATGGAGGCCCAGGGAACCTCCCCTCCTCGTGCTGACTAAGTCCCTACCCAAGGACAGCACCGTCAGGGGCTCCCTCCTCTCTCAGTCCTCCGGCCAGAGAGAGATGGTGGGTCCCCATCCTGGGCATGGATCTCCCCAAAAGAAGAGGGAACTGTTTCTTCTGATCAAGGGGAAACACCTGCTGGGCAGGTGGGTATAACTAGCCATCCGCAGGCCCGGTAAGAAGCCTTCACTCTCAGAGGCACTTCATTATCAGAGTGCCCTCCTGCCTCCTCGGTCAAACTCCATGGATAGGAGGGGCGGCCCCTCTGTCCACACCTGCCAAGGCAAGCCATCTGCAAAGAGACAATTCTAAACTGCCAGACAGGATGTTCCAGAGCCCTGGGCTTGCTGGGGTTGCCTTATCCTCCGGTTACATCATCACCCACCCAGTGGTGGTGGAGGAGCTTCCCCAGATCTCAGAAGTTAGGGGCTGGGAGGGCGCGTCGGCCTTGGGACCACTGAGTGTCCCCCACCCCCGTCACTCTGGCCTGGCCCTGTTGATCATCAGGAATCTGTCTTGGTCTCCAGCTGCTTCTCGGGCCCCCATTCACACCTCCTCCTCTGCCCCCGTCCCCAGGGCCCCGGGGCTCCATCTCGGTGGCTTCCAGCACTTCTTTGAAATATTTAGAATCCTGACACGGACAGCACCTCAGTAACCAGCCACCCTCAATCCTGTGCCCGCTCCTCTGGCACATGGGGACTCGCCCACCTATGGTCCCCAAAACCCTCTAACCTCCTGACCCCACCAGTCCCGGGTACCCTGGTTCACTGGGAATCCTCCACCTTCCTTTTCCGGAAGATGGGTCAGGGGCCCCCTGCTCCTGTCTCTTTGGGATCAGAAAGCTGTCTGGCCGCAGGGTGTCCCCTGGTGGGAAGGTGTAAAGGGGGTGGAACTGAAGCTTAGCCAGCTTCTCAGGTCTTAGCAGAGTGGCCAGGATGCCTTCCTTCTTGATATCCACGACTTGGCAAAGTTGCTCTGGACCGTCGCAGCCCCTGGTCTTAAGTGCCCAATACAGTTTGGGGGCCGCCGGCAGGGTCTGAGTTCTGGGGGCCGGAGATGGGGTCGAGGAGGAGGAGGAGGCCGACCGGGTCTCACCATGAGCTGCTGGTCCTTGGAGTCCCCGCTGTCCTTCATGCCTGCGGCGGGCGGAAGGGCTCAGGCCGAGATCGCGGGCATGGCCGAGCCGCACGCCCACTGCCGCCGGGGCCCGCGCGGCCGCT
>SJYF01000082.1:5996095-6012712 GCA_006410515.1 Procapra przewalskii | reverse complement strand
GGGAGGCTCTGCTAGGCCCAGGCCTGGCGGGAACAGGCCTGGCGGGAGGAAAGGCCAGGCTTCTGAGGGCATGGATGCACCAGGAGGGGGGTGCACGTGACCTTCAGGCTGAGGGCAGGGTCGCACTGCTTGAACACAAAGTCCCAGATGTCCAGGGTCCCGTCCATCTTGGTGGTGAAGAAAACCGCCGGCCTCACAGGGCTCCAGGCGCCATCAGTGAGATAGGCCATGTGGTACCTGTAGGGAGCCAGGACCTCCGGTCAGGAACCACGGGGGCATTGGGATGCAGGGAGAGCCTGCTGAGCTGAGACCCTGCTCATCCAGCCCCTGCCCGGCTCCTGGGTCTCAGCCTGGAAGTTCTTCCTGGTGTCTGACTTCTAGCCATGCCAGCCTCACCACCCACGGTTCACAGTTGGCACTGTAAAGGGCTCTGGTGTTTCTCTATACCTGACTCAAGGGTGCAGGCCTGGGCCCGGTCCCCCAGCCAAGAGACTCACTTGAAAAGGAGTTGGAGGAAGGAAAATCTGCCCAGAAATGTTCACACTATTCAGATGAAGAGAAAGAAGGCTATACTGCCTACTTGATTTAAACTTGGTCTTCAAAGATTTCTACAGCAAAAAATGAAACTGGACCCTTATGTTACATACAAAAATGAACTCACAGTGAGCTAAAGACTTAAACATATGATCTGAAACCATAAAGCTTCTAGAAGAAAACACAGAGTCAAAGTTCCTTGACAGTGGCCTTGGCAATGAATCTTTGGATTTGGCACCAAAAGCATAAGCAGCAAAAGCAAAAATAAGTATGAGGGAGTGTATCTACTTAAAAAGCTCCTGCAGACCCAGGGAAACAGTCAACAGAACAAAAAGGCAACCTAAGGAATGGGGGGAAGTATTTGCAAACCAGATAATCTGATAAAGGTTTAACACCCCAAATATATAAGGAACTCGTACAACTCAATTAAAAAACCCAAACAAAACAACCCAATTAAAAAAGCGGGCAAAGGACATGGACAGACATTTCTTCAAAGACGACAAATAAACGGCTAACCGGTATGTGAAGAGATGCTCGACATCACTAATCGTCAGAGGAAGATAACCAAAGCCACAATGAGATATCACCTCACACCTGTGAGGATGGCTAAATTATTAGAAAAGTCAAAGATGAGTGTGGGTGAGGATGTGGAGAAACGAGAACCCTGGTGCATCGTTGGTGGGAATGCAAACTGGTACGCTCACCATGGAAAACAGTCCTGTTCCTGGGTCATTTTTTTTTTTGGCTGTGAGGCATGTGGGATCTTAGTTCGCTGACCAGGGATCGAACCCACATCCCCTGCACTGAAAGCAGAGTCTTAACCCCTGGACTGCCAGGGAAGGCCCCTGTTTCTGGGTCTTTATCCAAAAGAACTGAAGGCAGGATCTTTAAGAGACACCTGCCCCCCTTCCATGCTCCCTGCGGTATTATTCGCAATTGTCAAGAAATGGAAACAAGCTCAATGTCCATCAACAGATGAATGGACAGTTTGAAGCTTATTCCCTTTCTGAAGTCGCTGAATCAAACTATTTCCTAGCATTAGCTCAGATGTTTGGAGAGAAATGTTTGCTCCGTTTTTATGGGTGGAGACACAGAGGCTCAGAGCCCCCCTGGGTTGGGCCGGGCCCCCTGTCCCGTCCAGCCCCGGTGCCCCTCTCCCGCCCCAATCTTCCCCTCACTTGGTCCACATGATGGATGACTCCCGGCTGTCTTCTGACCAGATGCGGGCGGTCCAGTCGCCGACGGTCAGGAAGTTCTTTGGGTAGAACGGGTTTCTCTGCAGGGCGTAGATGGGGCCGTGGTGGCCTGAGAAGGTGCACACGATCTTCTCGGCCGGCGTCTTGCCTTTGCGGTTGCAGGAGATGACGATGCCTTGCTCGGTGCCCACCATGAACTTGGTTGGCTGTGGAGGGGGTGACACGTGAGTGGAAGGCTCCGTGAAATCTCAGCTCAGGGTTAAGCTGGCAGGGAGAGCGGCCTTCCGGGGCCAGAGCGGTGGGGCCAGCGGGGTGGGGGCCCAAAGGTGCCTTTGGTTTAAGCCTCTGCTTGAGCTGTGCCCCGCCCCTTTTGGGGGGCCACCCCCACTCTTGATCAGCTTGGGCAGACCCCACCCTTCTTTAGCGCCTGCTCAAGGGCCGCGAGTAATGGAGCCCCGTCATTTGTTCCCTAGAGCTGCGTCACCAGCCCTCCATGCAGCATCATGCACGCTAAGCATTTTGCCAAAAAAAGATCCTGAATGTCTGTTTACACACAAAGTTAATGACTGAATGAATACTGTGACCCCTGAGTCCAGAAGAGCCCCCTCCAGCCTCCAGCTACTACTCACCGCAAGCCTGGGCTTCACTGTGCACCCGTGTCTGATTGTTGCTGGGGTTTTTTGGTTGTTTGCTCTTTGCTTTGTTTTAAACATGTATTTGGCTGTGCTGGGTCTTCGCTGGGGCAGGCGGGATCTAGCTCCCTGACCATGGATTGAGCCTGGGCCTCTGCACTGGGAGCTGAGTCTCAGTCCCTGCTCCGCCAGGGAAGTCCCTCGGTAGCATCTTTACTCACAACAGCTAAGAGGCAAAAGCCACCCAAGTGTCCACATGAACGGAAAAACAAACTGTGGTCTGTTCACACGTGTGTCTTTAGTCCCTCAGTCGTGTCTGGCTTTGTGACCAGCCAGGCTCCTCTGTCCCTGGAATTCTCCAGGCAAGAATACTGGAGTGGGTAGCCATTCGCTTCTCCAGGGAGTCTTCCTGACTCAGGGCCCCCAGGGAACCCCAGTCTATTCATACAATGAGATACTGTTTAGCCTCAAAAAAAAAAAAAAAAGAGGAAAATTCTGCCATGTGCCACACTGTGGATAAACCTTGAGAGCGTTGTGCTAAGTAAAAAGAGCCTGTCACAAAAAGACAAACAGTAAGAATTCACTAAGTGAATGGGGTACCCGGAGGAGTCAATTTCACAGAGACAGAAAGTGGAAGGGACTGAGGGAAGGGGAAGACGGGGAGTTAGTTGATTAAAAGATACAGAGATTGTTTTGCAAGATGAAAAATTTCTAGTTCTAGAGAGCCCACAGTGTAAATATACTTAACACTACTGAACTGTCCACTTAAGAATGGTTAAAGCGGAGGCTTCCCTGGTGGTCCAGGGGTTAAGAAGTCACCTTGAGTGCAGGGGACACGGGTTCAATCCCTGATCGGGGAACTAGGATCCCACATGCCCTGGACCAACGGAGCTCATGAACCACAACCAGAGAGTTGATGCGCCGCAATGAGCGATCCCACTCGATACAACCGAGATCCCGCGGGCCACAACTAAGGCCTGACACAGCCAAATGAAGGGTTTTTAAAAAAAGAATGGTTAAGGTGGCACATTTCACATTATGTGCTTTTAAATGTCTTTTTTTTTTTTTTTTACCACAATTAAAAAGAACGGCTGGGCTACAAGTGGAGGGCTTGTTTGCTTAGATGCTCAGTCGTGTCAGATTCTTTGCCAGCCTATGGACTGTACTCGCCAGACTCCTCTGTCCGGGGGATTCACCAGGCAAAAACACTAGAGTGGGCTGTCATCTCCTCCTCCAGGGGATCTTCCCGACCCAGGGATCAAACCCAAGTCTACTGTGTTCCCTGCATTGCTGGAGGATTCTTTTTCTGTTGAGCCATGGGG
Source organism: Procapra przewalskii (assembly GCA_006410515.1). Lineage (NCBI taxonomy): Eukaryota > Metazoa > Chordata > Mammalia > Artiodactyla > Bovidae > Procapra > Procapra przewalskii. The sequence goes on along the minus strand of SJYF01000082.1, from coordinate 6,009,028 downwards.
GAAATCCCATAAATGGGGTGGGGGGGCTGTTAAAGGGAAGTGAAAAGAGAAAGCTTGAGAGGCCCAGAAAAGTAAGGAAGAAGCCAGCTGCAGGGCCCCTGGGTGGGGTGAGAGTGGAGAGCCCCGCCCTGCAGCCAGAGCCCTGGGTTTGAGCCCTGGCTGCTCCCTGCTCTGGAGCACGTGACTCACCTCCCCACTAAGACTCGTGTTGTTTATCTGCAAAGCTGGGATAATGCTAATCGCATCAGCTTATGGGACGGTCACGGGAGACCGCATCAGGCGGCTACAAGGGGCCAGCACATGGTGTCCACTCAGCGACAAGGCGGCGGGCAAGCGGGGTCCAGCGATGGCGTGGCCACTGCGTCTAGCGCCTCGCCTAGAAATCTCTAATTCCAGGACAGAACCTTTTTCTGAGTCCTCCCCACAGAGCCCGGGGCTTGGGGAGTGGGGGATGTTCAGTAAAGTCGTCGCCGTCCACCTCCCCTACCACATTCATGCCCCAGCTTGGGGTGGGGGAGGTGCTCCCAGGGCAAGGGTGAGGCCAGAGCCCGTCCAGCTCCTAAGGGCCTGGGAATGATGTCGGCCTGGAGGCAAACCAGTGAGGATCCCAGGAGGGGGTCAGGCCAGGAGCCATCTGGGAAGGTCATTTTATTGCTTTGGAGGGAATCTTCATTTGAGCTTCCAGAAGCCTCCCTCCTTGGACACATCCACACGACTGCTTTGCTATTTCCCTTTATCGGGTTTTATTTTTGGCCGTGCTGAGTCTTCACTGTGACTCGGGTCTTTCTCTGGCTGTGCCGATCGCAGCCCACTCTTCACTGTGGTGCGTGGGCTTCTCATTGCAGCGGCGTCTCTCGTGGCAGCGCACGGGCTCCAGGGCACGCAGGCTTCAGCAGCCACAGCAGGCAGGCTCAGCAGCAGGAACTCCCAGGCTCTGGAGCGCAGGCGGGAGCTCCCAGGCTCTGGAGCGCAGGCCCAATAATCGTGGAACCCGGGCTTAGCTGCTCTGCGGAACGTGGGATCTTCCCGGATCAGGGATCAAACCTGAGTCTCCTGCACTGGCAGGCGGACTCTTCACCACAGAGCCACCTGGGAAGCCACTATTTCCTATTTACTTTGCTTCTACTTTTTTAGATTCTTTATTTGGCTGTGTTGGGTCTTAGGCACAGCCCTCGGACTCAGTAGTTGTGGTGTGGGGGCTTAGTTGCCTTGTGGCACATTGGATCTCAGTTCTTGGACCAGGGATCAAACCCGTGTCTCCTGCATTGGAAGGTGGATTCTTAACCACTGGATCACCAAGGAAGCCCTCTGCTTTTCAGTTTCTTTACTGCTCCTCCTCAGTTACTAAATGCCATCGTAGGTCTGTGATCAGTTTGCCCAGGAGCCTCCTTTAATCTCATTTTCCTCTCCAACACCTCTTCTTCCCCCTCAAGGGGTGAGTTGCCAGCCCAGGGCCCCACATGAGGACATGAGTCAGGGACAGAGGCAGAGCCTGGCGTCCGGATGCTAATCCTGGACAGGACTCTTACAGCATGGAGCGTCTCTGGAATCCCGTGCAGTCAGAAAGCTCGCCTTCTGATCAGCCGGGACACTCTCCAAATGGGAACTCGGTGAATTAAAGGGGCTTTCTGCCTCTACTCTGCTGCCCCCTGCTGGAAAGTGGTTGCAAAGACCACACGGGTCTAGGAGGACCACGGAGGACCATCCAGAGCACAAGGTAAGAAGCAGCCTTGGGCCCTCGGGCCTCTGATACAGCAGCCACGGGCCTGCCCTCGGCTCTGGCTGCCCTGGCCATGGAACATGGGGAAGGGAGAGCAGGGGACACCCACCAGAGTGGACTCGAACTCCAGGGAGATGGCCCCCAAGGCGTTCTCCAGATGCTCCTTTTTGGTGATGTCCATGATGACGACCTCGGTGGGCTCGCTCAACTTCCGGATGTCCCACCACATGACCTGATGGGAGGAGGGGCCGACTGAGGCCTGGAGTCCCGCAATTCTTATCCCCTCCACCTTCCTGGGGCCACACAGTGGGTGTCAGACACCCAGCAACCGAAGGAACAGGCCTGCCTTGAAGAATTGCTCCTCTGGTTCATAGTGCTGGCTGATCATCAGTCCTGGGCAAGCTCCCTAAAATCCAGAAGCAGGCGGCCTCACCACAGACCTAATGAGTGAAAACTGCCAGGTGTGGGCCCTGGAGTCTGTATCCTTAAAGACGCCTCACAATATGGCAATCTATAGCAACATTCCAAACGCACATATGTGTTGACCCAGAAATCCCACTGCCAGGAACGTATGTGTATGCAGTGTGTGTGTGTATGCAGTAATCTATATGCAAATACACTTCTGTGCAGAAGGACAAGTGTTGGATATTAACACATATATGTGGAATCTAGGGGGAAAATGGTACAGGTGAGCCTATTTGAAGGGCAGGAACGGAGATGCAGGCATAGAGAAGGAACAGGGGGGATGGGACGACTTGGGATAAATGCACTGCCACGTGTGAACCAGATAGCTAGTGGGACCTGCCAAGCAGCACAGGACGCTCAGCTGGGTGCTGTGATGACTTAGGCAGGTGAGCTGGAGGGAGGCTCAAGAGGGAGGGGATGTATGTATCCATATGGCGGAGTCACTCTGTTGTTCAGCAGAAGCTAACATAGCATTGTGAAGCAATTAGACTCCAACAAAAAGATCCAACCCTTCCAACACACTCTTGGCTACATTTTTTGTAACTACAAACTATTAAAATCCACTTAAATGAATTACAGCATATCCAGTTTGTTTGTTAAGTCCTTAACAGGCAGGGGGCAGCACTTTATGAAATATAAAATCATCTTTGAGACAAGCTGAATGAAAAACATCAAGGGCAAATCAGTGTGCAAGGTGTGCAGGAAGAGTACCGAGACGCACACGTCCGCTTCGTATGCGGACACTGAGCCTGGAGGCCGACAGAGAGGCTGATGCAAGGGGGCGCCACAGGAGGGGGTACGGGAGGCTGAAGCCTGAGGGGGGAGGACGGGCTTCATCGCCTGCCCTTCCATACCTTTAGGCTGGTGTTCCACACGCATCTTTACCTATTGCTCCATTTTACAATGAAATGCAAAAGGAAACATCCGGATGGGGGACCGTGTGACCGCTGCTGCTCCCCACTCCCTGCCCCTCCAGCGCCTGGCTGCTCGTACCTGCCCGTCCGTGGACGCTGAGAAACACTCTGTGCCCGTCTTCGACTGCAGCCAGATGGTCCCGTACACGGGGTCTCGGTGGCTGAACTCGATGGTGGAGAGCTCTGCCACCAGGCTGCCCTTCCGCGTGTCCCAGCAGGCTGGCCGGGAAGGAGACGAGGGGTGGGTGCTGGGGGCACAGGCTTCCTGTCTTAGCGCAGGGAGCACGGGATCAGGGGATGCTGCTTGTCTTGGTTTGACAGGTATGGAGCTTTTTTTTTTTTTTTTTAAGAATCAGGGCTAAGTTCAAACCAGCCTGAGTTTCCTACCAGTCCCTGAAGTTCGCTTCATTCATTCCAGTGGGGCCCCTAACATGTGGTGAGCATCACGCTGGGCGCTGGGGAAGCCACTGGGACTCAGACAGGCACAGTCCTTAGGAGACGGGAAGGGAAATCTGCCAAGTTAGAGCCCGTGCCGTGATTGCTCCAGGGGGAGACACAGGGAGGCAGTCAGGGAAGGCTTCCTGGAGGAAGGGGGAGGAAGTAAGATCAAGGAGGAGCTTCAGGAGGGAGTGAGGCAGGGAAAGAGAGAGGAGCACCTCCGTCCTGGGGAAAGTAGGAACACGCAGGCAAATCTCGCCTGCTGGACCCGTTCCCTTCTCGCCTCTGTGCCTCTGCTGCTGCTGACCGGAGAAGAAGCTCACAGAGGGAGATGGTCCTTTCTTTGGGTTCATTATTAGGACTTCCTCTCTTCTGCTTTACCAAGAAAGACTCAAAGCTTATCTCTATATATTTTTTTCTGTCCTGATGGATTCTGTCTTCATTTTCCCACAAGTGTATGGTGAGGACCCACCCTGTTACTCAGAGCTGTTTCTAGGAAAGCTGGTTTTGTAATACGACAACGAAGTCCATGATCCATAAATCTCGATTTATGGAATCCAAGTCTAAGGCATTTGGCCCTGCACCAGTTTGGCCCAGAAACGGGTTTTCTTAGCTCAGCTTGCTCTGCTCCAGCAAAGCAGTGCTCGAGGGCAGGTCCCACTGTGTCTTTCTCATAGGCAGCAGAGCCCCAGAGCCTAGGCTGGTCTGGGCTGGCAGATAAAGCCACTGAAAGGGGTTATGAGCGATGAGCGAGGCAGGGCTCCTGAATAAACCATGGCCATGTGACTCTGAATTTCGGAGCCCCAGCACCCGGATAACACTGCGGGGAGACTGATGGGCTTCCGGTGGCGCTAGTGGTAAAGGATCCACCTGCCGGTGCAGGACATATAAGAGATATGGGTTCGATTCCTGAGTGGGGAAGATCCCCTGGAAGAGGACATGGCAACCCACTCCAGTATTCTTGCTTGGAATCCCATGGACAGAGAAGCCTGGCGGGCTACAGTCTCTGGAGTCACAGAGAGTCGGACACAACTGAGCAACTAACACTCCCACTTGATGGGAGTCCACTTCTATGTCATCACAGAGGGGCTTCCTGGAGGGGGGTGGCGCAGGTCTAAGAGGGAGGTCAGAGGTCTCAGGAGGCCAGGAGGCATCCTGACCACGTAGAGTTTCTGGGAAGTTTCCCAGCCCTTCTGGCTCCTACTCCTGGACGGAAGGGGAACCGTCATCATGCCTGGCTGAGTCCGGCCTGGGGCGCAAACAGGAGGATTAAGAGTTTGGCTATTCCAAGGCCAGGGGTGGCCGGAGAACAGGAAACTTCAGGGCCACGGAGACAGGTTTCTTCTGAGTTCACATGGGATCTAAGCATCAGTTTTCTGGGTGTCCCACCAGCAAAAATGGTAGTGCAAGGACCTTTGAGAATTCTCTCTTCCATAAAGGCCATGAGAATGTTGGCAAAATCAATGATGAGAATCAACTTCTTCAGAACTCCGAAAATTAGCCAAAGGCTGGCAGCAAATCAGAGTGTTTATTTGAGAAAAACGGCCGGATCTTGATAGGAACAGTAAGTTTCGTTGCATTGTGGCTTGCCCCAATTAGGACGCTATAATCTCCGGTTCTATGATAGCCTTGAAAAATAACTCTCTGCCTTCCTGTTAAAAACCCAATATCTTGGCAGCCACAGGATGGAGCAGAATGGAGCTGGAGCTCTTTCAAAGTCTCCTGTTCAGAGCTGTCATGGTTTGACCTGTCTAGTAGTTCCCTGGAAGACCCCCTCCCCATTTGCAAAGTTGTCTGTATTCAACTTGACTCAGAGCTTGCCCAAGGAAAAGGGCCTTTTTAACAAGTCTATCTTGAAAATAATTAAAACGGCAGGAAACTGATTAACCTCGCAGTGTCCGAAAGTGGCAGATAACAGGTGGGGAGGATAACAGGCGGGGCAACAACAGGCTAACCAAACAGCTTCAAAGGAAAAGCTGAGAGTGAGCTGTCCATAGGGGTTTTGAAAAGCTCTGGTGTGTTCCCGGGAAACTAGAAGTTCCCAGGGCTGTGTGCACACCTTTGCTGTTGTTCAGGCACGTCTGACTCTTTGTGACCCCGTGAACTCAGCACACCAGGCTTTGCTGTCCTCCACTATCTCCCAGAGGCTGCTTAGACTCGTGTCCGTTGAGTCTGGCATTGGCATCACCATGCCACCCAACCATCTCACCCTCTGTCGCCCCCTTCTCCTCCTGCCCTCAATCTTTCTCAGCATCACTGTCTTTTCCAGTGAGTCAGATGTTCACATCAGGTGGCCCAAGTACTGGAAAGAGCTGGGAGGCCCTCAGCTCTCGCCTCTGGCTGACCTGCAGGCTCGGTGCAGCGGCTAAGGCAGAACTGGAGACTGCCTGGCTCTGGGCTGAAGGTGTGCTCACATACGCGCACAGAGGCCTCCAGGAAAGTCTGCGAAAATTTTTTGGCTGTAGATGGCAACAAGCAGGAAACATTCATCTCGAGTGCACATGGGATATTCTCCAGGACAGATCCCATGAGACAAGTCTCAATGGATTTTTAAAGACTGAAGTCACGAAAAGTATCTTTTCTTACCATAATAGAGTAAAGCTAGAAAAACCAGTAACTGAAGGAAAAGTGGAAAGTTTACAAATATATAGAAAGCAGACAACCTGTTTCCAAATAGCCCGTGGGTCAAAGGAGAAATCAAAGGGAAATTAGAGAATGCAAAATGCATGAATATGGAAACACAACATGCGAAAACTTAGTGTGGCTAAAACAGTGCTTAGAGGGAAATTATAACTTTAAACATCTGTATGTTTTAAAATCTCAAATCGATAATCTAACCTTCTACTTTAAGAAATTTAGAAAAAGAAGAACAAGTTAAACCCAAAGTAAGCAGAAGGAAGGAAATAATAAAGATTAAGGGTGGAAATAAATGAAAGGAAGAAGAAAAACCAACTTAGAAACATCAGTGAAATAAAATATAAAATTGGTTCTTTGAAAAGAAAACAAACTTTACCAACCCGTGTATCTAGACTCACCAAGTGAAAAGGAAAGAACACTCAGATTACTAAGATCAGGAAAGAGATAGGAGGCGTTACTGCCAACCTCACAGAAATGAAATGACTATAAGGGAATGAACAATTATATCTCAACAAATAAGATTACCTGGACGAAACACAAAAATTCTAGAAAAACACAAACTATCAAAGCTGATCCAAGAAGAAACAGAAGACACGAGAAGACACAGACAGAGGATAAAGACCGCCAGTGAGGAAAATCCTCGGACCAGATGGCTTCATTGGAGAATTCCACCAAATATTGATGGAAGAATGAATATCAGCTCGTCACAAACACTTTCAAAGAAAGAAAAAGAGCAAGAACCCCGTCTCCGGTCACTCTGGACGGCTGGTATGACTCACACTCATCACCATATATTATAAGGGCTTCCCAGGTGCTGCTAGTGGTAAAGAACCCGCCGCCGGTGCAGCAGACGCAAGACATGCAGGTTCTAACCCTGGGCTGGGAAGATGCCCTGGAGGAGGAAACGGCAACCCGCTCCAGCGTTCTTGCCTGGAGAATCCCATGGACTGCTGCTGCTAAGTCGCTTCAGTCGTGTCCGACTCTGTGCGACCCCATAGACGGCAGCCCACTGGGCTCTTCTGTCCACAGGATTCTCCAGGCAAGAACACTGGAGTGGGTTGCCATTTCCTTCTCCGATGCATGAAAATGAAAAGTGAAAGTGAAGATGCTCAGTCATGTCCGACTTTTCGCGACCCCATGGACTGCAGCCTACCAGGCTCCTCCATCCATGGGAATTTCCAGGCAAGAGTGATGGAGTAGGGGTGCCATCGCCTTCTCCAGGAGAATCCCACGGACAGAGGAGCCTAGAGAGCTGCAGTCCATAAGGTCAGAGGGACAGGACCGAGCGACTTAGCACACATTACCCACCGTGTCAGGTAGGCTCTCCTGACCGCCTCTCCCGAGATGGAGCTCCCCAGTGACCTCACCATCCTTTGCCTCTAATTACCTTAGCCTGGCTCAGGGAATGCTATGTGCTTAGTTGCTCAGTCGTGTCTGACTCTGTGCAACCCCATGGACCGTAGCCCACCAGGCTCCTCTGTCTGTGGACTTCTTCAAGCAAGAACACTGGAGTGGGTTGTTGCCATGCCCTCCTCCAGGGGAGCTTCCCACCCCAGGGATCGAACCCACATCTCTCCCTTTGCAGGTGGATTCTTTACTGTCTGAGTCACCAGGGAAGCCCTGGTCCAGGGTAGGTACACAGTAAATGTTCCTTGACTTTATTTTCTTAACCTTTAATTTTGAACGAACTTCAGACTCACTTAAGCTTTTACAAATGAAGACACTGCTGCTGCTGCTGCTAAGTCTCTTAGGTCATGTCCGACTCTGTGTGACCCCATAGATGGCAGCCCACAGGCTCCCCTGTCCCTGGGATTCTCCAGGCAAGAACACCGGAGTGGGTCACCATTTCCTTCTCCAATGCATGAAAATGAAAAGTCAAAGTGAAGACGCTCAGTCATGTCCGACTTTTCGCGACCCCATGGACTGCAGCCTACCAGGCTCCTCCATCCATGGGATTTTCCAGGCAAGAGTGCTGGAGTAGGGTGCCATCCCCTTCTCCGGAAGACACTGATGAGACAGCAGCAAAACTTGTCTCACTCAACGCCTGAAAGCTGCAGGAAGTACCCACCCCTGACTTTGTCCTCCACAGCAAGCCTGGTCTGGCAGGTGGACGCTGGCTGGACCGCAGTGGAGCCTCGCTGCCTCAGAGCCCGGGGGAGGTTGGGCTGGCACCTGGTTAAGCACCCGGGAGGTGGTGGGGATGTCCTTCCTTACCGATCTGCCCATTGTAGCAGCCTGCCAGAAGCACGTGGGAATCTTTGGGGTTATACTCCAAGGTGACAAGAGGAGAAGACGGCTTTAGGGTAATTTCTGGCCTGTTGGGGTTTTCTATAAAGCAGAACAAAAAAACATATATACTACCAGACCTGGAAAGAAAAGGACAGAGTCAAACAATTCAACCCCTTGTCCAGGCTGGGGGCGGTGGGGCAAAGCTAGGAAGCCCCTCTCCAGGCTGCAGCCTCTGGTCCTCGGTGGCCAGCCTCTAGCCCTAGAGGCTTTTCTACAGATGTACTTTTGGGAATCGTGTGTGTGTGTGTGTGTGTGTGTGTGTGTGTGTGACCGTCATTCTAATCCATTTCCCAGGTTGGTATAAAATGAACCTTTGACCCTAAGGCTTTCACAAAACGCCTACTCTCCCGTGATTTGTGTGAACCAGTTGCCTTGTCTGTACAGCAGAGAGAATGATGGAGGGACAAGAATGTCAGCCCACGGGGGCGGCAGTAAGAGTTCGCTGAGCGGCTCAAAAGTGGGAAGTGCTCAGCTCCGTGCTCGGCACCCACACTGCTGCTGAGAGCTAATGTTCATTTTCCCAGCAACAGCGCCGAGTGCTGTCTGAGAGCATGGAGCCCCGTCACCTGCCGCCTGCCAGGCTCTGCCTGTGCAGTGAGCCCCATCGCCAACTGTGGTCCCTGCTCCCGGGCGGACACTCTACCCTACTGGCCAGGAATTAGGGACAAGTGCCCCGACAGGTGGGACAGGAGTCCCCTTCCCTCCCCCGGGCCCCTTTTCAGTCTGTTGGGGACTCTCCGATACGCTCTTCAGGGACCCACAGTTGGGACTCCAGGGGTCTGGTCTTGAATGCCCTGATTAAGGGAGCTCCTGCTTCTGCTGTGGCTTCGCTTGACTGCACCTGAACCCAGGCAGGGACAGGACAAGACGCTGGCTTCCTCCAGGGCCCTGGGGTCCCGGCGTGGGACCAGCCCCCCGACAGGCCCACTGCTTCCACCTCCCCCAGAGCGTTTGCTGGTCTCTGCCCAGCTCTTTCTCCTTCCCGGGTCCCCAGGCCCCTCTGCGCCTCACCCAGGTCCCAGATGTACGATTCGTTGCTCATGCCTTCGGGCGCCCGTTGAAAGTTCAAGCAAGAATATGCCACTGCCAACTTCCTGTTGCCATCGGGATGCCAGGAGATGTGTGTGGCTGGGCGCTTAATTTCCTGGGGGTCCCTTTAGAGGAGGGCGAGAGGGCAGAAGACCAGGGTGTCTGGCTCCCCAGACTTCCTATCTATATTTGCTCATTTTTTTCTTAAAAGAATTCAAACATCTTTAAATATTCACTAGGAGAACTTTACTTTAAAAACAAAGCCTCCAGGACTCCCTTAATTGGAAAACTGATCTCACAAACACAAAGAAAAACTAATAAAAAAAGAGAGCATGGAGATAAAATTTTAAATTTCAGTCTGATGTCTTCATTTGCTGAAAGTTCTGAGCCTGAGGCTTGATCTCTCATCAATATTAAACTATGAGGGAAGATGAAGAATCCGGCTCTGTGGTATATGCCCAACTGAATCGAAAACTTCTGTCCACACAAAAGGCTGCATGCAGAGGTTTACAGCAGTGGTCTTTGCAACTGCCAAAACTTGGAACCAACTAAGATGCCCTTCAGTAGGTAAGTGGATAAATTGTGGTACACTCAGCATTGTTATCACTCAGCATTAAAAAGAAATGAGCTATCAAGCCATGAAGAGACATGGTGGAAACTTAATGCACACTGCTAAGAGAAAGAAACCGATCGGAAAAGGCTACATGCTGTGTGGTTCCAACTATACGACATTCTGGAAAAGGCACAGCCACGGAGCCAGTACAAAAATCAGTTGTTGCCAAGGGTTTAGGGGCAGGGAGGGATAAATAGGTAAAATACAGGGGATTAAAAATATATGTATTTTTATTTGGCTGCACTGGGTCTAAGTTGTGGTATAGGGATCTAGCTCCCTGACCGGGGATTGAACCTGGGCCCCATGCATTGGCAGTTTGGAGTCTTAGCCACTGGGCCACAGAGGATTTTTTTTTTAATTCAAATATGTTGATTTGCAGTGTTGTGTTAGTTTCAGGTATGCAGCAAAGGAAATGTACATACTTTTTTTTCAGATTCATTTCCATTTAGGTTATTACAAGATATTCAGGGGCTTCCCAGGTGGCTCAGTGATAAAGGATCCACCTGCTAACGCAGGGGACGAAGGAGACATGGGCTCAGTCCTGGGTCAGGAAGATTCCCTGGAGGAGGAAATGGCAGCCCACTCCAGTGTTCTTGCCTGGGAAATCCCATGGGCAGAGGAGCCTGGCGGGCTACAGTCATGGGGGTGCAAAGAGTCGGCCATGACTGAGCACACGAGATACTGGATACAACTCCCTGTGCCGTAAACATGCCCTCGTTATCTCTTTATTTCACATATAGTTGTGTATATCTCTTAATCCCAAACTTCTGATTTATCCTTCCCCTTTTCCCTTTTGGTAACTATCTTTTTTCCTATGTCAACACAGGGGACTTTTAGGGCAATGAAACCATTCTGCATGCTGGCACCTATGGCACCAGGAGGGGGCCCTAATGTGAGCCAAAGACCCCAGGTGTGCTGAAGGCTGAGCTCATCCCCTCAGACCTCACGAGCTGGAGCCCAGTCTCCAGCGTGCTGGTATCTGGCAGTGGGGCCCCTGGGGGTGATTCGGTTGTGAGGGTGGAGCCCCTACGAATGGGATTAGTGCCCTTACAAAAGAGCGTCGAGACAGACCCCTCACGCCTTCTGCCTTGTGAGTCTCAGCCAGAAGGTGGCTGTCTCTGAATTATTAATAAAAATCGAGCAGTGAGAATTTTGAAACATCCAGTGGTTAGGAGTTGGTGCTCTCTCCGCTGGGGGCCTGGGTTCAATCCCTGATCAGGGAACTAAGATCCCGCAAGTTTTGAGAAGCAGTCAAAAAAAAAAAAAAGAAGAAAGAGAGCCCTCAGGAGACACAGACTCTGACCTTGCTGGCACCCCGCGCTCTGACTTTCATCCTCCAGAGTGGTGAGGGATGCGTTTCAGTTGTTTGTAAGCCGCCCAGGTGATGGTATTTTGAGATGGCAGCTTGAGCAGGCTAAGGACAGGGCGTAACGATGTCACTGTTGTGCTCTGACTGTGACGAATGTCCCACCTACCGGGTGGGGGAGGCAGGAGATGCTGGTGGGGGGAGAGGCCCTGTGGGTGGGGATGGGCGTGTGGGAATTCTCTGCACTTTCTATTCAGTTTTGCTGGGGACTAAAACTGCTTGAGAGACTGCTTTAGGAAAGATCCAAAGTATTCTTACTTGTTGCAAGTAATAATCCTTTTCTTTCTTTGGGGAAAAAATAACAACTGCTCAAAAAAAATTAGCTCAGTTTGGTCGCTCAGATGGTAAAGCGTTTGCCTACAATGCGGGGGAGAGACCCGGGTTCGATCCCTAGGCTGGGAAGATCTGGAGAAGGGAATGGCAACCCACTCCAGTACTCCTGCCTGGAAAATCCCATGGACAGAGGAGCCTGGTGGGCTACAGTCCACGGAGTTGCAAAGAGTCGGACATGACTGAGCGACTTTACTTTCACTTTCAAAAAATGAAAGGGGAGAGACAAAGTGTAAGAGTGAAAAAAGGATTAAAGACTTAATGGCCGCACATGTGGACTCAGAGGGGGAAGGTGGGAGGAACTGAGAGAAGAGCATTGACATAGACACACCCTGGCTACCTTGTGTAAAGGAGCTGGCTGGTGGGAGCCCGCTGCTCAGCACAGGGCGCTCGGTGATGACCTAGCGGGGTGGGGCTGGCGGGGACACAGAGAGCTCCAAGAAGGAGGGGACCTGTGCATGCACACGGCTGATTCACTTCATTGTACAGCAGAAACTAGCACGATACAATGAAGCAATTATACGCCAACGCTGAAAAATTGAGAAAAACAGACATGATGGTCCCAAGCTGACACTTGTCATGGAAGTCATCGGAAGAAATGAACAAAAGGGGGAAATGAAATAAGTTTCCGATCGTGTGACGCGCCCACTTCACTCCTCCCTGGGGGCACGGCCAGAGCTGACGCAGCACAGGCTGAGTCCCATCCTCGGCTGGGTCACCCACCCACCGAGAGCCCTGAGCGCGCCTCCTCCCTGCCAGTTTCCTCGTCTGTCAAACGTGGAGGTTGGGTGTGACGATTCCTTATGCATCAGCCCTCTCGGGTATCCATAAGTAAGGTCAGATGCAGCAAGCAGAGAAGACAGCCCCTGCCCCGCCCTGGCCCCTCTCTTGCAAGCCCATTGCTAGAAGTCTGCAGTGCCCACCGTGACTCAGCCCTGGATCAGAAGAGTCCTTGCTGGTCGTGCTTGGACTGGGCCAAACACTTTCCAGGCAGCAAAATGAATCCCCTAGAGTTGGCATTTGATGCTAGTTACTGGCTTCCAAAGTCACAGGTTTTCTCTGCATATTCAAGAACACACACCTGCATGTATATACATACGTACACATCTATGCATATATACAAGCACACATA
>SJYF01000082.1:5972485-5988416 GCA_006410515.1 Procapra przewalskii | reverse complement strand
TCTGGTAACTACAGGCTGCTTATCCCTCCCTCTGTTAAGAGACAACTGCCACGAGACGGCTGGCTCCTAGGGGACACAAGGGGTCTTAAGAGCATGAGGAAAGCCTAGGAAGACAAAAATAGCCTCTTTAGCCCAGATCATATTTTTAACAGCTTTGCTTTCCTTCTTGGTGCTTCCCAAGGCCAAGCCAGGAGCGAGAACAGAGGCATTGTTTTCTATCTGGAGGCAGACAGAGGGGACATTTAAAGACTGGCTGGATGATGGGAAGACAGCTCATTCAAGGACCCAGAGCGGGCTCTTTCTCACAAGCTGGTGGAGCATGAAGATGAATGGTGAGGTCAGAGCTGGGGGCGGTGGTCTCAGGAGGTCTCTCCCTGCCCTGGTGAGACAAGTCTCACAGGCTGGGCTGCGCCAAGCAGCGCCTAAGTAAGGCTGTCTGTAAAAGGGGCTTCCAGGGGAGGCAGAAGCCGCCTCTCTGCCCTCTGGGACTTTGGGGGAGGAGATGCCACCCGTGGGAACCTCAGCCCCACAAGCATCTCAAACACAAGACCACATGGAATTAGAGACAGGCTGATCTGAATGCCAAGCATGCAACCGCCTCCGACATCCTGGGGCAGTCAGATCAGAACCTTCACCAAACATAAAAACAAGACTCGGCTTGTGCAATGATAACGAGCGAAGTGATTCCTGGAAAGAACCTCCTTTGGCTTCAGAGAAAGGGAGAGCTGAGGGACGGGTGGGGGGCGACTGAGAAGTTCAGTGGAGGAGCTTCACGGGCAGGCAAGTGGAGGGTGGCTACCTTCCCCCACCACTGGACTCCCTGGTGTCACACAGGTGACCAGGCCTCTCCTTTGTCTTGTCCCTGGGCCAGACTCCAGCCTTTGTGCTGTGTCTGGCTGGACAAAGGACTGTAGGTGGAGGGACTTCCGGCCCTCTTTCTTCTGTCTATGCACCTTCTGGAACTTGTGGTCATAAGGGACTCACTCGCCTTCAAAAGGGGCCGATCTCCCTGGGAATTCCTTCCTCTGCTCCACACTGGGGTCAACCTGGGATGAGCTCCAAGAGGTGGAGGATGGAGACAGCCAGAGGTGGAAGGAGGTCCCCCGACCCGGAGGGTGAAGTGGGCCGGTGTTTCCCCGCTCTGCCCACTACAGCACTTCCTCATTGAGCCAAGACTATGTTGTTTTTTTTTTTTTTTGAAGTGGTGCTAATAGTCACTGGGCTCCCCTAGAGACTCAGTGGTAAAGAATCCACCTGCCAATGCAAGGGACGTGGATTTGATCCCTGAGTGAGGAAGATCCCCTGGAGAAGGAAAAGGCAACTCCAGTATTCTTGCCTGGAAAACCTCATGGACAGAGGACTATGGCAGGCTACAGTCCACAGGGTCAAAACAGTCAAACACAATTTAGTGACTAAACAACAATAACAATGAATGCTCATTAATAATGACAGTCCATGAGAGTAATGGTCCCCAATTAGAAGACTGTGGTCTTCTGTCCACTCCCATCCCCAGTGCCTGGCACAGAGGGGGGCCCCTCCTCCCTTTGTCACATGCTGGACGTGCGATGTGACCCCAATCCTCCAGGACGCTCCCCTAGAGGTCTCTCCCTTACTCCTCCTCTTCTGATGTGAAAAAGTCCAGCAAGCTAAGGATGTAGAGGGAAACACTGGGTCCAAAAGCTGGGAGAAGAATGTACTTGCTTGGTTCAAGAGACATTAACTGTGAACTTGTTGCAGGAAGAAGGAATTAACCCTGGGGTGTCTCCTTCAGCAGATACCCTCAGGGCATCCGGATGGATACCCACTCCGGGGTTTTGGAACAGGTGAAGTGCTGCAGACGACCGCCCCTGCAGAGGGGCTCAGTAACTCTAACGCCCTTCCCTCCATTCTAACCAGAAAGCTCTCCTCTTCACCCGGCCGGGCCGCCCAGCACCCCAGCCCCAGGCTGTATTTCCGATCCGGGGTCTGTAGACCCTTTAGGTCTCCCATCCCCCCACCAGGACACGGATCGCGTCAGCAAACGGTGCAGGAGGCAGGGGGTTTGGAACTTGCTGGGTCCTGGGACTCCGGGAACATCGAGGGCAGCGAGGACTGATGGGCGGGGGACCCCGGGCGCGCCGGTCCGCGGAGTCCGTCGTCCGGCAGAGCCTAGCCCGGCAGGGGCCCCACGAGGAGCTGCTCGCACCAGCGGTGTTTCTCACCCTCGGGGGCTTCCTTTCACCCTCCAGTCTTCTCTTCAGCCGCGGACAACCTCCCCGCGTCCGCCCCTTAACCTCGGTCGGCTCCTGCTGCCGCTGGGGAAGCCCCCGAATCGCGGAGCTGGCTCCAGCGCTCTTCAAACGGCTACGGAGGTTTACTCGTTGCCTAGCAACCCTGGCCGGGCCCAGGACGCGGGGCTGCGCGGCGCGGAAGGAAACCTGGAGCACGTGACCCTTCCGTCCCGTTAAGCCACGTCTCCGGTCCCTCCTAGATTAGTCAAGCACCGGTAACGATAAACGTATGTAGGATCTTTGCCAAGGCGCTTATCCAAGTCCACAAATATGCATTTGGCAAGATTCTCAGAAAATGCAAAATGTACTACTCAGCGGTCCTCAAAGTCCTGAGCCCTGCGTGAGGCTGTGTTATGGATTTGCTCATGATCCAGAAAGTCAATTCCACCCCTTCCTTCAGTTTCCTTGTCTGCTAAATGGGAATTAGGACCCCCAGCTTCCTCTCTGTTACCACAGCCCCTGCACATTGAACAGTAAGCTCAAGTCTGAACCACTCGACCAGGAAGGAGATTCTTGTAAGGCAGGGGCTGGGTGTTTCCACAGCTTAGCTCTTGGTTGCTGATGAATGAACGAATAAAATGGAATTTCTCCTTAGTTAAGACAATGAGGTGAAACGATGTAAACTAGAATAACCCAGCATGGGGCTAGACAACATGGGTTTGAATCCCAGCCAGGTGGTTCAGATGGTAAAGAATCTGTCTACAATGCAGGAGGCTTGGATTCCATCCCTGTGACAGGAAGATCCCCTGGAGAAGGGAATGGCAAACCACTCCCGTATTCTTGCCTGGAAAATTCCACAGACAGAGGAGTCTGGTGGGCTACGATCCATGGTGTCGCAAAGAGTCGGACACAACTGAGTGACTTTCACTCCCTCACTTGACTGTTCACTAACCGAGTGATGTTGGGCAAGTTGCCAAGTTGCTTTCCTTCTCTGACTCCTGCTTAATCGCGAGCGCGCGTGTGTGTGTGTGTGTGCGCGTTAGTCGCTTGGTCGTGTCTGACTCTTTGTGATCCCATGGACTGTAGCCCGCCAGTCTCCTCTGTCCATCCAGACAAGAATAGTGGAGTGGGTAGCCATTCCCTTCTCCAGGGGATCTTCCCGACCCAGGGTCTCCTGCATTGCAGCTGGCTTCTTTACAGTCTGAGCCTCCAGACTCCACAGTCCTCACTGGCCGAGGAAGGGGGCAGCTGCAGTGCTCGGGATAACTGGGAGGACTAGCTGAGCTGGTGTGGCAGTGTGCCCAGGCTGGAGCTGACCTCAGAGCCTGCACCGGAGGCCAGCTCTGTGCCTCCCACAGCCGGGGATCCAACTTGAGTTCAGAGATGGCTGTTGGAGATCCGGACCTGGGCGGACCATGTGTCATACAAGAAGTGGGATTTGGGGTAGGAATGGAGCCTTGACAAATGGTTATGAGCTGCAGGGAGGAAGGAGAGGGGGTCCCTGCTGGGGGCCAGTGAGAGAAGAGTTTACAGAAGTCAGCTGGAGCTAGTTTGTGGGGATCTGAGAGGCACTGTAGGCTCCTGGCCAGCTTCTGGGGATTCTGTGAAAGGACAGGAGGAAAGCAAACATCCCTCCCTCAGGCGCCCCCAACTTTGTTTCACTACTGCCTGGCCCCTTGAGATGGCGCTTTGCCCAACGGCACCAACAAAAGGCAAGCCCACGGTGACCGCTGCCATCAGCTGCCCCCTGGACTCCTGAAACCAGTTTCTCTGAGCCGAGGAGTCCCTCTGAGTGATGGGAGCTGGGCGCAGGAGCGTCTGAAAGCCCTGCAGAACTGGCTTTGTGTGGTCAGAGGCGACTCAGACAAAAAGCGTCCAGAAGTGGGTCTGCTCCACCCTGGGGCACTGGCTGGTTGGGGCTGTGAACACAGATTCACTCTTCACCCCTCCCCCAGCTCTGGGACGCTGAGACTCCCTGCACACACAAGGGTGAGGGGGAGTGGGTAGAGAGAAATAGTAAAGTCGAGAGGAAAACTGCAGCCTCCCTTCCCATATCATTGCGATGACTTATTACAGGCTTCTCACCCACTCTCACTCGGAAAGCCTGCTTGCTGCCAACCGCCAGTGGGCAGCTCCGCTCACTGGAAAAACAGGCAGCACCCATGGGTGGGCCCGTCTCCGTCACTCTGGGAAGCCAGCAAGAGCATATAATTAGAAGGAAGCACAAGGGTCCCGTTTAAAAAAACACTGCAGCGTCTTCCAGATCTCCACTCAATCACAGCAGACCTGGCAGCTCTGTATTTTTGTTAAATGACCCAGTGACTTTAATCACCGTCCAGATTCTTGTTTATTTGGGTGTGAAAGTCACCATTCAGATTCTCGTTTATTTGGGTGTGTCGTGTCCTTTTTGTGGCAGGTGGGATCTTCAGCTGCAGCGTGCAGGATCTAGTTTCCAGACCAGGGACTGAACACGGGCCCCCTGCGTCGGGGGCTGGGACTCTCAGCCACTGGGCCACCAGTGAAGTCCCGGCAACTGAAGTTCTCTGCTGAGAGCAGCCCCTGGCCCTGGCCCTCCCCACGGCCAGCCCACAGTCCACTGCAGCGTGGTCCCACCAACCTCTTTATCCCGTGTTCCATCGTGATAAAGTGCGCATAAAACCTACCACTCTATTTTTAACTGCTCTGTTCAGTGATGCCAAGAAGCTTCATCCTGTTACACAGCCATCACCACCATCTATCCCAGAGCCCTTTTCATTTTGCAGATCAAAACTCTACTCCCGTTAAACAGTAAGGCCCTACTCCCCCGTCCCCTAATTCCTGGCAAGCACAATCCTACTTTCTGTGCCTATGATTTTGACTACTTTAAGTACCTTGTGGAAGTGGAATCATGGGCCTTCCCAGGTGGTGCTACTGGTAAAGAACCCATCTGCCAACGCAGGAGACGAAGGAGATGCTGGTTCGATCCCTGGGTTGGGAAGATCCTCTGGAGGAGGGCTTGGCAACCTACTCCGGTAGTCTTGCCTGGAGGATCCCGTGGACAGAGGAGCCTGGCGGGCTATGGCCCATGAGGTCGCAGAGAAAAGACTGAAGCAACTGAGCAGCGGCAGAAGTGGGATCAGTTTCCCTTTTTTGTGTGACTTATTCCACTCGGCAGAATGTTTTCTAGGTTCCTTCATGCTGCAGCGGGTGCCAGGCTTCCCTTTCTTTTTAAAGACTGTGTAATATCCCATTGTGGACACAGCACGTTTTACTTACCCGTTCGTCTATTAGTGGACGCTAAGGTTGCTTCCACTTTCTCCTATTGTAACTAACCGTGCTATATACATGGGGGCACAGGTATTGAGACCATTCTTTCAATTCTTTCGGGAAGTGGAATTGCTGAATCATACGGCAGCCTCAGGCGGGGTGCCCTCCCGGGCTGGCTCGGAGGACACACGAGACGCTGCAGGGAAGGACTGAAGGGCTCCGTGTGTCTGGGAGCCCGGGCGCAGGCAGGCAACCCGTGCAGGGGGAGAGTTTCGGAAGAGGATACAGCAAGGACCTGCCGCCAAGCTGGGAGAGGTAGCCCGTCCTGTGACCCCGCTGCAAGCCCGTGTCACTGCCCAGAGGGGCCCACCTGGGCTGTGAGTTACACACTCCTGGCTCTGACACGTGCACCAACTAAGTCCTTTCTCTGTACATCTCTGGCTTCTTTATTTACAAAATGACTTGGGACAGTTCCTGGCACTTTGGAGGTTACTCAATAAGTGCCCCTTGTTATCAGCAACCCTAAAAGCAATCACCTCCAAGGGGAGCTTTGGAGACTCAGGCAGGAAGGAGGCCTGACTCTGATTCCGAAGAGCAGTGAGGTGAGGCCCTGTCTCTATTTAGTTGTTTTCTTTCAACAGCGCTGTCTTTAAATCCTCGACACCGAAACCCGCTCTGATTCCCCCCCGCCCGAGTATAAGCCAGCCAGTAGGTGCTATCAGTCCCCTTCATCATTCCCGAAGCCCAGGAAGTTGGACACAGCGTGCATTTTAGTGCAGTGGTTTACTTCTTCCCCAGGCGAGGGCACACGGGTATTAAGCAGAGGTGTGCCCACTTGGCTCCTCCGGAACCACCCAAGGGATTCTAGTTTAGTTTACATGCATTAAAACAACTCTAGTGGCCGAGGAACGTTAAGAAGCACCACCTTGACGTTGCGGAGTTCCTGTCTGCACGCGACACGGCCTCACGAAGGTGGGGTCATGGTACACGTATGTACAGGGGAACGAGGGAGACGGAAAGTCCCGGCGGCCTGGTGGTCCTGCGGTTGGGGAGGCTTGGCTGGGCCTGAAAACCACTCTGTTCTTTAGCCTTTTGACCAGAAGCGGAGCCCCGGCCCACAGCCACGCTACCCCACGCCTCTGCTTCGGTGTGGGAGGCTGTGGGCCTCCCGGGCCTTGGGCTCTTTGTCGGCAGGAGGTTGGAAGCGCCAAAGACGCTAACGCTGGATCCTCAGTGGAGAGGGCGGTGGGTCATTACTTCCTCCCGGCCCCCAGGCTCCGCCCTCACCCAGCAGGCACTGGTCAGGGGTGGGGACAGGATGGAGGGAGAGGTAGGGAAGATGCCCATCTGTGCATCAGGACACCATTTTGCTAAAACCTTTAGGACCTACTTGGAGACAGAAGTAGGGAGAGCTGATGTGGCCGTGCAGCCAGTTTCCGGGACCAGACTGTTCACGTTCAGACTTCCCTCCCAGAGACTTCTTTCTCTCAAGATGCGTCCGTCCAGGTGGGATGAACACGTATCCCCACCAACCAGCATCCAGGGACAGGGTGTCTCACTGACCTCTGTTCTGGTCGACAGACCAGGTGGGAGGGATCAGCCCCACATCTGCTGTATAAACTGGCTTGTGGGATGAGTTTCAATTCTTTGGATAATCAAGAATCTTCAGAATACTGGCAAGAAAGAGTCGCTTTTTCAAAGTGTCTGTGAATACCTGAGACTGCCCTTACTGCCATGAGCAAATTCATAGCGGAGAGTCTGGAATGGAGGTGAGGTGACAGAAGGTTGCAGAGAAGACAGGCCCACCGCTGCCACCTGGAAGCCCACCAGGCTGCGAGGCCCTGGAGCTCCTGGTCTCATAGGCAGAACCTGCCAAGGCCTTGCCTCCATGGCCCAGGTAGGGTCCACTGGGGCCCGGGAAGGGTCCACTGGGCCCTGGGAGGCTGAGTTGGACAGTGTCTGGCCTCATCAGGGATGTCACCTTCAAAAGGATCTCCTGATCAGCCCACCTGCCTTTACCTGTGGGTAAATGGTACCCATCTGAGCAGCCAGGAGGAGAGAGGTGACCCCGAGAATGGTCACCTGGGCTCCCAGCTATGTCTGCAGGAGGCAAAGTCCCAGCAAGGGGTCCCTCGAGCCTGACCCAGCCCCTCGTCACTGCCCTTCCCCACCAGGCGAGGCGGGGAGTCAGGGGCGAACTGAGCCAGGCTTCTAGCTTAGGGACGGCCAAGCACCTGGGGGCGTTTCCGGTGTGGAGAGGGAGTCAGCAGAGGGAGAGGGCTGGTCCAGCTCACGGGGCTTGTCTGCCCGGGAATGTCAGCCAACCCCGGGCTGACTCTCCCTGAATCTCCAGTCACTCCCCGGCACCAGCCGGAGCCTTCTGATCCTGCAGTCTCTATATATGCCGTTGGTTTCTGGTAAAGAAACACACTTGCATTTGCCTTAGTTAAAAACCAAAACGGAGCAAGGAGGCAGGAACTCCGGAAAGGATGTTAGCCTGGAAACTCATTGCTGTATTGCCGCAGGTGTTCATCCGCCACGGACAGGTAGGTGGCCCGCATGCTGGGCGAGTACTGTGGGAGAGGGGGAAGGAGGCAGTCAGGACAGGGTCACACGTCGCCCGTCACACCGGACACCGTGCCAGCAGAAGTGCCAGCTCTTCTGGGGGAGCTGGGCCGGCCACGGCAGCTGGGCACCGAGTTTCAACATCAAGGCCTTGTGGGAATTACTGGAGGACAGTGGGGTGGCCCGGGCAGGCTTCATGTCTGCTGATGCTTCCGACCCTGGGCCATCAGGACGTCTGCTTCCCAAACTCAAGATGCACACTCGACCAGCCTCCCTAACGCACCCGCGCGCTGAGGAGCCCGCTGAGCCAGCAGGCTGAGGGCACAGGCCCACTGACTCCGAGAGCCAGTTTCAAATCTCAGCCGTGCACCTCACTCATCCTATGACCTTGGAGGAGGTTCTCCAGTTGCTCCAGCCTCAGCCTCCCCAGCTGCACAATGGACCTAAGAGGACTCATCTCTTACATCAAAAGGATGGATTAATATAAAGCCAGATGCCTAACCCAGGGCTTCTCAAACCTGGCTGTGCATTAGAGACGCTGCAGGGGTGGGGTTGAGGAAGGTTCTAAAAACATCCGGATGCCCGGGCCGTACCCACCAGTATTTTTTTAATGAGCTAAAATACACAGAAAATAAAGCCTTTTGGGACTTCCCTGGGGGTCCAGTGATTAAGAATCCACCAGCCAGTGCAGGGAACAGGGGTTTGATCCCTGGTCTGGGAAGATCCCACACGCCACAGGGCAACTAAGCCTGCGCGCCCTAGGGACGGTGCTCCACAGTGAGAGAAGCCACCGCGGCAAGAGGCCCACACACCACGGCGAAGAGCAGCCCCCGCGGCCGCCGCCGCCGCAACTAGAGGAAAGTCTGCACCCAGCAGCGCAGGCCCAGCGTGGCCGCAAGTGAATGAATAAATAAGTCAAGCTTTTTAAAAGTGCCGCCTCTAATATTTTCATAATAAGTTCCTTCCAGTGCAGCCAAGTCAGAGAAACAAAGTTTGAGCGTTCATAGCAGATGTTAGCCAGCTACAGTTAAGGACGTGGCTTCTTATGTGACCGCATCTCCCATCCAACGTACAGCCTGAGAGTCTGCATGCCTAACAAGTTCCAGGTGCTGCTGGCCTGAGGACTCTGAGCAGTGATCCACAGGACCCCGACTGTCCTCTGGCCCCAGGGGTTCAGGTCTGAACTGCTCACACCAGAGCTCGACAAAGGCTTCCAGCTGGGCGGGGGTGGGGGCCCGAGACTCCTTAACCCCTTAACGTTGACTGGGTCCCAGTTCTGCTCTCCCAGGGACACCTAGAGGCACTCTTAGCTGCTCTTCAGTTGTTAAGGCCTGTCCCGCTCTTTCTGACCCCACGGACTGCAGCACGCCAGGATCCCTAGACTTCACCATCTCCTGAACTTTGCTCACATGCATCTCCATTGAGTTGGTGATGCTGTCTAACCATCTCACCCTCTGCCTCTTCTTTTGCCTTTGGTCTTTCCTGGGGGAGGGTTTATTCTGCCCTTGAGCCTGGCAAATAAGGTCAGTTTTCTGATTATCTCTGCTGAAGGCAGGGAGAGTGGCCTGGATCTTTCAAAACAGAAGGCAATCTGAAATTCATTTACGGTTGGCATTCCAGGGCCTTGAGTAATTCATGTGTCACAGCATCGGATTTCTCCTAATTATGTTGTACTGAGATTAATATGAAAATCAATCTGAATTCCTGGGGCCACAGCAGCTGGCAGGAAGAAGCAGGAACCAAGAGGCTTCTTCTGGTTTACAGAGAAGCCAGCTTGGGATTTCAAAGGTGTCAACTCTGGAAGTAGGCCTGGATGGGCCGCTGTCCCTGCCTGGGCCCCCCAGGAGCCAGAGCAAGGCCTGGGTCGAGCATGGTCTCTAAAGGACAGCGGGGAGGCGCTCTGGGCAAAACAGCAGCAAGGCGGGGCCGGGCAAGGAGAGCCGGAGGGTCGGCTTGAGCAGGACACTGCGGACACTTGGGGCCGATCGTCCTGCGTGCGGGGGGCTGGCTTGTGCCCAGCAGCGCCCCTGGCCTCCACCCGCTAGAGGCTGGGAGCAGGCAACACCCCCCGCCAGGTGTGACAACCAAAGATGCCTTTAAGTGTAAAGGGTCAGTCGCTCAGTCGTGTCTGAATCTTTGGGACCCCAAAGACTATAACCCGCCAGGCTTCTCTGTCCATGGAATTCCCCAGGCAAGAATACTGGAGTGGGTAGCCATTTCCTTCTCGAGGGGATCTTCCCCACCCAGGGATCGAACCTGTGTCTCCTGCCTTGGCAGGTGGGATCTGTACCGCCTAAGCCATGGGGGAAGCCCAAAGATGACTTGAGACATGGCCAAGCATCCTCTAGGGGAACAAGCTCGCGCGCCTGGGGGAGGCCCAGTGCTCCACGGTAAGGGGGAAAGGTTGCCTCCTCAGGCCCCGAAGATCAGCTCCTCCATTTAGGGCCCATCGCACCGTACGGCACTTATTACAGCGGCTTTCTGAGTCTCCCCTCTGCGGATTATCCACTTCCTGAAGAGGGCTGGGTCCCCGGCTCTCTTTCCCAGGTCCAGCGCTGTGCTTTTCACTAAGAGCACTCGCTGGATGCCCTGAGCTGGTTCTCAAAGCCAAGTCTACGTCATGGGTCTCGTGTCCTTGTGGTGCCAGGGGTCCAGGTTCGCCACCTGAATGGCTTCTTCCTAACTACCAGGATGGGGCGGGTGAAACGCCTTGCCCAGCCCAGGGAAGGCGACGGCTCCTTCCTGGGCAGACACCTGGCTCAAGAACGACCCCCTTCTTTCTCCTAAGTGCCAGGCTGATTTTTGTTTGCTTTCTTTTCTTTTTTTTTTTTGGCCGCACCACGCGGCATCAGGATCTTAGTGCCCCCACCACCAGGGATCGAACCTGCACCCTCTGCAGTGGGAGCTGGAGTCTTAACTCCTGGACTTGCAGGGACGTCCCAGCAGTCTGCTTTAATGCTTATCCAACCACAAAACCATTTTGTTCTTTTCTACCTCTGTGGGAGGGATTCACTGGGTCCCAAGGAGGTTTTCTCTTCAACCGCCCCCCCCCCCCAGCAGGGTTTGTGCGTTTGCCCGGGGAGCCCAGCTTACCGTGGGTGGAGGGGAGCCTCTTCCGATGAGCGGCACGTTCTCGTAGCGTGGGTTCCCGCCGAACAGTGCGGCTTGGTTCCTGCGGGGCCGAGAGGGGCGAGGGGCACTCAGGGTAGGGACACAGATGTGTGCCCGGACTTCTGCAAGAGGGTCCCGGGGGTGTGCATAGGGGGAATGGAATCAGACAACAGACAGAGGGGAGGGAGAAGAAGCAGGGAGCGGGTGCTGGGGCCAAGGGAGCCGCGGGTGATGGGGCCAAGGGAGCCGCGGGTGGTGGGGCCAGGGGAGACGCGGGTGATGGGGCCAAGGGAGACGCGGCTTCTCGGGCCTTCGACCTGCTTTGCAGGCTTGAGGCAAAGAACCTGACATCTGCAGGGGCTCTTCCTCGAGCAGATGCTCTCAGGTGGGGGCAGGGGGGGCCTTCACTCAGGCATCCCAGCTGCAGCCAGGGGCCCAGCTGGCTTCGGATGCCTTCCTCCCCCGCCCTGGCCCCCTGGACCCAAACACACACCCGCCTGCAGATCCAGCTTCCCCAAGGCCAGGAAAAGCGCCGCCACCCCAGCCCCGGCACACTGAGGGGAGGCCCCGGGAGCCCCGCCGTACATGTACTCTGAGACAGGGGCGTTGGAGATGGTCTGGGCTGGGTGCAGGCTGCCCTGGCTGCCCAGACCGCTGCTGTAGCTGCAGAAGCTGCGAAGCTGCCCCCGAGGCGGGCTGTGGGTGGCGATGCGCCGGGCCTGGGGGTTGAAGGGGTCTTCATCATCAATGTCGTCATAGTTCCTGTCCCTAGGGTGACATGCAGGATCCAGCCGTGAGGGGCGGGGGCGGGGCGCCAGGCAGTGGGGTCCCGGCCTGTGTCCCGGTCTTTCCTCCCAGGACTACCCTCTGGCTGCAGGTGTCTCCTTGAGGTTCTCTGAAAGTATGGTCTTCAGCCCCGCCTTATACATATTACTCTGCTCCGTTCCCAACTGCACACCCACCTCCTCCAGGCAGCCCACCCTGCTGACCACCTGCACACAGATCCTCCCTACCTTGCCTCCTTTTCTGATTACTCTCGAGACACTGAAACGCTATCTTGTCTGTCTCCTCCATGAGACTATAGGTGCCCTGGTATCAGTGCTACAATCTGCTCCTTCTGGTATTCTGGGGCCCCCTCCCAGCAGCAGAAGAGGGGCAAGCTACGGAGGCCAGGCTGTGGCACGATGCCCTCATCATCCTTGGCCCTGCTCTGGCCCCCCAGACCTCCTTCTGGGATCCTGCCTGGACTTTCAGGGAAGGTGCAGCAGAAATCTGGCCAGCCTGCTGGGGCTGAATGCCCAGTTCCCCCGCTGCCCTTCCCCAGCCCAGGTTATCGGTTCTCAGCTCAGCTGGAGAGCAGGGCCTCCCGCCCCCTTCCCTGGGAAGCCCACCTCGCGGCACAGTGCTTCCAGGCCCCCGGCCCCAGGCAGACCATGACGGAAAAGGCCAGGGCGGCCAGCAGGGAGAAGAGGCCGAGGTACAGCAGGCCCTCGAGGCCGTCGTAGCAGATGCCGGTGAGGGCGTCCAGGTAGTCCTGAGGAGGAAGCGGGACACGCAGCTGCAGGGGCAGAGCGGCACTGCCGGGGGTACAAGCTGGTCTCTGGAAGCCCCTCTCTCCCAGCCTGGACCCGGGATCGCCTCCCCTCCCCCCTCCCAGGCACAGTGTACACCCATGAAGGGCCCACGTTCGGGACCCCGACATGACGGGGCACTTCTTGGCTCTCTCTCCATGCATTTGCTGAAAATACTGTGCTCTGGGCTTGGAACAGGACAGATGACGAGCTTGCGGGTGGGGGAGCCAGAGGGCAGAGGACATTTAATCTGAGGCCAGGACAGCAGGGAAGCGGAGCGAGCCTGCAGCCTCTGGGCCAAAGGGGCCAGGCTCGGCGTGTTTCAGGGAGGAGGGAGAGGTCAGCTGAGGACACGCGAGACGGCGCCAGGTCATGCTGGACCTCGCAGGGCAGGCAAGGAGGCGCTTGAATGGAACGCAAGGTGATGGGAAGGCACGGGTGGGTTTGGGGACGGAAGGCCGTGATCCAATTTGGCTTTTAAAAGGCTGCTCTGGCTGCCGTGGATAAAAGGTAAGCGGGTGGGAGAAAGTGGGGACCAGTTAGGAGGCCACGGCTGTCCCCCAGGGGAGCAGGGTGGTGCTTGGATCAAGGCGGGGGCTGCAGGGGGCATAGGAGTGGATGGGGCAGGGTAGATCCGAGGGCACAGTTGTGAGCACCCACTGAGGGATGGGGTGTGGAGGTGGGGGAGGGAGGAAGGGTACCGGGGCCACCCCCTGTTCTCAGCTCTCAAGTTAGGCTGCCAGGGTTGGAAACCCAAGGCCTTGACTCGACAGCTCTGGAATCTTCGGTAAGCTACTTTATAGATAAAAAGATATATATACATCTGTCCATCTATCTATCATCCATCCATCTATATTCTCACACAAACTGCTATCTATAACATTTCTCATGAAATATCAGGTATTTCACAGTTTAACAGTGAGGACTAAATGATACATCAGATATACAGTGCACAGAACAAGGTGGAACTCAGTAAATTGCAGCCGTGATCATTATCATGACTGTTCGCTCGAAATCCACGTGGGATGTGAGCCTGTCAACATACACTGGCTTCCTGCTTTGGAGGAGAGGAGGGGCTCACAGGCACCCAGCGTGCTTCCTGCATGGATGTCTGATATTGCAGATTCCTAGAGATGACCCTGGTAATGAGAACAGGGTGTCCACTTGTGACTTAGGAACGGGATGGGTTGACCAGATGGCTGGGGGTCTGTGCACCAGTGAACAGCCTTCCTCATGTAGCTCAGGGTGCCCCGAAACAGATCCAACTCTCCGTACCCCCACCCCGTACCCTTTGCATCTCCCAGTCTCAGCTACTGGAGAGAACCTAGAAGCCAGGCGCTCTTCCACCCCATTCCCTCAGTCAGGCACTCACTCTCCCAGCCTCTGCTGGCTTCTCCCTGGGATGATGTGGCCTGCTGGGGTGCCCCTCACCACCCTCCAGCTGCCCCCCAGGGCCACCCCACACCTTGTGCAGCCCCCGGCAGTCCAACAAGGCGGTCAGCTGGTGGAGGCCAGACTCGGATGAGTTCAGCAGGAGCTGGATTCCAAGCAGATCTTTCTGAAGCAGGGAGAGGCGGACATGCGGACAGACGGAGAGGCAGAGAGTGAGCGCGGGCGGCGGGGAGGGTTGGGGATAAACCCGCAGACGGCAGCTTCGTCAGAGAGGCCTTTGAAAGCACAGCAAGGGGCTAGACTGCACAGGGAGGGACACGCTTTCTCCCCGAGGGCAGGGCCGGCCGCCTCACCTCTGCGGTGGGGAAGCGGGGCGCGGCGAACTGCAGCAGGCCTGCCACCTGGATCTGCATGGCGGTCAGCGAGCGCTGGAAGACGGTCAGGGCCTGCGCCGGGAGAGACCGCAGCCCTGCGTGAGGCGTACTCCCAGGAGCCCCCCGCTGCCTCTTCCCCTGCGGCCCCCCAATCGCCTGCAGCTGCAGTCACACCCCTGATCGGGGACGGCCCTTCCTGCTGGCAGGTCTTCCTCTCAGCCCTCAGCCTTCCCGCCCACCTGCTTCCTGCTACTCGAAGTGTCCTGCTGGGACAGCCTGGTCGGGGAGCTTGTGAGAAAGGTACAGCCTGGGGCCCGCCCCAGACTTAAGCACAACCTCCGCGTGGAAACCAGCACCCAGGGGGACGGAGCTGACCCAGAGCCCCCGGCAGAGGACCCCAGAAGCAAAGAACAGCCAGGCACCGCCCCCTTACAGGTCAGTGCTGCAGCTGACCACACGGGGGCGCTGGGGGCAGGGTGAGGGCTGGACCGGGGCAGCCGTACCTGCTGGAAGGGGCTGCTCGCGCTCTGGCTGCAGTGCAGATAGTACCGGGTCACCTCTGTGAGGCAAAGACGCTGGAGTCAGGCAGGAGCTCACACGTGACCCGGCCTCATCCCTCCTCCGTGGCCAGGCCCGACCCCGAGCTCCCGAAGAAGGCAGCTTCTAAGACCTGGCCCACTGGTTCGGCTGGTCCCGAAGGACCGTGATGGGGCGGCTCTGGGTGACTACAGGGCTGAAAGGGAAACTAGGGCACGTCTGGGACCTCCCTGGCTCAGAGGGCAAAGAATCGCCTGCAACGTGGGAGACCCCTTTGTCGGGAAGATGCCCCGGAGAAGGGAATGGCTACCCACTCCAGTAATCCTGCCTGGAGAATCCCATGGACAGAGGAGTCTGGAGGGTCACAGGCCACGGGGTCCCAAAGAGTCGGACACGACGGAGCGACTAACGCTTTTACTTTTTCTCAGGGGCACAGTCTGGCTGACCGCGGGCCTGGACCGAGCGTCCCAGGCGGCTGTGACAACAGCAGCTGAGACCCTTACCGGGGCGGACCTGGCCCTCTGTGATGTTCAGGATGAAGGTGTCTGGAGCCGCGCAGAAGTCGCTGGTGCCCTGAGCCGGGGAGAAACGGGAGGGGTGGAGGAAAGTCACACACTCCCAGGAGTTCAGGCACGGGGACCCCGCGGCTCAGACTCGGCTGGGCAAGAACCGTCAGCGGCCAGCTTCCCTGGGTCCTGGCTTTGCCCCTGCCTGGCTCTCTTAACTTTAGAGACAAGGGCTTAGCCTGGGTCTCAGCGTCCTCATCAATCACACAGGAGAGAGAGATGCTCTTCACCTAATGAATCGATCCATGCAGCGTACTCAGGAAAGTGACGGGCAGACAGACAGCATGTACTCTGTGCTGTTACCTTTGATTTCTGAATGCCTCTCCTGGGAGGGACCCGGGTGAGGCAAGGGGGTGTGG
>SJYF01000082.1:5951205-5972469 GCA_006410515.1 Procapra przewalskii | reverse complement strand
GATACATTTTGGAGAGTTATACGCACCACAGCCTGTTTGCCCGTCTCTGTTTTATTTTTTGTCTTGCTCTTATCAAGCCCGCCCGGCCCGCCCTGGCTAGCGGATCACCAAGGGCCCACGGGGCCTGGAAGAGGCGGCTGCAAGGACGCCACCCTCTGAGCCAGGCCCTCCGCAGGTCTGGCCTGGGGGGTGCAGCGGGCACTGGGTAGAGAGGGGCTCCCCGCTCAGGTCACCCCGTGACCCTCCCAGAAAAGGAATAAACGTGCAGGAAACCAACGGACCAGTGGGAAAGGTTGAAAGCAAAAGGAGAAGAGGGCGGCAGACGGTGGGACGGTCAGATAGCATCACCGACTCAATGGACATGAACTTGGGCAAACTCTGGGAGATGGTGAGGGGCAGGGAGGCCTGGCGTGCTGCAGTCCGTGGGGTCGCAGAGAGTCGGACACGACTGAGCAACTGAACGGCAACAAGAAACCGACGGGCACTGACCGCACGCCTCCCAGGGGCCCACCAACCACCTCGCCCTCACCAACATGCCTTCGCGAGTGCTCCTCCTCTGCCCGACGGGCACTGACCGCACGCCTCCCAGGGGCCCACCAACCACCTCGCCCTCACCAACATGCCTTCGCGAGTGCTCCTCCTCTGCCCATCCTACAGGAGGAAATGAGGCCTGGGGAACCTCAGGAACGCTCCTGGGGCCCCTGCCGGGGAGGGCGAGTGCTCGGTGGCCAGAGCACCTGGGTGACCCTCCAGCCTCTCCCAGAGGCCACTTCTCCCCGCTCCTTCTCCTTGGGCGCCGTCTCCCCTCTCTGCCCCTCACCCCTGCCTCACACTCCGGACTGTACAGCGGGGTGGTTGAGCAGACAGGGCTCAACCCTGGCTCCCATCTGACTCCTCATCACGTTCTTTCATTTGACTGTGTGGGGTCTCGGGTGGGGTTCGCAGGATCTTTAGCTGGGACTCAGGAATGCTTAGTTGCGGCGTGAGGGTTCTAGTTTCCTGACCAGGGACCGAACCCAGATCCCCTGCACCAGGAGCTCAGAATTTCAGCCACTGGACCACCAGGGAAGCACTTGGGGGGCAGTGCTCCTTCCTGGAGACCCTTTCTGGGGGGACAGGGGAGGGAGGGGATGAGGCCAGTGTTGGCGCTCTGCCCCACAGCTCTCAAAAACAAAAACAAGAGCAGCCCCAGAAAAACAGGCTGGGCGGGCAGGGGCAGTGGCCGCACAAAAGCTCCCCACAACAGCCTCGGAGGGCCTGGCTCCTTCTGCCCCACTTCCTATTGACATGCAGCAGGAGCTGCAGCTCCATCAAAGGCCCATTCACTGCCTCACCCTCGGCCTCTCTCACACAAGGGCCTGATTAATCGAATTAGGGAGATGGCCTTTCTCTGCAGCTCCCTGGCCGCCCGGGGGGCCCTCCCTCGGCTGGGAGTTGGAGTCGCCTCTGGTCGCCATGAACACAGAAGCCTGGTGAGAGGGAGGAGACCCTGCTGGGAAGGAGCCGGCTCCCAAAGTGGTGCCGGCGGTGGCCAGCTGGAGGCACCCGGGGGAGGGCCCGCTGTGTGCAAGCTTCCCTGTGCCCACTCTTGTCCCCGGAGAAGCGGCTCTCTGCCAGGCAGCTGTGCGTGTGGCCTCGGCCAGCAGCTACCCTCCCTGGACCCTGTTCAGCCCGCCTAGCTCCAGATGACGTCAGGATGCGTTTGACCGTGACCTGGGCTCTCCCAGTGGCTCAGACGGTAAAGAATCCGCCTGCAATGCGGGAGACCTGGATTCAGTCCCTGGGTTGGGAAGAGCCCCTGGAGAAGGGGATGGCAACCCAATCCAGTATTCCGGCCTGGAGAATCCCATGGACAGAGAATCCCGTAACCTGGCGGGCTACGTTCCAGGGGGTTGCAAGGAGTCGAACACGTCTGAGCGACTTTCACTTGGGCCCTCCTACTCGCTTCCCTGTACCTGGAGGGGCCCCAGCCCTGGGGACGTAGGCTCCTCCTGCCCAGGGCTCCCTCTGCAGTCCAAAGTGGACACTGTGTGATGTGGGGATGAGGGACAAAGCAGGAGAAGCCCCCTCCTCCCCTTCCGGACAAGCTCTGCCCAGAGCTTCTCAGACAAGCAGCACCAAGGTCCATGCATCTGGGGGCATCATGGAGGCCCACAGGCCAAGGCCAGGGTCACTAGCCGGCCCCTGTCACTGGACAAGGCATGCGTTTGGGTAGAGGGGCTCCTGTGTGAGCCTCCCCTCCTCTTTTTCTCCCCCGGATTGAAAGGGCAGAATGGATACAGGTCACAGGTTTGCTCTGTGGCCCTTAAGTCAGCTAAGGGGTTCTCTGAAATCGCTGTAAATCTGCCCCTCTGTCACAAACACACACACAGAGACACGCAGCCTGTACCACCACCGTGTCGGTCCACGTGGGGCTGTGATGATCTGCCTGTGAGCTGAAACTTGAGAGGAAACATCCCGTTCTTCTGGTTCCTGCATCTCCAGGCACCCTTGCCCCCGAGAACCACGCAGCCGAATGCTGAACGAATAAACGCCGTGCACACAGCTCCTCTGGAGTGTCGGGTCCACCGGAGACCAAGCGAACCTGCCCAGCTAGCGTCCCGCCCACACTCCTGACACCTGGTGTGTGCGTCTGTTTTTTAACATTTCAAGGTACCACAACTGGAAACACACACCACTGCGAGTCAGACAGTCCGTGTGAGTCCAAGCGCAACGGATGGGAGGCCACCTGCTTTCCGGACGCTGGGGAGGAGGGCCGGCGAGTGCACGCTGAAGCTCGAGGGCGCTTCCAGAATGGGGTTCGAGCCCCGCCCAGCCCCACCAGCTGGGCTCAGCTCTTCACACCCAGAGGAGGCACCTGGTGCCCCGTGCCCGGCTGCACAGGCTGTGGCAGGTGGGCAAAGAATCAGGCTTCAGGCCTCTTATCTTGGACCTGCCTCCAAATGCCTCGTGACCCCGGGGCAAGCCTCTTCCTTTCCCAGGGCCTGCGTCCCCATCAAAAGGGATGAGCCAAGCCCCTTTAGTTCCCAGACTCTCAGATTCTTGGTTAGGGACTGAGACCAGAAGCTGGCCCTGCCCTGGGGACTGAAGCCCACCCGGGCGGACCACCCGGCACCCCCACTCACCACGGCCACAGCAGCGTCAGCAGCCAGGGATGTCCAGCTGAGGAGCAGGGCCAGCACCCCGCAGCAGAGCATCCTAGAGGGGAAGCAGCCGCCAGTGGGGTCTCAGCAGAGGCCGGCAGGTGGGGGCCCGGTGGCGGCTGCCCGCCCCCCAACTTCGGGGCCCTTCCTCTCGGCTACGACCTTGTCCCCCTGGTCCTCCAGACTCCCTCGGTGGCCCCGAGGGCAGCCGCAGCTTTGATACCGCCCCGCTGACTGCTGGCAGAGGGATATGGACCCTGAACACAAGTCCCCAAGGGAAGAGACAGCAGTAAGGGCGCGAGCTAAGGGTCTCTAACAGCTCAGCTGCGGGACAGGCAGGCCCAGGAGGCAGGGGCTGGGAAGGGGGAAAGCCTGCCCCTGGCTTGGTGTCCAGACGGCAGGACGGTGGCTGCCGCCCCCCGCCCCCGCCCTGGGCCAGGTGCTGAGAAGCGGGAAGGAGGTGGTGTCAGGCTGCCCCTGCTGCCCACATGTCCCCGGCCCCCCAGGCCCTCATCCCTCTGGACGGCGGCACCATCACTCCCCATGCTTGGCCAGCTCTTCCCCCAGACCCAGAGGCAGGCTACTCACGAGGCCAGGAGGCACCTGGAGCGCTTGGCCAGACCCAGGCAGGTGAGGAGGCAGAGGACCAGGTCCAAGATGAACAGCAGGAGGTAGGAGAGCCACCTGAACAGAGCGGGAGGGGCGGTCAGGGACGAGCTGCCCACTCGGGGCCCCTGGCCCGCTGGACTTCGAAAGACAAACTGCCCCCAGCCAGCAGCTAAGCTGATGAGCCTGGGGGCCAGCCCTGCCCGGACAGCAAGAAGCCAGTGTGCATGGTGGACAGCCCTTGGGGTTCCGGGGGCTGCTCCCCGGCCTGTGCTTGGACAAAGGAGTCACCCTCCCTCCCCTAGCTGAGTGTCTGAACCAGCACTGTCTCCTAGAACTTTCTGCAGTGATGGACACGGACCACTGACTACTCTCTCTCGTTACCTATATGTGGCTAATACAACCGAAGAAATGATTTTCTCCTTTCATTTACTTTTTCTTTTTTTCAGAATTGAAGTATAGTTGCTAACAATATCATGTAAGTTACAGGTGTACTATATATATATTTTTTTGAAAGTCGCTCAGTCGTGTCTGACTCTTTGCGATCCCATGGACTATTCAATCCATGGAATTCTCCAGGCCAGAACACTGGAGTGGGTAGCTGTTCTCTTCTCCAGGGGATCTTCCCAACCCAGGGATTGACAGGGATTGAACCCAGGCCTCCCACATTGCAGATGGATTCTTTACCAGCTGAGCCACAAGGGAAGTCCCAAAATACTGGAGTGGGTAGTCTATCCCTTCACCAGGGGATCTTCCTGATCCAGCGATTGGGAAATTCTTCCCAACTCCAGGGTACAATATATGACTCACAATTTTTAAAGGTTATACTCCATGTATAGTTACTATAAAATATTGGCTATACTCCTCATGTTATACAATATATATCTTTTATCTTATTTTTAAAATTTAATTTGTACTTTATATGGGAGTGTAGCTGATTTACAGTGATGTGATTGATGTTTCTGGTGTACAGTAAAGTAATTCATTTATACACAGACATGTACCCACTCTTCCGTTTTTTTGGCTGCGGGCCATGCGGGATCTTCCCCAACCAGGGATTGAACCCGCACCCCCTGCAGCAAAAGTGCAGAGTCTGAGCCACTGGACCGCCAGGGAAGCCCCTCACAGCCTTTGTTCCAACAGCCACTCGTGACCAACGGCCACGCCATGGACAGAGCAGGTTTAAACCATCTCTTGGCAGCCTTCTGGGAGGCAAGTATTTGGACTCTGGTTCCCGTTGCTCCTAGAAGGCATACGCAGTGTTAGACCAGGCGAGTTCTGACGGATCTATGCCACGGATCATAGCTATGATGGACCATAGCCAGGGATCTAAGAAACTCCGAGGAGGCCTGCATCTTAACGATGGCGCACCACAGTGAAGAGCAGCTCCCGTTCTGCACAACCAAAGTCCAAGCCCAGCAAGGAAGACCCAGCGCAGCCAAAAATTAAATAGATAAAAAGAACCTCAGGTCCACTGAGCGCTGGAATCCCACTCTACAGATTGGAAAACCAAGGTCGGGGGGAAAAGAGGCTGGCCCAGGAATTCCAGACTCTCCGAGCCTTCCTGCAAGAGACAGGGCCAGCCACTTGGAGCCCCTCAAAATCCTGGCTTCCCATTTCACACCTAAAGGTTTCTTGTTACCCTTCTCTCCCCTAGTCGGCACACTGGCAGGAAATCGAGGTAGGACCGAGTGGAAGCTCCGCAATCATGAAGCTCTAAGATTATGTTTCAGCCTGCTTGGCATCCCTGCCTCCTCGCGTTATAAAAGTTTCCTGGAAACAGCTCTGTGAGGCGGATGCGCTTCCCCAGAGGAGCTGGCTGCTGACATGGGGATGAGTTTCTAACCAAGAACTTGGCTCTCCCAGGAGCCACGCGGGCCCCTGCGGCCATGGCTCCTCCCACATCCGGCGTGGATGTGCTGGCTCCCTTACACCCTTTGGAAGCCTCTGGAGAGCAGTCTGTGGGCTTTTAATTGCCTCTAACACGTAGCCGGGCCTTGTATAAAAGTACTGAGAAGAATTTGCTCAGCTGGCTGGCTGGGCTCCAGCACCATCCAGAAAGCAAAGGTGGGGAGGTTGGTCCCAAGGAGACCCCGGACCTGGGGCTGGTGAGCTCATGATGAATAAAACGAGGCTTTTGTGCCAGGGAGGCTCCTTCGACAGGAGGGAACAAATGGCAGAGGAGGGGAAGGGCCAGAGCATCAGCGGCACGCCTGAGCCACGGGCGCCCACCGCACAGCAGCCCTGAGCGAGGGCAGGAACGTGGGGACGGGGCTCCAGGAGACCCTCCCCATCACCCTCACTGAGATAGATGCCGCGCAGCTGTCACCGCCTTCCCCCCAGTTTTTATAAAATCGTCTGAAAAAGTAAGCCCTTTTGATGCTTACGTTCTGATTTATTTCGCTAAGGTCATTCTCAAAATGCCCAAATTAAGCCCTTCCGCATACAAGGCTTCCCAGGTGCCTCAGTGATAAAGAATCCACCTGCCAAGGCAGGAGATGCAAGAGCCTGTGTGAGTCCCTTCTGGATGCCTTTTTTTTTTTTCTTAATTGTACTTTCTGGCATGAGAGTTTGGTCCAGACTCATCGGGTACAGTCCCTACCCAAACCTGGAATCAGACATTTTTCCAAGGGAGCCTGGTTCCTTTCAGGGCTGCCCCGGTGGCGTAGTGGTAAAGAACCTAGAGATCCGGGCTCGATCTCTGAGTTGGGAAGAGTCCCTGGAGAAGGAAATGGCACCCAACTCCAGGATTCTTGCCTGCGAAATTCCACGGAGAGAGGAGCCTGGCGGGCTACAGGCCATGGGTGGCAAAGAGTCAGACACGACCACGTGCTCAGGCAGTGTGGAGCTGGTGCGCCGTCCCAGGCTAGGTCCATTCGGGGAGAGCGGCAGTGTCGAAACGGACACCACCTCCCATGATAAAAAGGTTTCGGAGGCTTAGGCAGTGACTGTCCCTCGTGTCATGGGACTAATCTGATGCCACTGTTTTGGGTCACAGGTCACAGCTAGTCCTTAGAGTCGGTAGTTTCCTTCTGGTTACTTGGGACACATGAGCAAAAAAAAATACAAGGAAAGAAAAATCTGGGTGACGTCTGGGAGGGCGGGGGCTGGATGGGCAGGCAGGGGAGAGACGCAGAGCACTGTCCAGAGCTGGGGCCTCCTGAGCTTTCTCTGGTCAGGGCCTGTCCATCTCTTACCCCAGGGAACGGAGAGCCTTGGATGGGGAGGTCCAGAGGCCAGCAGGGGCATGTTCTCTGGGTCAGTATTAGCTCAGCCTGGAGTGAGGCTTTCTCAGAAAGCGGAAATGAATTCAGAGTAAATTGTGCAACGTTGTGGTGGAGACTGTGACCTTTGCCGGTGGCTTGAAGCAGAGGCAAGAAACGGGGGAGGGTGAGGGGCATCCAAAGGATAGATGTTTGCTCCCAGGCTCCTGTGTCCCCCACGCCCCCTCTGAGCCAGGCGCTCTGCCCCGAGTGCACAGGACGTGTGCGCCATGAGTGCGTGTCGCCCTTCCGCTGGGAGCCCCCCAGATCTGGACTGCCGCCTCCCTTCTTGGGTGTTCCCAGAGTGATCTTAACCAGATCCTCCGTGCAGACGGAGGGCAGCCGATCCCCGGTCAGCTGGCCCGTGTCCACCGCCTTCACCTAGGATGGGGTTTGGGTGATGCGGAGGCAGGGGAGAGGTAAATGAAACCCCAAAGGTCTGAGGACGCAGGAGTGAGTCTGCATACCTGATATGGCAAAGGTGGGGTGGTGCCCTGCAGCCCGTCACTTCGCTTTTGGGCATCTCTGAGCTTGCTAAGCAGTTGCCATCGGGCAAGGCTCTGTGCTGCCAAAGGGGCTGCCATCTCCCTGACCCCTCACTCCCCTGGGGCTGGGTCTGCAGGTACAAGGAGCCCTGGCCCCTCAATCCGAGACGGGGAGGAACCTGTAAACCAGCTGCACTTCACTCAGCCCTGAGAGCTCCCTGCTGTGCGCTGGGAGGGTGGCCGGGTGCAGCCTGAGATCTCGGCTCGTCACTGCCCCTCTGGGGGGCTCAGTGCCTGCGTGTAGGCTGGCTGCACCCCCTGCCTCCACAAGCTCTCTGATTTCAGACGATGGCTTAGTGAGACGTCCCTGCTGGAGCCCAAGATGCTGACTCTGCTGAAGGGAGCTGGTGGCCCCCCCCTCCCCCCGGGCCCCTCACCTGTAGTACTCCACAAAGCTGGTCTGGTTGGCCAGTTCGGTCAGTTCCTCAGTGACCTCCGTCCACACGGGCACCCCTGCCATCTGGACAATGATGCTGCCCGCCGTCTGCTCTAAGAACTTCAGCGTCTGGAGGTAATCGCCGCGGGCGGCGAAGATCTCACCCAGGCGGGCGAGGTGCTGCTCCAGGTCCACCTTCATCTTCTGGGTGGTTCCCGACACCTGTGGAGGGGCGGGGCTTGAGAGTCTGACCTTGGCGGGGAGGAAGCCGGAGGGGGTACACCGTCTGATTCAAACTGGACGGGAAGAACTTGGCTTTGAATGAGTGCCACAGGCACCACCAGTCCTGAAGTCATGAGGCTGTGGTCCGGGTGGAGAATTGATGGCAGAGCGTCCCCCTACCCACCCAGCCCGAGGGTCCCTCCATCAGGGGCACAGGCCGGATCTAGTCCTAACCAGGACCCAGCCTCCGAGACCCAGTGCGTTCCTAAGAAGACAGACCAGATGCGGAAACAAACAAGAGAAGCCATTCTTCTTCCTTGAAGATTCTCGTCCAAGTTTAAACATTTTGGACGATGAATTCTTGTTGAGGGTGAGGAATAAAACGTTTAAACCAAAGAGTCCCTGCGTTTGCTACCTGACCTTTGGTTCCCACAATGGGCTTTCTCAGCATCTCACAAGAGAAAGGCTTTGTTGTAGAGTGAGCGACAGCTCACGGCGTCCTGAACCCGAGTTCAGAACAATGGGACTTTGAAATGATACAGGCAGATCCGACGCTGCCGGGACACGCACGTGACGGGAGGAGGAAACCGGTGCCTTCTCTGTGCTCACCACCCTCCTGGCTCCCCACGTCTCCTTGTGTGGAGCTGAGCATCTCTCTGCTCAGAAGTAGAGAGGAAGGTCAATGGCAGTGACTGTCCTGGGCTTGCAAACAAGGGCTTTCCACAAGGACTGGAAAGATGCTTCTCAACAGCCCAGATGTAGGGTCCTGGCAGGGCTCTGAGACCCAGCCCAAGAATTCCAAGCACCTTCCCCCCAATCCTGCTCTGAGCCTGGGTGTCAGCAAGAGGGGAGGAAGGGCCTGGTTGCTCTGAAAGTGTCATGTTTCACCAACAGGCACAACTGGCTGGAAACGGGTAGTGTGTGCTAACCATCCAGGCAGCTTTCTGCTCCCCAGGTCTGCAAGGAAGAGAAAAATGACCTAGAGCGGGAATTCCCTGGAGGTCCAGTGGTCAGGGCTCTGCACTTTCACTGCCAAGGACATGGGTTCAATCCCTGGTTGGGGAACTAAGATTCTGCAAGCTTTGCGGTACAGCCAAAAATACAAACAAGTAAAACAAAAGGACCCAGAAGAATGTTTCGAAACTTCCAGGGTGAGAGCTCCACAGAGAGACGATTAGACCCCACTCCTGGCAGCCAACGCTACTTTTGCGAGTTAGAGGGGCTTGATAGCAACTCCAGGGCCTTTCACATCTGTGCTGTGCTGGGAGCTCCTGGTTCCACAAGAGAATGGCCGCTTTTGTTGCATTTTGTTTTTTTCCAGCGTCAGCGGCTTATTCCCTTTTCTGGCTTGCTCCGGGTCCTTACAAGCTGGTTAACGGCTACGAGATGCCAAAGTGCAGAGACACTGGGCACACGCGTTAGTAAATCCAGCAGCTGACCCTCACAGGATCAGCGCTCCTTTTCAGTTCAGTAAGGTCACGGAAGAGTGCTCTGCAGACACTGATCCAAAGGCAGTCTTCATAAATGTTAATGCTGGGAGCAAACCCGCTCTGCGTGATGTTTCCATATTCCTCTATGAAGCCTAACTCACTTAGACCACAAGGCTGTTAAAAATGCTCTGTAAACTTTCCCGGTAAGGTCACTTCTTTCCCCTTCCATAAGCTCTAAAATGTTTCACTTCTCTACTTCTTAAATTCCTCCTTGGAAAAAAAAAGAAACAACGCGCGCGCACACACACACAAGCCAGCAAACATCTGCCAAGCCTTCTTTTCCTCCTGATGTCTTCCCATAGGAAACCACACAAAACAGAAAAAAATTAAAATTACAGCGCTGACCCACTTACAGCTGCCCCTTCCCCATTCTGCCCCCAGGCCTTAGAGATTCAGCACAGTTCCCCAAAGGGAGACAGGGAGGCGGGACACTCAGATGGCCCAGGTGCTCCCACAGGGAAGAGACCCTCTTTGGATCAAGAGGGCTGGCTCAGCTCCCCAAGTTGGGGCGAAATCAGGGGCAAGCTAGCAGGTGGAGGAAGCTGTTACCCCAGAGGATGGAGCAGGCATTCTCCAGCTGCGGCCCCTGGACCAGCGGCCTCGCATCATCAGCTGGGAACAAATTCTCAACGCAGATTCTCAGTGGAGAGTCTGGGGGGTGGGGGAGAGGGCCGGCCATCTGGGTCTGTCAAGCCCTCCAGGGGATTCTGATGCAAGTTAAAGTTGGAAAATCTCTGACCGGGAGGAAGCTCCTTCTCAGAGAGGAAGGAGGTGAAGGGGTGGAGCCTAGGCAGGCTAGGAACAGGGCCCGCATCTCAGAGCCTGGAGGGGAAGGGCTGAGGCCAGACCCCTGGGCTCCAGTACTGGGTTCTGAAATGTGCCAGCTCCCTACCCTGGGGCAGCCATAGCACCTCCCTGTGCCCAGTTCCTTCACCCAAAGGGATGCCCACAGGCTGGCTGCCAGCTCAAATCCAAGCCAGCCGAGCTCCCGGAGGGGTAGAGTCCCGGGCCGTGGTTTTAAGCTGAGATCCCAATGGGCTTCCCTGATGGTAAGAAGTGCTATGCAGGATACCCAGGAGATGACGGTTCGATCCCTGGGTCAGGAAGATCCCCCGGAGGAGGGCATGTCAACCCACGCCAGTATTCTTGCCTGAAGAATCCCATGGACAGAGGAGCCTGGCGGGCTGCAGTCCACAGGGTCACAAAGAGTCAGACACAGCTGAGCGACTGAGCAGCAATGGTTTAGAGATGTGCCAGGTGCCCTGGGTGAGGTCTAGATGGGGTCACTGGATCCAGAGAAAGGATCCACCCAAGGCATCCCAAGTGACCCTTTCTGACCCCCCAAATCAGTGTGGGCAGCGGACTCAGGACCCTGCTGCCAGCCGTGGCACAGGGCTCCCCCAGGCTGGGAGGATGCATACCGGGGGCTCCTGGTCCAGGAAGGAGGGCCTGGCAGGGCCCACGTTGCTCTGGCCCAGGCCTGAGTTGCCTGACCTGTCTCCTGAGTGCCCTGTCCCCGCCCCCCAATCAAAGCTTCCACTCTTCCATACATACTAACAATATGTATTAGTAATACATACTATTATAGTAATTATAATAATAGCATCATTAGCGTAGCTCCCCCACCATTTGGAGAGTCCTTTGTAGATAACCAGGCATTTTCGCAGGCATCATCTCATCAGCCATCACTCATCTGATATTTGGCCTTCACCCCTCAGATCTGGGGGCCTGCTAAGATCTGCTGTCTCCCCGGAGCCTTGGGACTGGGAGCCCAACCCAAGGTCAAAACCAGCCCTGGAAGCCCAGCACAGAGCCTCCCTCTCCAGGCAATGCCCCTGGCCCTGGGGCACTCTTGGCATGGGGCGAGGGGCCCAGCCTGGAGGTCCCGGTCCCAGCTCATTCCTGGGTGATAAAGACATGAAGAATTTGAGTTTTCCCATCAGGATGGCTCGGGGACTTTCTTCCTCGGCCCCATAGGCCATTCTTATAATGGTCACAGGTCAGCCAGTGAAGGGCACGGCTCTGGGGCTTCCCCAGAGGTTCTCCTTTGGAGGGTGAGTTCTTCCCCCCCGGGGTTCTGGTGCTGGTGGGTGGAGCCCCTTCCACACCAGGGCAGAAGTGAGGGTGGGGGTCCCAGGGAGTAAGCCCCGCGCCAGGCCAGGGCGTGCCTAGGGCCCCCTGTGCTGGTCAGCCTGCATCGGGCCCCCCAGCTTCTCCACCCTGCTGCGGTTACAGCTGCCCCAGCCCAGGGTCCAGACAGCTAGCTCCTGGCCCCCAGGGATGGGTCCCAGCAGACACAACGTGGGGGGCGGATGAACTCAGCAGGAGAGCGGGGCCCCGGGTCTGGCCTGTGGCCCTTGGCTTCCCAGAAGGACTTTATCTGAGGCCAAAGGCAGGGCAGCCAGCACCCGGCCACCCCACCCGAGGACCAGCACAGCTGTCTCTTTAAGGGAGCTTGTCCTGGGAGGGCTGGGGGATTAAGGCCTTAGAGGAGCTTAAGGGAGCGGGGTGCAATGGGGTCGAGTCCCTCCTCCAGAATCCTCTTCCAGCAGCACTGGGATGAAGTCCACACGCTCCGGTCAGGGCCGGATTGTGTGGCTGAGGCTGCCGGATACAATCGGCCATTGGCTGAGGTCCCCCCTCTGCTGGGGACCTGGCCCAGGATGGACATACAGTGACTGGTGTTTCTGAAAACTGCCCTGGAGCCTGGCTCCTGGGACACTGGGGCTGCTGGGAAATCAGCTGGAAGGACTTGGTGCATGAACGTTACAAGCACGGGGGGCGTGGGCTGTGTTTTCAGAAGACCCTGCCTCCTTGCCCAGCGGCTCACCAAGCGGACCTCTGCCTCGCGATGAAAATCCCACCTCTCCTCCGCGTGTCCTTCACCCTGAGCCCCGAGCTGGAGCCACGGCGCCTGAAAACCAGAGCCCGGAGCACACCGTGCTGGCTTCGGGGGCTCTGCACTTGGTTTTGAAGTGTTATCCCCTTGACATCTCCTAGACCCGACCCACAACGGTCTGTACTCAGCGCTGAGAGTGACACAGCAGAAAACGCTGTGGGAGGGGCTTCCCTGGGGGCTCAGCGGGAACGGAGCCGCCCAACGAGGCCCGGACACGGGTTTGCTCCCTGGGTCAGGAAGATCCCACGTGCCGTAGAGCAAGTGAGCCGGAGCGTGGGTTACTCCGCTCCGGAGTGACTGTGAGTAAGCTCACAAGCACTGGGCTGGCCCTCCAGGGCCCGGGAGCTGTAGCTGCTGAATGAAGCCCGGGGGCCCTGGACTCCATGCTCTGCAACGAGAGAAGACACCACAGGAGAGACACCCACTCCCTACAGCTGGAGGAAAGCCCGTGCGGCCACAAAGACCCAGCGCAGCCGAAAGGAGACCAATAAAAAACAGTGGGGGGGCGGGGACGGGGGCGGGGCTGATGGTCCACATTCAAGACCCTCTTGGGCACAGGTCTCCTAAAGGTGGGGAGGATTCGATCGCACGGCCGTCCCGTCCCCCCAGATCCCATCCACCTTTCTCCTTGGGTCCTCACTCCCACCCCTGCCTGGGGAGCAGAAATGGCCTGTCTGCTCCTGGAGGGACCAAGTGGCAGCCCCAAGGGGCGTCCAAGACCCTTGGAGTCGAGCTGGCCGGATCTGACCGGGGCATCTGTGGGGACCAGGCTGACCTCGCGTGCTGCGCCTGGCTGCCCGGGACCTTACCAGCACATCGATCCCGGAGAAGGTGTGGTTGGCGCTGTC
Source organism: Procapra przewalskii (assembly GCA_006410515.1). Lineage (NCBI taxonomy): Eukaryota > Metazoa > Chordata > Mammalia > Artiodactyla > Bovidae > Procapra > Procapra przewalskii. The sequence goes on along the minus strand of SJYF01000082.1, from coordinate 5,959,077 downwards.
CAGGGCGTAGAGCAGCTGGTACACCCCGTCGTTGGCCTCGCTGTTTCCATAGAAACCCGCGCCCACCGCAGCGCTGTGGGCGAGACCCCAAAGTTAGAGGTGATACGCGGAGGAGACGGTTTTTTTCAGGACACTATTTTTTAGTGCCGTTTTAACCACACGATGAACGTGAATGGAAAGCCCCCGTGGTCTGGCCCCTCACTCACACAGACCCCCCGCCATCCACAGCCCCCACCAGAGTGGCACGACTCTCACTATCACCCCAAGTCCACAGCTCACGTCTGGGTCACTCCTGGTGCCACAGAGTCTTCTGCGTTTGAACGTAAGTATAAGGACACATGTTTGCCATTATAGTTATCACACGGAGCAGCTCCACGGCCCTTAAAATCCTTTGTGCTCTATCTTGTAATCCTCCCCCATCCCCAGACCCTGGCAACCATTCATGTGTTCACTGTTTCCATAGTTTTGCCTTTTCCAAAACGTCACATGGTTGGAATCATACAGTGTGTAGCCTTTTCGTATGCATTTAAGGTTGCTCCGTGTCCTTCTGTGGCTTGAGAGCTCATTTTTCTTTGGGAGCTGAATAATATCCCATTGTTTGCACGAAAACAGCTTGGCCGTTCACCTCCCGAAGGGCATCTCAGTTGCTTCTACTGTTGTTGAGCCGCCAAGTCATGTCTGACTTTTTGCGACCCCATGGACTGCAGCACGCCAGGCTCCCGGAGTTTGCTCAGATTCAGGTCCATTGAGTCGGTGATGCCATCCAACCATCTCATCCTCTGCCGCCCTCTTGTCCTGCCCTCAGTCTTTCCCAGCATCACTAGGTCTTGGCAATTACGATGCAAGAGGCTCTAAGCATCCATTAGAGCGGGTGTTTGACTTCAGCCGAGGGACTCTTTCCTGGGGGTAGGGGAGAGGGGGTGGTCTAAACTTCTGGCAAGTGTGTTGGCCGGGCGATGAGGGGAAGGCTCTGGGCCAGTGGGCCCTGGCCTGACTGACTAGTTGTACTGCACGTTTCGTTTAGCCCACGGGAAAACACTCCCGTTCTCTCGTTCCGGGGCTCCGAAAAGTGGAAGATTTTGCTGGCTGGGCCCCAGGGATTCTGATGCTGGCATTAAGTCAGGGAGGGGCTCAGGAACCGTATCTTTCGGGCTCCCCAGGGGACACTGACACACATGGGCTAGGGGACCGCTGAAGTCTCGTGAAATCACACCTGCCTCTCCGAAATCCTCTTAGTGCTGGGGACTCCCCCTCCACTCTCTATCCCCGCCCCCTCAAGCCGCGCACACTGCCCATCCTACTGAAAAGTTCTGGCTTCTAGAAAGTCCTACTCTTTGCTGTGATGTGCAGGCCTGTCTTTCCAGTGGCACACAGGCGTAGCAACCAGGGATAGAACCCACTTCCCCCGCATCAGCAGGCAGACTCTTCAGTACTGGAACACCATGGATCCAGAAAGGCCCTTCTTATGTTGAGCGGAAGCCTACCCCCTTAAACTACCCCCCCAGTGATTTCTGGGTGTCCTCGGGGTCAGCCCGGAACAAGCCTCCAATTCTGCAAGATGACCTGCTGGACATCTGAGTGGGGCTCCGTATCACCCTCCTTACCACTCTTCCAGTCAAGCGTGTCCTCCAGACCCTGGTCCACATCTGGTTAACTCATCTGGTCGGGCAGTGCTCTGAGGGATGCTCCCAAGCCCAGGCGGTCCCTCCAGCTCCGAGCTTGGGGCCTCCCTCCCCGCCACTGACCCTGTGGGCCACAAACACCCCTGGATCTCTCCCCCAGGACCGCCGCGAAGCCCAGGTGCTCCTCCTTCCTCTAGTGCTGTGCTGACTTTTGTTTTGTTTTAACCAAAAGCAGAACTCTAAATCCATCTCCGTGAAATTTCATCTGGTTGGTTTGGGTCCAACATTCCAGCCTGAGCAAATCATCTCGAATCTTGCTTCTGTCGTTGATTGTATTTTATCTGACTCACACCACTGGGGGTCCTCTGAACAGCCTCGAGTTTGCATCTGAAACACTGGTTTTGGGGTGGGGGGTGAAGCTACATGTGTTTACACTTATCTTTTTCTTTGAAAGGGACAGGACCCGCGAAGGAATCCCCTGGAGGGTGAGGGGGGCGGTCCACGCTGCACCCAGTGTTATCAGTGTGGTCTGAAACGTGCGTTTTGAAACAAGATTTCCGTCTGCTTCGTGGGTCTGACGCACACATGCACGCGTGCGTGGCAGCTACACTTTGGTGAACCAGCACGTAAAACAATACTCTGCATTCACCCAGAACTGTTCACCCAGCTTTGAACCCCCTCAACGGCACCAGCCCAGCGTCAGAGCTCATCGAGACCGCTCCCTCCTCATCCCCCCAGCCTCACTCTGGATCCCTCCTCCTCCTGCTCTCGTTGACTCCCTTCCTTGCCCCTCTCCCTCAACTCACTCCCAGCCGGCTCTGATCTGAGCTCGACTTCAGCGACCGGAACTGTGGACTCCCACTGCACTCACCCCAGATCTCTCCACCCTGCAGCCCCACGCAGCAGGCCGGACAGATGGCGAACGTGATCTAACGGGGAGAAGACAGCCCTGGGGTGCTGTGAGCCACAGGGGACGAGCCCCAGGTATCCTCAAGGCCCAGGCTCACTGGACCCCGTCTGCCTCCCCCATCTGGAGACAGTGGGTCAAATCCAGCAGGACCATCCCCCAGAGTGTTTCAGGCGGGCCTGAGGCTTTTGGGCAAATCTTTGCAGATACAAAAACAAGGAAAAACAACTCCTGGGACTTCCCTGGTGGTCCAGTAGCTAAGACTCCATGCTCCCAATGCAGGAGGCCCAGGTTCGATCCCTGCATGCCTCAACTAAAACCTGGGGCAGCCAAATAAATAAATGAAAATTAAAAAAAAAAAGAAAGAAACACGAAAAATACAGTTCATGAGAAAACAAGGCCCGTGACTCTGACACGAAGTTTGAGATTCTCACTGTTGGAGCAGAGAAGACCTGGCTGAGGGTGCTAAGAGCCACTGATCTTGTAGAAGGTGGAATTGATCTGGGCTGGAGTCAGACTCTGATCGAAGATCCAGGGCAGCAGCTGGGAGGCGATGGGATGCAGAGAGCGGAGTTGCCACCGGTCAGCTGCCCAGGGAGCTCCCTGCTGGGCTGAAGAGGCTCACACCGGGGGTGGCGGCCTGGGATGCTAGGGAGCTTCCCATAACCACCTGGGACATCTGATTCCCCCCACTTGGGGAGAAAGCAGGCAGCACGCACCCCAGAGGCAGGCTCTCCCACCCAGGTTCCCGGAGCTCAGGCACGACCATGTGGGCAGACAGCTGATGAGCCATCCGGGGTCTGTTATGATGGGGTAGGGCTGGAGGTGGAAGGTGAGGAAGGGGTGTCCCAGTCAAGGGGCTGGGTCAAGGAGACCCAGACGGCCAGGGCCGCTTTTCTTCCTCTGCGTCTGCCTCCCACCTCTGCGCCCCGCCCGGCCCAGTGCAGACGGACACTCACCAGCAGATGAGCGCGGCCACCACGGCCGTCCAGGTGAGGCAGCAGGAGCGGGGGTGCTTGTTCTGCACCGCGTCGTCCCGCCGGCAGCAGCACACGCTGACCAGGTAGGCCACGAGGAGGACGAGGTTCAGGCCCAGGCCGACGGCGGCCACCAGCCCCAGGAACAGCAGCGACTGAGGAGGGAGAGGCCGGGGGTCAGCGCTGGGTCCCGGGGGTGTGGGGAAGGGCCCCGAGCTCAGCGGGCCTGCGGAAGCCGCGACTGAGCTGTACGTCCAGCGCCCTCCTCCCAGGACTGATGCCCCCGCTCCGTATAAAGCGCCCTGCCCTCGGGCACCAGAAGTTGGGGGGAGATGGAGCTCAGGTGTGGGAGGGGGCAGAGGACCCGAGACAAGAGGAGGCAGGAGGTGTGGCTCAAGGCTGGCCCCCACCTGGGGCATTTACACCCGGATGAAGGTAAGGACCAGACCCTGCCTAATGGATGCTCCGAGTCACTCAAGAGACAAGCAGGAATTGTCCCCAGACCCTGAGGTCTGTGGGTGATGCTTGGTATGACCGAGGAAGACAAGGAGAGGGACATGCACATGACCAGAGCATCCGAGGCCTCCTGAGGAGGTAGGGCCTGGGGAGGGTGTCTCAGAAGCAGAGCGGGGGCCTGGGGCCGACTTCCTGGCATATGTCCCTTCTGAGACTCGGTTTAGGAGTTGGGGTCCTTCCCAGCCAGAGGCCAACTCTGTGAGGGGGGAGTGGGAGATGTCAGGAGATGCGCCTGCGCAGGCCCCTTCTGCCGCACCCCGAAAGGGACAGTGGCCCCCAGATGCCAAGGGTGGCAGCCAAGCCCAGAATCCTGAAAGGGAGAAGATGCCATCTCAGGTCCGCCAAGCACCGCAGGGTCCTACAAAGGGGGTTGCTGTTGGCCAGCAGGCCCGGAACCCCCTACTCCTTGCCCTCCAGTCTCCTGACTCAGCCAGATGGCCCCAGGGCTGGACCTGGCTCTGAATCAGGCCCCTGAGCCGACGGCCTCGCCCTGCTGCACACGTGCCCCTGAGTCGCTCCCAGATGGGAATCTCCAGCGCGCCAGTCTGTGCCGTCGTGGGGGGGAAGATGAGCAGATTGGGGGAGACACTGGGATCCTTTCGGTCTGAGGAGGAGACAAGTCTCAGGCTGGAGCGTGTGCATACCTGGAGGCTGAGGCCTGCAGTCTGAGGTCATCCTGGCAGGAAGGGGCGGAGCCTCATAGGGGAGAAGGGGCACCTGCTCTGCTGGTCACCTGGACCAACAGGCTCCCGGGCCTCACGGACAAATGGCCAAAGTGATGGGGACGGCCTGGAAGTGGACGGGGGGACGGCGCACTTGGGTGTGGGATAGGTGGCTGTGACAACGCGTGGCTCTCGCCTCCACCTGGCGTAATTGCGTCACAGACCCTGCCAGGGGCCTGCCCTGCCACCCTCCCGACTCAGCGGCGTGGAGGGCGAGCCCTCCTCCTCCAGGCAGTTGGGAAGGCCCAGTGGACCTGAACACATGCGTCCCCCTGCAGAAGTCCTCCTGGGGTGGCAGGGGCGGGGACCCCTGAGCCTGGACCACTAGCCTTGTTCCATGCACGGAGCCAGGAGGCTGGCCTGGGGAGACCGTGGGAAGGAGCTGCCCCTGCCGCCCCCCCTGGTGGCTCAGACCATAAAGAACCCGCCTGCGGTACAGGAGACCGGGGCTCGACCTCAGGGTCAGGAAGATCCCCCGGAGGAGGAAATGTCTACACACGCCAGTATTCTTGTCTGGAGAATTCCATGGACAGAAGAGCCTGGCAGGCTACAGTCCACAGGGTCGCAGAATTGGATGCGATTGGCAACTGACACTGCCGGCCCCCAGCACAAGCCGCTTGCTCACTGGAGGCCCTGTGGCCCCGGACCATGGGGAAAAAGGTCAAGGACAGATAGCAGTGTCAGCTCAGTTCAGTCGCTCAAGCGTGTCCAACTTTTTGCGATCCCATGGACTGCGGCACGTCAGGCTTCCCTGTCCATCACCAGCTCTTGGAGTTTGCTCAAACTCATGCCCATTGAGTCGGTGATGCCATCCAACCATCTCATCCTCTGTCGTCCGCTTCTCCTGCCTTCAATCTTACCCAGCATCAGGGTCTTTTCAAATGAGTCAGTTCTTTGCATCAGATGGCCAAAGGATTGGAGTTTCAGCTTCAGCATCAGTCCTTCCCATGAATATTCAGGACTGATCTCGCGTCTTTTGTGATTTTGGAGCCCGAGAAAATACAGGGGCTCAGAGACTTGCTGTTCAAAGTGGGGTTGGTTCACCAGCACTGCAGCACTGACCTCTTCTGAGATGCAGAATGCACCATCTCCAGCTCCACCCTGGACCCAGGGAATCAGAAGCGCACCAAGAGATGGCCGGCGGGGCTGCATCCTGTTCAAGTCTAGGAGGCACCGAGTAGTGTCCACAGACTTCCTCAAGGTGTCTACGGCAGCGGAACCTTTCCTTCAGACTTGCTTAGCAGAGCACCGATACACAGAGCGTCTCCTGACTGAGGGGTGGATGTAAATGCCACGCTTTGTCCTGGCCACCCCCTCGCAGGCCTGAGGTCCCTCTGCTAGAGCCCAGGACCCCCTTCACAAGTTGCAGACCACTGTGTAGTGTGCAAACCCCTCGAGCCAGCAACCCTTCTCCTTCCCCTGGCAGAAGGAGGGCTTGTGTCCCAGCCGCCGCCGAAAGCCGTTCACCGCAGCCTAACACTGCCGTGAGAGTCAAGTGCCGGAAGCAACCCAAATGCTGACCAAAAAGAGATCTGACATGTAACAAGCGCCAGAGCCACAAAGTGGAATGCTGTGCAGCCGTGAAAAGTAAGTGGCAGCGCCAGCCAGTGATCGGGGGAATGTTACAGACGCGACACAGGAAGAACCAGGGTGACGGAGCAGCAGGGGGTGTGGGGGCTAACTGGTGCCAGACTCGAGGTCGGAGAGGCTCAGCTGCAGGCACAGGGCCCGAGACGCATCTGCCTCTGGGAGGGAATCAAGGGGGTCAGGGACAGACGTGGCCTGGGGTGGTGTCTCACACACACACGCGCGCGTGCACACACACGTGCTGAGGTGTACACTTACTAAGAGAGCACACTTCCCTTATAAGTTAATCCTAATGAAAACAAAACAAAACCCGGATAAACCTTTTGCATAGATCAGAGACCAGCTAACAGTCAGACCTCCTCCCAGCTTCCCTAGACAATCTCACCCTCAATATCCTCCCAAACAGGAAAACCCACGGACTCTACCACGGGCCCCATCCGGCACAGCAGGACCTCCGGGAAGCAATCACGACTTGGGGTGGTGCCACCTGAGTGTCTCCAGACCACAGCCCGTCCCCACCCCTGGGTTTGCTCCCCCATTTCACCCCTCACAACACACTTGGGCCCCCTGACCTCTCGCAAGCCCCGTACTGTGGGCAGGGCCCTGGGACTCTCAGGCCGAGGGGCCTCTCCAAGCCGGGCGTCTGGCCTCAATTCTTCTACTCCTGCTTTGGCCCAGCCCGGGGAGGCCATGCCTGGGAAATCCAAACTTGGAGGCACTTTCGTTAGCAGTTCTCTTCCAGAACTTTCTTCCAGCACTGGGAGCACAAGGGCAGGGGCAGAGGAGCTAGGATCAGGGTGTGGACTGTTTAGCGACTAAGTCGTGTCCAACTCTTTGCGACCCCATGGACTGTGGCCCGCCGGGCTCCTCTGTCCATGGGATTTCCCAGGCAAGAATACTGGAGTGGGTTGCCATTTCCTTCTCCAGAAGATCTCCCGGTCCCAGGGATCAAAACCGAGTTTCCTGCACTGGCAGGCAGATTCTTTACCACTGAGCCACCTGGGGAGCCCAGTGTTAGGGTTAAGGTTGGAGGCAGGAGGGGCTGAAAGAGGGAGGGAAGAGAAGCCTGCAGAACTTTCTCCCCCGTCACCCTGCCATCACCGGCCGCCCTCTAACAGGCAAGAGTTCTGCTCCTAACGGACTCTGTAGGTCTCCGTCACACACCTCCGGGTGTTACAGGGAGGACGTCCTGTCTGCAGGAAGCCAGGAAGTCGATTCACATGCCCTCCTGCGCTGAGGGAGCCGAGAAAGGACAGGTTCCCAGCCCCTGTGGCCACCACCTCCCTGAGTTGCCCAACGGCCAGCCCATGACCCCCGCATCAGGGCTTAGGCCTTGGCCTATCATCCAAGCGATGTCCACTCACTCTGGTTTGTCACTTTGTAATGAGAAACCGGAGCGTGAACCCAGGACCCCAGCTGGGGGCAGCAGTGACTGATGGGCCTTCTGGGAAGGGCGAGGTGGCAGCTGAGCCCCCAGGGGCTTCTGCACTTGGGTGGGGGAGGGAGAGGGCAACATACTGAACACCCCTCACCTCGAGACC
>SJYF01000082.1:5901511-5915955 GCA_006410515.1 Procapra przewalskii | reverse complement strand
GAGCTTGGGCGCAGAAGGGGGCGTCGATGTGCTTTCCAGAGACTGAGGCCTCCCAGCCCTGGCTCAGTTCCCGAGGGACCGACCCCTCTAACTTGGGTTAGGGCGGGGAGAGCAGCGGCCGCTCCTGTGCGGGGCTCGGTAATTGGACGTGGCCCGGGGGTGCAAGGCCTTTCTGCTACTCGGTGACTGTACACAATGCCGCCGCCTTTGAAGAGGCTTCAAAGCGTTTGCCGGAGAGGCCCCCGAATCATCTTGAGAAGCAGACTGGACTCTGCCAAGGCTGAGAACAAGGACAGGGGACAGCTCCGCGGGGCTTCCCTCCTCCCAGCTTCCCAGGTGGGGGCCAGGAGTCCGCACATCAAAGTCCCAGGAACGGGGGACCTGGCGCAGATCACAGGTCTTGAATCAAAAAACGCCTGCCGATGGTTTTGAATTTCTATACAGCAGGACGCTGGGAGGGCTGGGAAGAGGCTCTGGAGGCTTGAGAGCGGAGGTTGGGCTTGCCTGAGCAACGGTCACTCCAGCTCCCGTGGCTGGGGGCTGCTGGAGAAGGAGGAGGAAGGGTCTGACCCAGTACATCCCTTCCCCATGCCTTGGAGGGCGCACGGGAAGGGTGAGCAGATTGCCAACTAGCCTTTGGAGGTCCCGGAAGTCTTAGCAGGGAAAGAAAGATATTTCAAGGAATGGACATTTCAGGCTGGAGAAGAAAAAGCTGGAGGGTGACTGTGTTTTCTAACTTCCAGACAATTAACCAAGGAGGAGGGTGAACAGGCCTTGTAGGAGTTTTACGTCCTCTCAACCCTGTCAAAGAATTTTAGGCCGAAACCCTGACAGCTGTGTCTCCAAGGCTTTGCATGCACCCAGAATCATCCAGTTTCCTGATAATTCCAGTGTTCTCAGCAATAACTACTGAAGCTCCAGGTTTTCCTGATCAGATTGTTGTTTAGAAAAGAGGTCGGTCATGTATCAGTTGTACTGAAGGATCCTCCCCTTATTCAGAAATCCTGTAAACCAGGAGTCCGCGAACTTCTTGGCACCAAGGATTGGTTTCATTCCAATCCCAAAGAAAGGCAATGCCAAAGAATGCTCAAATTACTGCCCAGTTGCACTCATCTCACACGCTGGTAAAGTAATGCTCAAAATTCTCCAAGCGAGGCTTCAATAGTACATGAACCGTGAACTTCCAGATGTTGAAGCTGGTTTTAGAAAAGGGGGAGGAAGCAGAGATCAAGTTGCCAACATCCGTTGGATCATCCAAAAAGCAAGAGAGTTCCAGAAAAACAACTATTTCTGCTTTATTGACTTTGCAAAAGCCTTTGACTGTGTGGATCACAATAAACTGTGGAAAATTAAGAGATGGAATACCAGACCACCTGATCTGCCTCTTGAGAAATCTGTATGCAGGTCAGGAAGCAACAGTTAGAACTGCACATGGAACAACAGACTGGTTCCAAATAGGAAAAGGAGTACATCAAGGCTGTATATTGTCACCCTGCTTATTTAACTTCTATTCAGAGTACATCATGAGAAATGCTGGGCTGGATGAAGCTCTAGCTGGAATCAAGATTGCCAGGAGAAACATCAGTAACTTCAGATATGCAGATGACACCACCCTTATGGCAGAAAAGGAAGATGAACTAAAGAGCCCCTTCATGAAAGTGAAAGAGGAGAGTGAAAAAGTTGGCTTAAAGCTCAACATTCAGAAAACGAAGATCATGGCATCTGGTCCCATCACTTCATGGCAAGTAGATGGGGAAACAAAGGAAACAGTGAGAGGCTTTATTTTTTTTTGGCTCCAAAATCTCTACAGATGGTGATTGCAGCCATGAAATTAAAAGATGCTTGCTCCTTGGGAGAAAAGCTATGACCACCCAGACAGCATATTAAAAAGCAGAGACATTACTTTGCCAATAAAGGTCCATCTAGTCAAGGCTATGGGTTTTCCAGTGGTCATGTATGGATGTGAGAGTTGGACTGTGAAGAAAGCTGAGTGACAAAGAACTAATGCTTTTGAACTGTGGTGTTGGAGAAGACTCTTGAGAGTCCCTTGCACTGCAAGGAGATCCAACCAGTCCATCCTAAAGGAAATCAGTCCTGAATATTCATTGGAAGGACTGATGCTAAAGCTGAAAGTCTAATACTTTGGCCACCTGATGCAAAGAACTGACTCATTTGAAAAGACTCTGATGCTGGGAAAGATTGAAGGTGGGAGGAGAAGGGGACGACAGAGGATGAGATGGTTGGATGGCATCACTGACTCAATGGACATGAGTTTGAGCAAGCTCTGGGAGTTGGTGATGGACGGGGGAGGCCTGGTGTGCTGCAGTTCACGAGGTCACAAAGAGTCAGACACGACTGAGCGACTGAACTGAGCTAACTGGTTTCACTGAAGACAGTTTTTCCACAGACCAGGAATGGGGTGGTGGGGGTAGTTTTAGGATGATTCAAGCGCATTAGTTTTATTGTGCAGTTTATTTCTACCATTTTTAAAGGGTATTTTTTATGTGGACCATTTTTAAAGTCTTAGGCATTCCAATGTTGCTTCTGACTTGTGTTCTGGTTTTTTCGCCACGAGGCAGGCGGGATCTAGCTCTCCTGCCAGGAACTGAACCTTCACCTGCATTGGAAGGCGAAGTCCCAAACACTGGCCACCAGGGAGTCCTTGGGATTATTCAGTCACTAGGTCGTGTCTGTTTGTGAGCCCATGACTGCAGCACACCAGGCTTCCCTGTTCTTCATTCTCTCCCAGAGTTTGCTCAAACTCATGTCCATTGAGTCAGTGATGCCATCCAACCATCTCATCTGTTGCCTCTGTCTCCAGTTCCCCTCAGTCTCTCCCAGCATCAGGATCTTTCCCAATGAACATGCCCTTCGAATCAGATGGCCAAAGTATCGGAGCTTCAGCTTCAGCACCAGTCCTTCCAGTGAAGTCCCTATTTCTGTTATTAGCACATCAGCTCCACTTTGGATCATCAGGCATCAGATGCCGAAGGTTGGGCACCCCTGCTTTAAGCAATCCGAACGGGCAGGCTCGCTCAGCATCTTGTGTCTGTTTACACGTCCAGGCGGGGTGGTGATGGGGGCATTACGCTAGAACACCTCTAGGAGCCTCTGCGTGGGCTTGTGTGTTCTCACCGTGGACACACCCCTAAGGATGGGGTCGCGTGACCTGTGGCTCCCGCAGCAGGACCGTAATCAGCGGCTGTGGGTCTGGGAAGCGATCTGGGCTCTGCCCCACCCCGGCCCAGTGGCTGGCGATGGGCGTCTCTTGGCCTCTCTTCCTGTATTATTTCCTGCTCTGTTACTTCAGCCATTTTCAACTCTTTGCGGCCCCGTGGACTGCAGCCCGCCAGGCTCCTCTGTCCATGGGATTCTCCAGGCGGGAATTCTGCAGTGGGTGGCCTCGCCCTCCTCCGGGGGCTGTCCCCGACTCAGGGACTGAACCTGTGTTTCTTGCATCTCCTGCGTTGGCAGGTGGGTTCTTTATCACCAGCGCCGCCTGGGAAGCCCGTATTGTCTCCCAGAGCTGCACTAACAAACGGCCTCAGACTGGGCAGCTTAGAACAACAGAAATAGCTTCTCCTGCACATCCAGAGACCAGAGGCTGCGCTCCCGCTGAGAGCTCTGGGGGAGAACCTTTCATTACGTCTTCCGGCTTCTGGGGCTCCGGTGCTCCTTGGCTTGCGGCCGCGTGACTCCAGTCTTTGCCTCTGTCTCTCCCTGTCCTCATCCCTCTGTGTCCGTGGGGGTCCTTTTCTGTCTTTTACAGGACAGTCTCGTGGGATTCAGGGCCCACCCTAATCCAGTACCATCTCAAGTCCTCACCGTCACTATATCTGCAAAGATTCTGTTTCCAAACGAGGCCACACTCTGAGGTTCTGGGTGGAACCAAAGGTTTTGGGAGATAGTGTTGAATAAACTGCACCCCTACGGCTCCTCCTGCTTCCTTTCCCTGGGAACACACCCTCCTCTGTTCGGGAAACTCTCCTGTCACCCCCTCCTCTTACTCATGGTTCAGTGATAGTGTCCTTCCCGTCTGCCTGGCCCCAGAGGCAGACGTGAACCCCCGGGGAAATCACTCCTGTCTCCCGGGCTCTGGGAATGGATCCAGCGAACAAGAGGGTCTGAGCTGTCCAGTCATCCCAGAGATTCAGGTGTTCCTCAGCATCAGCAGGAGGGGGAGAGGGAGCCCCTGAGCCAGGAACACATGTGTGTGGAAGGGCCTTGGCCGTCTCCACCCCATCTCATCACTCTGAGTGAGTCTGAGCTGCGTTTCTGCCGCCTGCCACGAAGCCCTAACACAACAAACAGCATATGAAAGGATGGATGACCATTAGCAGAGGCATTGAGGAGGGCTGAGTGAGCAACCATCAGCAACGCTGTTAGCAGGGAGTTCCGTTTTGGGCGGCTTCCCCCATGACTCTGGTAAAGAAACTGCCGGCCAGTGCTGGAGAGTCTGGTTCGACCCTGAGGCCAGGAAGATCCCCTGGAGGGGGGCAGGGCAGCCCACTCCAGTATTCTTGCCTGGGAAACCCCATGGACGGAGGAGCCTGGCGGGCTACAGTCCATGGGGTCTCAGAGTCTTAGCGACTTAGTGACTAAACAACGACCCGCTTTGGGCAGGGGCTTGGACGGAATGGATGGTTTTGATAAGCATGTATTAGGCGCCTCCTGTGTGCTAGGCACTGCAGGCACAGAGGTGAAGGACAATGGTGAACTTGTCTTGCATTGACGAAGGGTGGGGGGGCTGCCTCAGTGAGATGGTGGGGGCGAGGGGACAGCGAGGCTCAGCTGCCGGGTGGTCGAGGGGGCGCCCCCTGCGGTCCTGGGGGCTCCCTGTGTGTGGTGCACTGCAGGTGTCTCGGGAGCGTTTGTTGAATAAATGAGTCTGGATTATTTGATGGTTCCCCTCCTTGTGTCTGTGTGATTCATGCTGTGTACATCCTCTCCTTCGTTTGCACACCTACCCTCCAGCCCGTGTGTGCATGCGCGCGCACGCGCGCGCGCACACACACACACACACACACGCACACATACAGAGCCAGCTGCCAGGTATGACGCCTATGACGCCAGGCACCTGGGAGGGCTGAGTAAGCATCTGTGGTCCAGATGATGGAGTGGCTGGCAGGTGAGTGAGTGGCAGAAAGCTGCCTCCATCCGTCTTGCTGTCGGGGCGCTCACCGATGTGGCAGTGGAGGGGTGGGGTGTGTGACTGGCTCCTGGAATCTGGCTTGTACCCAGCTCCTCTGACTCGCTGTCTGGGTGATCCACGGCGTGTTTCATCTAAGGTCTCTCTCCCCTTGCCACCCAGGATGCTTCCGGGTCGTCTCCAGCAGGAAACCAGGCGCCTCATGGTCATTAAGCGCTGGTTCTCGATGCTCAGGCTGCCTTGGCGGCCTTTGGGAGCACGTTGGGGGAAGAGGGAGGGAAGTTGCAGTGGGAAACGTGGGATGGAGGGGGTGGTCTTTCTGTTTCTAGATGCTTCTCCCATCCCTCTCCTTGGAGGGTGAGTCTGTGCTGCAGGTTCCTTCTATGAACACTAGATGTCAGTGTTTCTTAATGGATGGAAACTGGGGTCTCAAGCTGGGGTGATGGAGCTGAGATTAAGGTGCCTGGATGGTGCCTGTTTTAGAGACCGGGACAAAGACTCCAGGGAACAGAGCCAAGGCTTAGGCACGGATTCCACTGGGTGAGACCTAGTGAACTGGTCGAAAGACCCCAGGGGTCCTGAATCCCAGTTCCCTGGTGTCCCCAGGACAAGAGCTGCAGACAGGTGAGCGTGAAGGTGTGGGGTTGAAGAGGAGGGCAGGTGTGGTAGAATCAACCCTGGGAGGCGTGAGGGCGGCTGACCCTGAGCGGGGGTGAGAGAGAGGACTTGGAGGGGCCGCAGCTGGGAAAGACTGCTCACCCTTCCTGGCCTTCCTCCTCTCACCCGGTTTCTCATCCTCCTTTCTGATTTTGGTTTGCTGTCTGAGAAGGGACAGGCCGAGAGGCTCCACTTCCCAAAGGAGACGCTTCTGATGCTGAATTGAAGCGCAGGCTGCGTGTCAGCCCTCTTTGGAGTTCATCCTTCACCACCCCCTGGCTCCTGTCCTGCAGCTCTGATGTAGCGCTGGGAGCCCAGGATGCCCTCCATCCGTGTGCCCAGGGAGGGGCAGGGTGGGGCGGGGAGAGGTTTGCAGAGACTGAGCCACAGAGGAGGGGGCTGGAGCCTAGTGCTCGGGGAGACCTGGGGATCCCAGAATATAAAGCAGGGCTGGATTCTGAGCCCCACTTAGGGTGGCGATAGGTAAACAAACTCTGCCCCCCAAGTGGAAGAAGGGGTTGGGGTTAGGATGACTGGGGCATTTGGGGGCAGACCAAGATGGTGCTGCTGTGGATTAACCGGAGATAAGGAAGGTTATCTGCTGCCTCCAGTATACTTCCTATGAACTCAAGTTTTATCATTAGAGACTGATTTATTTAGGTCAAGCCCTGACTCCCCCTAGGAGCTTCCCATGGTTTCTTGCTTGTAATAGACCATTCAGTAAATATTTGTCAACTGAGCCTCCATTAAAATGGAAATATCCCCGAGGAGGGATAAACCAGTTGCGTTTGCTAACACTTCACTGTGAATCAGTTCATCAGCTAACTAGCGCCCTCAGGCTTCTCAGGGGCAGAGGCCCAGTGCAGATGTGTTCCGAGGGCCTGCCTGGGGAGACAGGGCGCTCTGGAGCTCAGTCCTGAGCCCTGCTGTGACTTGGCTAAGAGCAAGGCCCAGTGGCTCAAGGTCAGCACAAGGACACTGGGGGTGCCTGTGGCCCACAGATGTGATCATGCCCCACCTCTGACAGCTCTTTAATGCTCTCCGTGGTCCTCAGGAAAATGTCTCAACTCATCACCAGGGGTATAGAGACCCTCCTGACTGGGCCCCCTCTCACCCTTCCAGCCCCTGGTCTTGACATTCTATTTTTTATGAACCATTATTTATTTATTTAAAATTGACATACAGTTGGTTTGCCATGTTGCATTAATTTCAGGTGTACAGCACAGTGATCACACACACACACACATCTATTCTTTTTCAGATTCTTTTCCACTATAGTTTATTACAAGATATTGAAGATAGTTCCCTGTGCTATATAGTGGGACCTTGTGGGTTATCTATTTTTATATATAGTTGTATGTATATGTTAATCCCAAACTCCTAATTTATCCTTTCCTATCCCCTTTTCCATAAGGAAAAGCCATAAGTTTATCTTCTATATATGTGAGTCTGTTTCTGTTTTGTAAAGTTCAGTTGTATAATTTTTTTAGATTTCACATATAAATGATATTTGTCTTTCTGTGGCCTTGCCATTCTAGAAACTTCAGCCAAACTCTTCCATGAAGATAAAACGAGGCCTGTATTGCGTCCTCCCTTTGAACATGCCTTTTGTTCTCTACCCCTGATTTACTATCCCACACTCTATCTGGTTAATTCCAGTTCACTATTTAAATTCAGCTTGGATGTCAGTTCCTCCAGGGAGTCCTCCATAATCCATCTGAGGTCGAGGTGGTTTTCCTTTCAGATGATCTTGCAGCTCTCCGTTGCTGCAGTCTCATAACAGTTATAGCACTGAATTTAACAGATTAATCAGAAGTAGTACCTGTTCAGAGTTTAAAAAATAATCTGGTTGTGGAGGAGGCTTATAATCAAAAGTTCCAGTTGTCCGCCCCTACCGGTCAAGGTCTGATCAGGAAAATTGAAACCTTAGTTATTTTAACAGAGATAATTTAATATAGAGAATTAACTCAACATGAATTGTAAGACTGAAAAGATAAAAAGAAAACATGGATAGAGTAGCTGCAGAAAGAAGCCGTCGGTCCTACAGCTGGCAGAACACAGGCAGGAGGCTGGGCTTATCTGACCCCAGAAGCCTCAAGAAGACGCTGCACGGAGCTGGGCTCAGACTTCTCTGGAGGGGCAGTGGCTGACTGGTACTGATGTGTTTGAAGGGCCCTTTGATGCGGCTCGTGGCATTAAAAACTGGATATTCGCTTGAATTGCTCCTGCTGGGGTGGAGATCTGTGGACAGAGGGATGCAGACACGGAGAGCGAGCACGTAGGCAGAGTGTGTCCCTTCTCCCAGCTCCCGCCCTCCAGCTGCTCTCTGGTTCTGTTATTGGCAGAAACTAACAGGGAGTCAGCTGGCAGAGCATGTGCAAAGTCCCAGCTGAGTCCCATCACGACTCCGAGTCTAGAAGAATGAACTTGCAGTTGAGAGACAATAGCTTGATGACCTATATAGTCCACCCCTTTGGCTACAGAGCCTCCATAGACATCCTTCCACACACGTGTGGACTCCATCGAATGATAACGACACGAGATTTACGCCTTTTCCTTGCCAGGTGCAGCTATCTTTTTACAGAGACCCTCAACTTGTTCTCAAAAAAGTGCTCAGTTGCTCAGCTGTGTCCAACTCTTTGTGACCCCGTGGACTGTAGCCCACCAGGCTCCTCCGTCCTTGGGATTTTTCAGGCAAAAATGCTGGAGTGGCTTGCCATTTCCTACTCCAGGGGATCGTCCCGACCCAATGATCAAACTTGCATCTCCTGTGTTTCCAGCATTGGCAGGGAGATTCTTTACCGCTAAACCACCAGGGAAGCCTGTTCTCAAAAACAGGAGACACAAAATCTCAACAGCCGTTATATCCGTCTTTGGGTGACAGCAATGGTGTCATTTCTGAGTGAGGCTGATTACCCTTCAAATATGGTCAAAATCCCATCTGAATATTCTATAACTTAAAGACCAAATAAGACACAAATGAGCCTATGAAACAGCAACAGAATCAGGGACATAGAGACTGGTAATTGCCAAGAGGGAGGGAGATGGGAGAAGGCTGGATTGGGCACTTGGGATTTTCAGATACAAAAATCATACATAGCATGGATAAACATTATGGTCCTACTGAATAGCACAGGGAACTATATTCACTATCCTGTGATGAACCATAATGGAAAAGAATATGAAAAAGAATGAATATGTATGTATGACGGAGTCACTTCGCTGTATAGCCGTAATTAACACAACCTTGTAATTCAACTATACTTCAAGAAAAAATAATTTTAAAAAGACCAAACGAAAAGTGAATCACCATCTTTCTTAGAAAATCAAAAAGAGGAAGGAGAGAGGAAAGAAATTAGTTAATATTCACAAATACATTAACCATCAGGGAAGAAGAGATTCATGGTTTCTTCAGTTCCTGTTTCCGGGAGGCCATAGTTGATATCTGTAGCCTCTGTTTCCCGCCGCTCATTCCGTATTCATGGTACTTCTCTTAGACATGGAAGTACTAGGTAGATTCTTTACCAGCTGAGCCACCAGGGAAGCCCAAGACTGCTGGAGTCTATCCAGGAGTAACCCGGAGAATTTCCAGGGTTCCCAGTCCTCCTCATGTAGCAGAAACCTCCATCCTCTTTGGAGATTAGAAGAGTAACTCTCTGGGGACGTCCCTGAAGGTCCAACAGTTAAGACTCTGTGCTCCACTGCAGGGGCCACAGGTTCAATCCCTGGTTGGAAAAGAAAAAGAGAGAGAGACTTCTTGTTTTGTTTATTCAAAAGAGAATGATCGGGTGTCAGTCTCAACGTCTAACTCACAGGAATCTTTCTTCTGTTCTCGTGGGAGCATTTCTCTCTTGGATCCAAGGGCCTTGGCATCTGTAGAGTCTGAAGTTGAGGGGCAGGAAGCAAAGGTTCCACGGGAGTTGTGGGCTCTAGTAGTGAGGGGAGGTCCAGTCGCTGAGACTTGGCATTCCCAGTGCTTGTGGCCTGGGTTTTGTCCCCGGTCAGGGAGCTTTCCTGGTGGCTCAGCTGGTAAGGGATCTGCCTGCAATGCAGGAGACCCTGGTTCGATTCCTGGGTTGGGGAGATCCCCTGGAGAAGGGATAGGCTGCCCACTCCAGGATTTCTGGGCTTCCCTGGTGGCTCAGCTGGTAAAGAATCTGCCTGCAATGTGGAAGACCTGGGTTTGATCCCTGGGTTGGGAAGCTTCCCTGGAGAAGGGAGCAGCTATCCACCCCAGTATTCTGGCCTGCAGAATTCCAGGGACTGAATAATCCACAGGGTTGCAAAGTGTCAGAGACGGCTGAGGGACTTTCAGTTTTGCTTCAGGATACTAGATTTTGCGTGTCCAACGGGATGTAATCTTTGATCTTGGGGCACAGGGGGTCTTTAGCTGGCTTGTGTGAGCTCTCAGTTGCCATGTGTGGGATCTAGTTCCCTGACCAGGGGTTGAACCTGAAACCCCTGCATTAAGAGCTTGGAGTCTCAGCTGCCGGACCACCGGGGGCCTCCCTTTCAGAGCTGCTGTCACTTCTGGTTGGTGCCAGTGTATCACGCAGAACCATTCTCCAGGCAGATCCGATTTCTTTTCTTTTCAGTCATAAAGGACTTCCTGGGAATCCACACGTGCAGTTTTGTCTTTCAAAGGCAACCACTATGTTTTTGTTGTCTTCATCAATCTCTAATACGGCAATATTTCTATTTTTTTGTTTTTGTTAATTTCAAACCTGTACTGATTCCCTACTGCGAAAGGTGGAGTAGTTTTCTCCTCCCACCCACTTCCTCTTATTTTTGGTAATTATATTTATTTCTCATACTAGTTGCCTTCACAATTTTAAATTATATGCTTAAAATACCCAGTTCTTATTCCCTTAACATGAGACGGTAATTCTTGAGTGCTTACTCTGTAAGATGAGAATTTTATTTATTTTATTTTTTGCTTTTTGGTCACGTGCGGCCTGTGGGATCTTAGTTCCCGGACCAGGGATCGAACCTGTGTCCCCTGCACTGGAAGCTTGGAGTCTTGACCACTGGAGTACCAGGGAAGCCCCAAGGTGAGGATATTATTTCGTTTCCTATCCTTCCTATCTCCTTTCCTCCCCACTCCTTTCAACGTCCCAACTTCTGCCAGCTTTATCTTTACTTTTATGTTGTCAAAATTGATGACATTTACATTCTGTTCTTTAACCACATCTGTCATCCTGGTTTTATCTATAGATTCGTCTTCAAAGTTGGAATCCAATCAACAGCCTTTATGTGTTGGTGATGATGTAAATATTGTTTTCGCTAGTGAACTAGGAAATACAGGGGGGTTATGTTTTCTTTTCTCTCCCTCTTATATCACAACCCATGTACACAAACTTAAAGGAAACACACATTGAAATCAGATGGACTGGGGACTTCCCTGGTGGTCCAGTGGCTAAGACTCCAAGCTCTCAGGGGCCTGGGTTTGAGCCCTGGTCAGGGAACCAGTGGCACGGCTAAGAAGACCGTGTGCCGCAACGGGATCCCGAGAGCCACAGCTAAGACCCAGCACAGCCAAGATAAATAAATAACAAATACAGTAAATGGAAGAAATCAGATAGGGTATCTTTTTGTATTCTCCATCAGTTCTTCGAAATCATGCTTAGACTGAGGTCATGATTGTTTGGTATTAACACAGTTTCTTTTCTGGAGTCTTTAAATGTACATTTTAAGTTATTTTGGGGAGAAAAGTTACCTTCCTCATCATTTCACAAATATCTTTCAGTTTCTCATTAAGTCTCTCAGTTGCTTAGACAACATTGAGCTCTTCTTAAAGATTTTGTGGGTGACGTCCACCGCCAGAATTCGAGGGTTTCCTTTACTGGGAGCTTTGCTTTGTCTCTCTTCCTCGGTATCCTGTTCACTGTGTTAGAGGCCTTCCTCTAGTCATTTCTTTAGAAAAAAGGTAACGTCTCTGAATTTTCGGATGCCCCAGGTGCTATTTTTCCTCCGTAGGTGGTTTGGCTGGGCGTAGAGTTGGTTAAATTTTGGTGAGCATTCGACTATAAACAAGCAAACAAATTTAAAAAGTACTGATTATAATAAGTTCTTTGCAAAAAATAAGTAAGTGGTGGGTACGGAGCAGCTGCTTCTTTAGATAGAGCAGTGGGTGGATTGTCCTAGAGAAGGTGGCTTTTCAGCTCTGAGTTGGAAGACAGGAGGAGCCGGTCTCTTGAGTCAAGTTTGGAGGGTACGGTGCAGGGCAGGGTGGGAGGGGGGTGGTCCAGGCACAGGAAACAGTTGGTGCAAAGGCCCCCAGTCTGTTCTTTCTGGAAACTACCAAACCTCCCGCCTTGTATTCTAGGAGACTCGATTTCCCTCTGGGTTTTCAACTAGTTTGTGCGTGTTTCTGTTACTTGCGGCCGAGAGTCCTCGGTCATGTGAGTTGTCTTATTGCCCCATTTTTCTAAATGAGGGGTCTGAGTTTTAGAGACGCTGAGTAACTTGCCTGTGGTCACTTGGAGGGGAGGTTAGAGAGAAGCCAGGTGTGTTGGCTGCAAAGCTCAGTCTCTCCCTGTTGCTTCTCCCCGAATCCTGGTCCCCACACCCAGAGACAGGGATTTCTTCTTTGTCGGACTCTTGCAATTTGGATTCACGGTGCAATCATGGCCAACATGCATCTCTGAACTCTCGCTACAGCCCCAGTTTCAAATGTTGCCCCATCACCCCGCCAGTGCACTTGAGTTTCTCAGACATTTGCCCAGAAGGAGCTCAGAAATTCCAGTGGCTATTACTCCACTGCCTCGCATTTTTGCTCCTTTTTTCACTGTCTCGTTAACTAAGAGGAAAGCTGGGGAGGCAGACTGAGAGGTAAGAGGTTCGAGGGAGCAAAGAGAAAAGAAGGCGGGAGGTGGGGAGCCAAGTTAAGAAAGAAAGAAGGAAGAGGACTTTCCTGGTGACACAGTGGTTAGGGGTCTGCCTGCCAATGGAGGGGACACGGGTTTGATCCCTGGTCTGGGAAGATTCCACGTGCCATGTGCTCCACAGCTACCGAGCCTGCGCCCTGGAGCCCGGGAGTCACCGCAAGAGAAGCCATCTCGATGAGAAACCCATGCGCTGCAACAAAGACCCAGTGCAGCCAAAAATAAATTAATGTATTCATTAAAAAATGAAACGACACAAAGAAACACAATGGATTCTGACTCAGAAAACAGGAAAAAATGATGCCTTTAAAAAAGGAAGGAGGAAAGACAGGAAGGGAACGATGCAGAGACTCGACCGAACGAACGCAGGCCACGGTCTTCCCTTTGAGCTCAACCCCAAGGCCGATCCGGTCACGTGGATTTGCCCAACTCTTCGCTTGGACGGGGTCCTGCCTTCCTTGGGCTGAAGCCCGAGCTCTCAGGCCTTGCCCAGAAGGTCCCGCCGGTCCCGCCACTTCTCCCCCTTCTTTAAGACTCCAGTGTTCAGTCCTTCTGGGAGTCTTCAGGGGAGTCTTCAGCCCTTGGGTCTCTGTTCCTGCTCCCTGGATAGTCTTTCCTCTTCTATCACCCTCCTCACAGTGGTCCCAAGACCAGGGCCTGCAGCAGATTATTAACTTGGGGAAGGTACCCTTGGGAGCAGGAACAGCAGAGGAGTTAAACGGGGAAGTAGGGGAGCCAACAGGAGCACGCAGTCACACTGCAGGACGCTGGTACGCCGTGTCGCGGGCAGCAGGGTCTGTGTCTCAGGCCTGTCCACCCACTGGACACCAGGGAAGTCCCTGTGCCGTCCTTTTCTTCATTAAACCGTCCTCACGCTGTTCCTCGGCCATCACCGCCTCTGCCCTGCCTGGATGTGAGGATCCGCAGATCAGAGGCAGAAGACTGCAGATCAGCTATCCGCTTTTCTAAAGGCTCTGGAAATCCTGTAGTGTTCTTATCTCTGTGTGTGTGTGTGTCTGGGAAGCCCTATCCCCGGACACCCCACATTAGCATGGGCAGCCCCTGTTAACATATTCTATAATCTCACACTGGGGCTGGGGTCCCTCACCCAGGGTTGTGAGCAGGTGGGGGCTATTTTAGGGAAAACTCAGCCCTCATCCCCTTAAAGTGGGCTGAGTGTCTGAGGACAGAGCTGCCTAATGTGGATGGAGGGGCCCCCAGAACCTGGCTCCCGGCACTGTGATCCCTGGAAAGATTCCACACGCAGAGATGGCAGACACCCCTCATGGTTTTCTGGGACCTCATGGTCCAGATAGAGATGGGACCTCCATCTGTGGACCAAAAGCTGGGGCCAGAATCAGTTTGTCAACAAACACAGGCCTGGAGGGTAGATGAGGACTGAGGGGTTCAGGGTAAGAGGGGAAACCGTTTGAGTGGGTGATGTAAACCTGGAAGAGAGCTTCCCTGGTGGGTCAGTGACGAAGAATCCACCTGCCAAGCAGGAGACGTGGGTTCGATCCCCGGGTCGGGAAGACCCCCCGCAGGAGGGCTTGGCAACCCATTCCAGTATTCTGGAAATCCCATGGACAGAGGAGCATGGCAGGCTACAGTCCGTGGGGTTGCAGGGTCGGGCACGACTGAGCGTGCCCGCACGTGAACCTAGAAAGCCCTTCTGATTTGGAGGAGCCTGGTTTTCTCTTGCTTACGTGGGCTGAGTGCCACGGGTGTGATTTCCTGTCACGGGGGGGGGGGGG
>SJYF01000082.1:5885850-5897034 GCA_006410515.1 Procapra przewalskii | reverse complement strand
AAAAAAACTGAAAAAAAGAAATGATAGAAATGAACTTATTTCTGAAACAGAAACAGGCTCGCAGATTTAGAGAGAGAATTCAGGGCTGCCAGTGGGCAAGAATGGGGGGAAAGGATAGCCAGGGAGTTTGGGATGGACATGCTCACACTGCTATATTTAAAACCGACAACCAACAAGGACCCGCTGTGCAGCTCTGGGATCTCTGCTCCATGTTCTGTGGCAGCCTGGATGGGAGGGGAGTCTGGGCAAGAATGGATACCTGTGTATGCATGGCTGAGTCCCAACATTGTTAATCAGATGTGCTCCAGTATAAAATAAAAAGGTAAAAAATAGAGTGCTTAGAAGGGTGTCTGAAAAAAGGAAGAAAGACCGAGGGGCTGAGAAGTTGGCCCTCTGGAGGGAAAAAAAAAAAGAATCGATGTGTCTGTGGACTGCCAAGGGTAGGTGGCCTTCTCTTTGTGCGGAACGACTGGGAGGAGGCTGCCGTGCGTGTCTGCGAACCCTGCTCCCACCCACCGTCACGTGGCCCAGCAAGGCTTGAGGCAGGAGAGTGGAAAGGTGCCAAATCAAGCCCAGATCTCATTGTCTCCGGTCTTCTGATTACCAGGTATTTAGACTGCAGTCACACAGTCAGCGGTGATGAGCTGTAATTGTAGAGGTTCTCCGTGGTTATTTTTGCCCCTGGAAAATAAAGTGATACCTGTAATTTTCCCCAAGTTGCGCTCCAGCCTCCTCTCCTGAGGCCCAGGGCTCAGCAGCCTTCATTACCCCTAACCGCGGGGTTCCCTTTCCGCTCCTTGGTGAGTAGGTGGGTGGGCTGGGAGTTCAAAGCTCTGTGTCCTGGTTTAGAATTTGCCATTGACTTGCTGTCGGATTCTGACCCTCAGGGTGCACATCTGGAAAATAGAGGCTGTGCTGGGGGCTTGGGGAGGTCAGGGGGGGCAGGGATGGAATCCCAGTGGAGCACACGGTCCTCAGAAGAGGAGCTTTTAGGAATCGACAGCTGAGCAAACAAAACGGACAGTCAAGAAGGCTCGGGAATCAGCGTTAGCCTCCAAGAGCCACTGACTGCTGTGCTAAGTCGCTTCAGTCGTGTCTGACTGTGGGGCCCGATGGACTGTAGCCCTTCAGGCTCCTCTGTCCATGGGATTCTCCAGGCGAGAATGCTGGAGTGGGCTGCCCTGCCCTCCTCCAGGATCTTCTCGACCCAGGGATCAAACTCGAGTCTTCTGTGTCTCCTGTGCTGGCAGGCGGGTTCTTTACCACTAGCGCCATCTCATTCTGTGATGACCTCTGATCCTTGGGGCAGGGCTTCCCCATCAACCCAGCCCACAGCCACAGTGTTTTTTTCCTTTTGGCTGTGTGAGGTCTTTGCTGTGGTGCACGGGCTTTCTTTGCTTGTGGCACACGGGCTTAGCTGCCCTGTGGCATGTGGGATCTTAGTTCCCCAACCAGGGATCGTACCCTTGTCCCCTGCATTAGGAGGCAGATTCTCAACCCCTGGACTACCAGGGAAGTCCCCACAGCCACAGTGTTGCCCTCGCCCTTGTCCCTCCCCTGGGCTCCCCTTTGCTAAGCTTGCTCTGGCTCTCGGAATCCCCTGGTTTCAGCGCCCAGTGGGTGACGGGGTGGGAGGAAAGGGCTTCCTGTCCTCACTGTGCTTTCTGCAGGAACAGTGCTGCACTCTGGACTCCCTCCCTGAGCTTCCCCGTGGGCTGAGCTGGGGCCCCGGGGCCATGCACAGTACTGCTTCAATAAGATGCACCCCCAGCGCTCCAGCTCCAAACAGCAGACTCGTAACAATTACGTTTTATTATTTTTTTAAATTGGGGGGTAATTGCTTTACACTGTTGTGTTAGTTTCTGCTGCACAACAACGTGAATCAGCCATGTGTACACACACAGCCCCTCCCTCCTGAGCCTCCCTCCTCTCCCCACCACCCCACTCATCCAGGTCTCACAGAGCACTGAGCTGAGCTTCCCGCTAGCTATCTAGTACAAACAGTGGACTTTTTCAAACCACTCCTGGAGCCCAGCCTAATTCCAGGCTGAGGGCAGACAGGCTGTATGGGTTTTTAGGGTCAGGAAGACACGCAGAGGCAAGGGGGGGACTTAGGCATTGCCTGTCTCCTCCCCGCCACCCCGCGGCTGAGCTCTCTGCTCCAGCCCGCTCTGAAGCTGGCCATGGTCTCCCGATGGCTCTCCTGCTCTGTCCCTACGCGGGCCCACTGGCTGCTGGACTGGTAACCCGGGGAAACGATATAAAAAGCCTCAGACTCATACCACCCTCTCCTTCTTTCTTTACTTGGGCTTGGATGCAGAAGACAAACTCCCCACCTGGGCATAAGTGACGAGTCATTCCTCAAAGGTCGGCAGGAAGATTTATCTACTGGGCAGCCAGTCTAGTCCCTGGCCCACGTCGGCTCTCCCACCTTTGATCCGGGCCGGCCTGAGACAGTTCCCTGCGGGCTTCCGCTGTGTTTCACGCAGCGGTGCCTCAAGCAAGGGCATGAAGCCTCCTCGCTTCTCCACAGCTGCTCCTCTCTGCAGCGTGGTTGCCACCAGAGCTCTGCAGGCGCCAGTTCCGGCTGCCAACTGCAGGGGGCATGCTGGGGTGGTGGTCAGGCTTGGGCTCCCCTTCCTGCCAGGGTGCCATCCTAGGAAGCAGTTCTCCACAATTCTCAGAAAGTTCTGGAGGAAAGGGGCCCCCAGGTTTGCTGCTGGCCAAAAACCTTGGCTTTCTCCGCCCAGCCAGCCAGCGCTGCTCAGCTGTGTCCAACTCTTTCGACCCCATGGACTGTAGCCCCTGCACCCTAGCCCCACACAGCCCCTCTGCCCATGGACTTTTCCAGGCATGAATACTGGTGTGGGTTGCCATTTCCTCTTCCAGGGGACCTTCCCGACTCAGGGATCGAACACAGAAGCCAAATAAAAAATACGGAGACAGAATGTGGAAGAAATGGAGAGGTGGCTTTAATTCGCAGCCAGTGGAGAGCGGAACACGGTAGGCTCACGACTCAAGAACTGAGCCCGCGCCCCACGAGGAGTCTGGGGCTCACGTGAGATGAGGGCCCAGAGTCAGGAGTCCTCGTGAGGAGCAAAGGTGTTAGGCCCTTGGCTTCTTCCCCTCGCGTTGTTTCAAAGACCAGCGTCAGCACCCCAATAATTGAGTCGGGCAGTTCCGTGGCTCTGCAGCTGCTTTCTGATCTGTAACTACAAGGCAAAGGGTGTTGTAAGGGTAAACACCAGAGGGGGGCTGTGTTTAGCACAGAGTCAAAGGAAAAGAGGTGCCAAGCGCAGCTCTTGCAGAGTTAGGGGGCAGGGAAGCAAACTGAGCTACAGACCTGCAGAGTCTGGGGCAGTTAAAGTTTAAAAAAAACAGGAATGTTCAGTGTCTAGGGCAGTTAAAGGTAAAAAAACCCAGGAATGTTCAGAGTCTGGGGCAGTTAAAGTTTAAAAAAAAAACACAAACTAGCGGCGTTCAGGCCTGCCCACTGTTCTCTCTATCTTCTTTGTTCTCTGGAAAGGGAAAGAAAAAAACCTCATTCCTCTTTTTTTCCTTTTCGTGGCAACAGGTTCACAGTGGCCTTCTCGAGAGCTGGCTTCTGTTCCCAGCCTCTCCTTCCCCTTCTTTCATCCCTGCTCCCTCAGGGTCACCCATCAAATAAAACCCCCACAGACATGTCTTCCTCTCCGGCTCTGCTTTGGGAAGACTCCAGGCTAAGACGTCCACATTTCAAGGAAGCCCCTCAAGAGGAACATGAAAATAAGGTTTTGAGGTCCCAGGTCAGGTCTCAGTCCTGGCTGGGATACTCCCAGGGGCCAACGGGGCAAGTGGGAGATGAAAGGCCTGCAGGGCGACCTAACCTGCCCTTTCTACGTGGTTTGGGAGGAGGCAGAGAGGATGTGGCGGTGACCTGGGCCCCTGGACCTGGGCTCAGCAGTGACAGAGGGTGACCTGTGCCCTGGTAACCTGAGGCTGGACAAGGCAAGGCTTTGGAGGAGGGCAGGGCTCTGGCTTGGACAAGTGTGGGGATGCGGGAAGTCCTGTCCACGTGACTTCGCTGTTGGAGCTCTGTATCATTTTGGCTGGCTCCAGTGAGAACCCCATTACAGCCTGGAAGCCCAGATAGGAATCAATTCCCACAGCACAGGGCGGGAGGCGAGAGAGCGGGATGGGGGTTGGGGTGGGAGTGGGCGGTGCTGAGAACAATGGCTTCATTAGGAGGCTCTAATGAGAAGGAGATCTTCCAAGGCTAATGTTAATTAAGAAGTGCAAAGATGTCAGGGATGATGAGAAAACCGCAGGCGGAGGACCTGGGCCTCAGTCAGTGGGAACGATGGAGCCGGGGCTGGCTTGTCTGCAGGGTCACCCCAGAACCGCAGAGATCCTGAGAGGGCCTCTGAGTTGGTGGGGGCACAGTCACCCTCAGGGGGTGGGACAAAGCCCAGCTCTTTCCTTTGAGGCCAAAGTTTGTGCCTTCATTCAAGAGGCATGTGTTGAGCATCTACTACCTGAAACCACTCTAGTCACTGGGGTACATCAGTGAACAGAGCAGACAGCTGTCACTGCCCCGGTGGGGTTACATTCTAGCGTGGACCTGAACTTAGTGAGGATCCGAATAACCTGGTGAGTCATGCGGCATGTCAGAAGGTCATAAGTGCTATTAAGAAAAAGAAAGAGTGGAAACTTAAGAGGGACAGGATGGTTGGGTGGGATGAGGGGTAAGTAGCTTGCAGATTAAATAAGGTCATCAGGGGAGGACCTACTGGAAGATGAGAAATGAGCAAAGATTTGGTAGAGATGAGTCATAACTTGCTGTGAAGTTCTGGGGCGGGCCTGCCCTTTTTCTGTTTTTCTCCTGGCAAATGATACCTTACCCAGGCCCCAGGAAGGGAACTCAGGTCCCGATTCTTCTCCTGCAGTGAGATGACTGGTCTCCTGACCAGGATGTCACAGCATCCACCTTGGATCGAGACCTCCAAGCAGACACGGTC
Source organism: Procapra przewalskii (assembly GCA_006410515.1). Lineage (NCBI taxonomy): Eukaryota > Metazoa > Chordata > Mammalia > Artiodactyla > Bovidae > Procapra > Procapra przewalskii. Next base: position 5,892,037 of record SJYF01000082.1, on the reverse strand, counting down.
GTTTAAGGGGCCCCAGGCTGGGCTCTTGGGGACTCTCGGAAGACACCCCTTTCCCTCAGCACACCTGGCTTTGCCTTCATCCCCAGGCGTGGTGCCCCTTCCTCCTGTCTCCCTCGGTGAGGACATTTTCATAATGGGGTGATTCAAGCAAGCACATTAGAAAAAGCCGCAGTGCACTAGGGAAGCTGCCGGAATCCTTTCGTGCATTAATGATCCTCTCCAGATTACCCATTTCTTAACAAACTATTAACACAGAAAGGAGGTGGGGAGGTGAAGAAGGAGGAGGAGCGGGGCTGCGGATGGGGACAGCCACTGCGGAGCTCACGCTAGCTGCAGACAGGGCCCTGCATTCTCCCCTGCTTCCCCAAGGTGGCGTGGAGGCAGGGGCTGGGGGGCGGGCCTCTCTGGAAAAGGCGAGGAGGGGGTTCACGGCCCTTCCATCACGGGGAGAACATGTAGGCTCTGAATCTGGCCATTGGCTGGGAGGCTTTCTTCCTCTTGCTAGGGAGACTCGGGTCCTGGGGTTAGTCTCCTAGAGGGAATAAACTCAGACTGAGAATCAGCTCAGTGCTTCCCCAAGCGTGGAGTCAGGCTTTACAATTTGTTCACTATCACGTGGGTTGAGAGGAGTGGGGCTGGGACTTGAACCCAAGTCTCTCTAAATACGGGTTCCCCAGGTGGCCGAGTGGGAAAGAATCCATCTGTAACACAGGCGTTGGATGCCTGGGTTGAGCAGATCCCCTGGAGAAGGAAATGGCAACCCACTCTAGTATTCTTGCCTGGAAAACTGCACGGACAGAGAAGCCTGGCAGGTTATATACAGCTCATGTGTTCACAAAGGGTCGGACATGACATAGTGACTAAAAAGCAACAGACAACAGCTCTCTGTGCAAAGCTCCCCAGTTCATCAGAGCCTCCTGCCACTGCTGACCGTTGCTTTTGTTGCATTCCAACCTTCTGAAGATTGCTGGTGGCTTCCCCTGGTACCCGTGCCAGACAAGGGTCAGATCAGTGGCGTGAGAGCCACCCTCCACAAGTGGACAGCTTCCTGCTTCCGGCTCTACACCCCCATCTCCTTGTGCCAAGAACCCCCTCCCTCCCTCAGGACTCCCTGGCAGCATGTGGCCCCGTGGAGGACTCTGTACAGACAGGGTCCTCAGCCCAACAGGCTCTGACTTTTGGAGCACTGCCCTCTACCCTCCTGCCTCATTTCCGCTTCAGGTCTCACTGAGGCCATTCTTACAAGCCAGAGAACGCAGTGGCCCTCTTCCCAGAGGAAAGCACAAGATCTATGGGATTTAATAAGATCATCCAAGCCTTGGCGCGATGGCAGATTTCTGGTGACACCACGTTCTTTGGGGAGGTAAATTTCCTTTCTCTTTAATCCACTGTTTCTAAAGCAGGTGACCCACTCTGTGTTATTACAAGCAGGTTATTATTACCATAAATCCTTCTGCTTCTACTTCTTCCATTTACATTAAATATAGTCTCTGTTATGGCGCCTAAATTAGCTTTCATAGGAGGAAATTCCTGTGTAATTTAAAGAGAATAGAGAACCTGAGTCAGGCTGGGGGAGGGGAGGGAAAAAAGGGAATGAAGTGAAGGCTTCTCATCCCAAGTAAGGAAAAGGCGCCCTCCTCCTTAACTCAAAGCCCCATGTAATGTGGGCATCAGTCCTTTCATCCGTCCATTTGTGTATCTGGCACATGTTGAAGTGCCAGGCCACGGGGATCAAAGCAATGGCAATGCTATATGATTTCAGCCATGCGACACTCTGGAAAAGGCGAAACAATGGAGACAGGAAAAAGATCACTGATTGCCAGGGGTCTGGGAGAGAGAGAAGGATGACTGGGTGAAGCACAGAGGGTTTTTAGGGCAGTGAAACTGTTCTGTGTTACGCTGTCACGAGAGATGCATGTCATTATGCATTCGTTGCAAAGAATGAACCCGAGTGTAAACTCCGGGTGTCGGTCGATAATAACGTATCGATATTGGTTCATCACTTGAAACAAATGTACAACACTAATACAACATAGAAATAATAAGGGAGGCTGTGGGGGCGGGTAGAACGAGCATCTGGAAATGCTCTGTGCTTCTCCGTCAATTTTTCTGCAAACCTGAAACTGCGGTCCAGTGGTTAAGACCTGGCGCTTCCCCTGCAGCGGGGCCCAGATTCTATTCCTGGTCTGAAAACTAAGACCCTAGAAGTCAAGTAGCCCGCCAGGCTCCTGTGTCCAGGGGACTTCCCGGGCAGGGATACTGGAGGGGGGTGCCATTTCCTCCTGCAGGGCATCGTCTGGAGCCAGGGATCGCAGCTGCACCTCCTGTGTCCCCTGCGTTGGCAAGCAGATTCTTTACCACTGAGACCCGGGAAGCCTGACTATCCAAGAGGGTGACGTGGTGGTTTCGCTTTCCAAAACTGACTTGACTGCAGGTCCCCTGGGCTCTATGAACCCTCTGACCGCTCTCTGACCTTCCCTGACCTCCCCCGACCTCCTTATTGCCTTTACTTTTTGCAGAACATTTCCAGAACCAGAGTGCAGGAAGCGCGTTCGGGGAGATGCTGCCTTGGGTGGTTGCAGGAGGAGGCGAGCTTCATCTCTTCCCGCTTCAGTTTCCCCATCTGCATAAAGAGAGTTGGGTTTAATCACATCAGGACTCTATTTCTGCTCTAACCTTTTAAGCCCGAGACTGCGTGAGGTGTACCCCCCGACCCCCCACCTTGCCATCTCTCCCCCATCCCAGTCACTCCACAGCCAATGAGGGGTGATTGGGAGAAAACTCCAAGCCAGATTAATCAAGGTATAGGGAAGTTATAGATATGCTAATGATTTATGTTAATGACTGATGAGAGTGGGTAATTGGAGATGGCAGGAGGGTGCTGAGAAGGGAAGGAATTTCGGTTCTTAGAGAAAATGCTGCATTCAAAGAGCTTAAGGATGATTAATGGAGGTTCTGGAATTACAAAGAGCAACCGGTAGAAACTGTTTGGGAACAGGACTTGCTCAGGGGGAATAAAGAGAGCGTGGTCCTTGAGGAGAGCGTGGGTCCGGGGCGGGGACGTTTTGTGGACGGGACCCAAGGAAGCGGCAGGAGCTTGAGAGCTAGTGAGGGGAGATGCTGTCTGGAACAGGAGTGGACTTTGACCCGGAGGAAGGCAACCCCAGGGCTTTCCGGCTCCGTGCCTGGACAGGGCTGGAGCCAGAGGGGCTGGTGTGTGCCCAGTCGCTCGGTCGTGTCTGACACTTCTCAACTCCATGGACTGTAGCCCTCCAGGATCTTGCGTCCACGGAATTTTCCAGGCAAGAATACTGGAGAGGGTTGCCATTTCCTCCTCCAGGGGACCTTCCCGACCCAGGGATCAGATCCGAGGCTCCTGCATCTCCTGAGCTAGCTGGTGGAGTCTTTACCACTGAGCCACCAAAGCTGGGGGGCTGGAGCTGATCCTAAAAGCTGGACCTGTGTGCGCCTGTCCCCCCTCCCTTGTGTATGATAGTTGCCCCATGCCTGCAGCCTGCTGTAGACCTCAAAGCCTGATTCAGCGGCTGGGGACCCAGCTGTCCTGGACGAGACCCAGAGAGAAGACGCATCACCAACAGAGAGCTGCTGCTGAAAGGGCACCGTTTTCAGACCCCTGACTCCCGTGGGCATAGTTCAGGGGAAGCAGCTCAGGTTGAAAAGAAAATGGTGGGGAAGCCCTCTGTTTCCTCCAAGGAGGGAAGGCCGGGTATCCCATACATCTCCCTCTAGCGGGAGGATCTGGGGGAGAGCTGCATCCAGACGCATATTTGGGACGGGCCTGCTTTCTTTCCTATAGGAGACCGGAGCCCCGGTCACAGAGCCAGACGCTCAGATCACTGGCCTTGCCTCTTCCTGCCGAGACCAACACGGTTGAGATGCCGGGCACTGCCACTCGGCATTTATAATCCTGTCAGCCGGCGGATGAAGGATGGGGGAGCCACGTCCACCCAGGGAGGTCCTGCCTTGAACAGATGCTGCCGATGGAGGCTGCCTTCCCCGCCTCTCCATCTCCTTCAGTGCTGGCCCTGGGGCACCCGTCACCTTCTCTACCCTCCTCTCTCTGGTCAATGTCCTTGCCGCAGACAGCCTGGCTGGTGAACAGGTGAGCAGGCACCACCTCCAACCTCCTGGGTCCCGGAGTGATGGATGCTGGACTGCGTACCTCCTGTCCTCCCCCTACGTCACCCCCACCCCCACTTTCAGAGCACAGTGGAAAGTCGCGGGTTCCCTGGGTCTCACGGAGCCTGGAGTTCTGATGCCAAGTGTGCATGGAGAAGGAAAGAGGTCGAGGCCGTAGGGGTGGCTGCGTTCTTTGGATTCCCACATCCGTTCCAGGGAGCTCATTCTGCCCTGCTCTGGACCCAGAGAAGCCAGTTCCTTATCCTTTTTGCTGGTGGACAGAGCTTTCCTTTAGAGAAACTCACACCCCTTAGGCTGGTTTCTTCCAGTCCAAGAAGGCTTTAAGGTCATCTTGCCCAGGGCTTCCCTGGTGGCTCAGTGGTGAAGATCTGCCTGCTGATGCAGGAGACACGGGTTCGGTCCTTGGTCCAGGAAGATCCCACATGCTGTGGAGCAATTAAGTCTCCGGGCCGTGGCTACTGAGCCTGTGCCCTAGAGCCCGGGAGCCGCCGCTACTGAGCCCATTTGCCGCAACTACTGAAGCCCATGCACCCTGGAGACTTGTGCTCCACAGCAAGAGAAGCCACTGCAATAAGCCCGAGCTCCGCCACAGACAGCAGTCTCCGCTCTCCGAAACTAGAGAAAGCCAGCAAGGCAACGAAGACCGAGCGCAGCCCGAGATACATACAGACGTAAATAAAAATTTGGAAAAAGGTCACCTTGTGCAGTTGTCTTGAGACTTCGAAAAATAATCTGTACGGACTTCCCTGGCGGCCCAGTGGCTAAGAGTCTGAGCTTCTGCTGCAGGGGGCGTGGGTTTGATCTCTGGTTGGGGAACTAAGATCCCGCATGTCATGGGGCATGCCCCCCACCCCAAAATAAATAATAAAAAAAATAAAGAAAAAATCGCAGAGTCTTCCACTCAAATGTAAACCCAGCCTAGTCGCGGAAGTAGGTTACACTGGCACCTCCTGCTTGCTCATCCTTCCCTCTGCCTGCTCCTTCCCAGCAGCCTGGAGGAGTCCTAATGAACTCCTGGGTGTCCTCAGAGGCCAGTTTAAAAACCAGTGGTGCAGGAAGCCGCGAAAGGGGAGTTACTGTTTCTCAGGCATAGAGCTTCAGTTTTGCAGGTTAAGAGTTCTGGAGATGGATGACGACGGTGGCTGCACGACAATGTGCGTATGCCTAATACTGCTGAACCGCATGTTAGAAGTGGTCAGGGTGGCGAATCTTACCCCGCGTGCATCTGGCCAAAGTCAACACAAAAACGAAACACCGATTCAGGAAAGCAGATGGGAAAACTCAGGCTGACACGGCCAGATTTACGAGCTGCTCAGTAGACAGGCTGAGCTCCTTCCTCTCTTTGGACCGTGACCTTATTCCGGGGCTCCTTTCACTCCTCTGTGCTCAGTGTGGGGCTCCTTGGATGGGCTGAAGCCCCAGAAGCAGCTCGGGTAACACCAGGAGGTGGGGAGGAGAGCCAGGAGTGAGCAAGAGGGCATCGGGAACCCAGAGAAGGGAGGTGAGACCAAGGGGACGCCTGTCTTTGAAGTTCTTGTCTCAAGGGCCCAGGAAGCCTCACTCATTTTCGGTGGGTTGCTATATTTTCACCAGATGAGTTTTTTAATTGCGTGATTTACTTATCTCGTCTCGGATCTGCTGATGTACTCTGCAGCCTTTTAATTGCTTGAAAAGTTGAGCAGTTTTTCATGTTTTAAGGAGTGCTGAATTGTATAATTAAAACACTAACAGTGTAAATCAACAGTGCAGAAGAAAGACAGCGGAGAATTAAGCAAGTGTGTTGGCATAATAATAAAATCAAACCGGCATGAAGAGGGCCCATTACCAGGAAGATGCTGAATGCTAAATGGTACCCAGGCCTGGGAGTGGGGCGGGGCTCACAGGACCCTGCCCTGCCCCTTTTCTTTCTGGGGAAACAGGGGAGTTGAAAAAAAGAGCCGGCTGGATTTGAAAGTCCCTGAGGCCTTGGACTGAAGGTGGGAGGTGGCTTTGTGTGTACCTCCGGTGGGGGATGGGGGTTGGGGCT
>SJYF01000082.1:5861249-5876586 GCA_006410515.1 Procapra przewalskii | reverse complement strand
ATATTTATTTATTTTTTTGGCTGCACTGGGTCTTCGTTGCAGCTCTTGGGATTTTTAGCTGCAGCATGCAAACTCTTAGTTACGGCATGTGGGATCTAGTTCTCTGACCAGGGATTGAACCCAGAGCCCCCTGCACTGGGAGCATTAGCGTCTTGACCAACAGACCACCAAGGAAGTTAGTTAGAGGCGGTTTTGAGCAGAGGAGTGACACATTTTAACAGGATCACCATAACTCGGGGAGTTCAAACACGGATTTGGGGAGCCTACTTAGGAGGCCATTGCAACAATTAAGGTGAATCAGCTCATACTTATGCGGGGCCTGGGGTGGATCATTCCAAATTCTGCATTTGACATTTTTTCTTAGAGTTTTCCTGGGAGATGAAGCCCGGTTGCCTTCTCCAGGAGCTGGTTAGCAACAGTCCTTTGTGGCTGCCTTCCCCTCCCCGGATCACGTCTCTGTTCCCTGGCCTGGGGTCCCTGGTACTTTGCAAACCCTCTTGGGGCCTGCTGCTTGGGGGAACAGACCAGCTCTCAAGAAGCAGAATTTGGGGAGATGGAGAGGTGGTGTTCCCCGGCCCAGGAAACGGCCCGAGGCAGGACTCTGCAGTGCATGGAGGTGACCCCCGGAGCCAAGACTCTAGAGCTTGAACTTGACCTACCAGCAGAGGAGACAAGGGGCCTTCCAAAGCTGGTCCAGGGCTTCCCAGGTGACACGTGTTGATGCAGGAGACTCGGGTTTGATCCCTGAGTTGGGAAGATCCCTGGAGGAGGGTGTGGCAACCCACTCCAGTATTCTTGCCTGGAGAATCCCATGGACTGAGGACTCTGGGGTCATGAAAGAGTCGGACACAACTTAGCAGCTAAAAGGCAACTACCGCCAGCCGGCCCAGTTTTGGAGCACTGCTGAGCCACGCCCGGCGGGTGGCCTCTGATGCGGGCTCCATGGCTCTGACCTCGGCAAGGTCTCTTTCATTCTTGGAAGGGGACAGGGTCCTGGGTGATGCTGGCTGTCCCAGCAGGGCATTCAGCCTGCAGCTGGTTCCACCAGGAGGCACAAGCTTTCTGCTCACAGGGATGCTTTTCCCAGGCAGGTTGACACTTTGCAAACAGGTTGGCGGGTGTGAACGCGGGCTTGCCTCGAACTGAGAGCATCTGCTCCCTTTTTGGCAGCTTCCCCTGAGGCTGGCTGGACGGGGCAAGATAGCAACGGCCTCTGTGCTGGCTGGTTCCTGGGTCCTGGAGCCCAGGTCCCCTGATTTCCACCCAGAGCCTCTTCAGCTCTGAGCCTTCCTTTCTCCAGCTTTGACCCCAGTCTCTCTCACCTCCCTGTGTCTGCTCACTGCGTCCTGAGGGCTGCAGCCTCTGCCTGGCTGGGACTGGGAAGCCCAGAGCCTCTTGGGGACCGGCTGGTTTGATGTCTCCCTCCCATCCCCTCTCTGTCTCCCCACTGAAGGCAGATTTCAGAGGCAGCACCGGGACTCACTGTAAATGAGTGACTCCTGCTTGCAACCAGATTTATTCAACAACTGGTAATTCTGAGTGCCTGCTGTGTGCCAGGCGGGGAGATTCCACAGGGCACCTACAGTCGAGAGAGGAAGTGAGAGCATCTAGAATGAGCCCCAGGATAGGGGTGCCCCTCGCGGAAGCGCAATAACTCTTCCAGGGCCTCCCCTGTGCTGTGTGGCTCCTAACATCCAACCTTCCCGCAGTGTCATGTGTGCATGCTGCGTGTCTGACTCTTTGCGATCCCTCTGTCCATGGGATTTTCCAGGCAAGGATACTGCAGTGGGCTGCCATTTCCCTCTCCAGGGGATCTTCCCGACCCAGGAATTGAACCTGTGTCTCCTGCCTTGATAGGCAGATTCTTCACCACTGAGCCTCCTGGGAAGCCCCTGAAAGATGCTTAGGGATGCCCAAAGAGGCTGAAAGATACTCAGTCTCTGGATCCACTCTCCATCTTTCTCCATCTGCTCTGAGCCCGGGAGACATCTACATGGATCGCGTCGGCTCACTTGACTCAGGCCGCTGGACAGGTGCTGCGAAGGCTGGGGCTGTGAGGGGGAGAGAGAGTGGAGGGGTGGCCCCCCGCCCCTCCTGGTCACAGGTGGGTCCTCTCTCCAAGGCTCCAGCCCTGTCCGCAGGTCCTCTCCTGCAGCGGGGTGACCAGCTGCACACACCTGTTGCGGCTCCAGGACCTTCCCTGCCCTTGTGGTTTCCGTAACCTTGTCCCCATCTGGGCAAAACGTCCCTTCCGTCTTCACGGACAGATGCTCTGTGCAGTCTCCATGGGCTGAGCAGGCCCAGCCTCTGTTGAAGGTTCCACTGTCACCTTGAAATGCTTCATTCTTTTTGAACAACGGGCTCTCACTTTCCTTTCACGGGCTCTCACTTTCCTTTCACGCTTTGTCCGCATATGGACGCTTCTGGCCTCCCCCTTCCGCTCTCCCGGTCAGCCAGGTCCACTCTACATCAAGCAAACAGAGCGGGAAGGGAGTTTAATAACTTGCTTGAGGCCACACAGCTACTAAGTGGCCAAACTGGGATTTGAACCCAGGACCTCTGCCTCCGAAGCCCACGCTCTTTCCAGCTCCAGGAGCCCAGAAGACTCGCCTGCTGTGGAAATCTGTGGTATTTTGCATATATACTGATTGTTCCTCCTTTGATGGGAAAGTCAGGAGGCTTCCCAGGATCTCTATCTCTCTGCTCATAATTCGGGCTGTTTTTCTGATTGTCGTGGCCCAGCCATGTTCAAAGCCGCCCAGCCGAGCTGAATCTCTAATGAAGCTGCCCTGACCTCCCGGTGATGGAGAGACCAGCTGCTCTGTGCTCTGAGCTGGGAGCACTCCCAGCCCCTGCCCACCCCCTACTCCTCCCAGCACAGAGACCCTCACTCCCGGGCTGAGGCCGGGAGCTCTGGCCCCGACATGACAGATGAGCAGCGGAAACTTGGAAGGGGCTGAATGCTCCCGCCGGCTGCCTCTAATTTTATTTCGAAGGGATGAAGGAGAGAAACGGGAGCCCTAGTGGACAGGAGACATTTCCCCTGATGGAGACAAGCAGCAAGTCGAGATGAACGGAGGCTTCTTTCGGGTCCTCGTCAGACCACCAAACTCCATTTTCTTGGCAGGTGAATCCCTGCCTGCGGGACCTGGGGCAAATTGCAGAGGCAGGACCCTCAGTCCTGCTGCTAATCAGATACTGCTCAGACGCTGAGGTCTGGAAGGGAGAAGTTCACGTTCTGTCTTTTGTCCCGGCCACTTCAGCCAGCATCTGTGCCTTTGGAGCCCACCTGGACCATGGAGGTAAAGAGAAGGGACACTGAGTCTGGAATCTGACGAGGCAAGTTTATTTGCTCATCCATTTCTTGCAGCTGTTATGCTAAATCTAATAAGACGGGTCCTGCTTGAACACTAGAACACGGACTCTGCCGCCTCCCAGCTGGGTGAATTTGCGCCAGTCCACAGCCTCTCAGAGCTTCTTGCGGTAGCAGGGAAAGTCAATCCAGTCCTCAAGTCCTCAGCATAGATGTGAGACTCAGAGTTTGTACAGATAAAGTGCCTTGCCCCAGATCTGGCTCCAAATATACAAGAACTGCAGTAGTTCCTTCCGCCGGGGACATGGCTCAGGGAGGGGAAAGGTGTCCCAAGTTTGCACTCAGTTTATAAATATGCAGAGACTGGGGGTGGGGGAGGTGGGAAGCTGGTGCCTGCTTCTCAGCTGCCTCGTCTTCCAGCTGCCTGTTTGCAGCTCCAAGGGGGACCTGCTCTCCTTCCTCCCCCGTTATTTAAAGTCAGAGGGGTGTATAAATCAACCAAAATAATTCGCGAGAATCATTAGGCAGCATCTTTTACCGGCAGCATTAAATTAAAAACAGCGCAAAACTGCGGCTTTTAAAAACGCATCAGCTCGGCTTCCTCCCTCCTGCCTGCTGTAATCGAAGGCTGCTGGGATCTAATGAAATGAAATTAGCATCTCCAGTCCCCCTCTGGCTATGGGGGTACGTGAAAATGTGGTGTCTTTACAACACGGAGCTGAAGGCAGAAGACAGAAGCACAAGGTGGGGGGGGTCCCCCTTCTCTCCCAGCCCCTCTTTCTGTGCTGCCCACCTGCCTGCGCTTCCTTCCAGAGTCCCTGCATGGCTGGGGACACAGTGGACCAGTTGTTGTTGAGTTGCTTCGATTGTGTCCAACTCTTGCGATCCCTTGGATTGTAGCCCACCAGGCTCTTCTGTCCATGGGATTCTCCAGGCAGAAGTACTGGAGTGGGTTGCCATGTCCTTCTCCAGGGTATCTTCCCAACCCAACGGCAGGCAGATTCTTTACCAATGAGTCACCAGGGAAGCCAGAGGGGCCTGCAAGAAGCAAAATGTTCTGTTTGTTCATTTTCGTTTTCAGGATCTGTGTAGACACAGGGCAGCTTGGAGGCATTCCCTCGGGCTAGCCCCATCAAGGGTCTCGTGACAAAGGCACAGCAAGACGGTCTCCATCCGAACCCATCACTCACTGCGCCACCCTGCCACCTGGGCACCTCTAACCTGCTATCCCCAGTCACATCTCTGAAGGCTCAGTGAGCTGGGCATGCAACCCAGAAACTCAGAGGGGACAGTGTCCACTTTCCCTAAAGGCTGATAGGTCCCTCCACCCCTCGGCATCACTTGGCTGCTCCAGGGTCTCTTTTGGGAGTTCCTTGGCCGGGTGCTGCAGCATCTGGGTGGGGAGACTGTCCTGGGCACCGCGGAATACTTGGCTCCTGCCCACTCAGTGCAAGCAGGGAAAACGCTGGGCTTCCCTGGGTGGCTCAGTGGTGAAGAATTCGCCTGCCAGTGCAGGAGACACTGGTTTTATTCCCGGTCCAGAGAGAAGTGTGGAGCGACTAAGTCTGTGCCCCACAGCTGAGCCCGGGAGCCGCAACTCCTGAGCTCACCAGTGGCAACTCCAGAAGCCCCAGCTCTAGGGGCTGTGCTCTGCAACAAAAGAAGCCCCAGAATGAGAAGCCCGAGCACCGCAACGGAGGAAAGCCTGTGGCAGCAAAGAAGGCCCAGCACAGCCAAGATAAATAATGCATGAAATTATATTTAAAAAAGAAGGGAAAATGCCTCCTGGGTTTCACGCGCCCTGTGAGAGGGGTGCTGACGCCTTGATTGAGGACCCCTGACGCCCTCTCTCCTCCCAGCTACTCTGTCCTTAATTCCGACTTTTTTAAAGCAGAAGCTGATCATTTCAGCCTTCTCCTTAGAAACATTCACTGACCCCCAGAGTGGTAATTCTGTCTTATGGTCACTGCACAGAGGGTATGTCTGCACTGGTGGGGTTGGGAGTGGATAGATGGGAGGGGGTGTCGGGGTCTGTGGCGGGCTGGAAAAGAATTTCCAGACACAGAGTATTTCAGAATAGAGTTTATTAGAGTGGGAGATGCTGTTAGAACAGTGGGCAGTCTCAAGGGAGAGTCAGTGCCTTTCGTGGGCTAGTAGGCAATTTTTATAGCCTCAAGACAAAGAAGATTCCTGCTGGAAGTTTGACATTGGTTAGGGTGCTACAGGGTGGATATTTCACCTAGCATGGAGATGGGGGATGGCTGGTTTAGGTCAGGGGGGCTCATGGCAACATTTGCTATGGGGCTTGGTCAGTTCTGGAGATTTTTGTCCCGTGACCTCAGTACAGGGCTCCACACCTGTGACCTTGGCATAGGACTCCATTGGGTGATGGATGAGGTACCCTTCCTTCATAGGGGTTACCCACCTGTGACCTACAGTCTGCCTCCGCTGAGCCACAGACTGTCAGACTCCTGGCTTCACTGGTGTGGTGTCCCCGTCCGCCTGTGATTGCCAGAAAATAAAGAACTGACTCCTTAGCTGGGCACCTCTACTGGCAGAGTTGCAGCTCCTGCTCCAGCCCTTGACTCTGCTCTCCCAGGCTGAGCTCCTGGGGCTGCCCTGCTCTCCTACTTGTGGACTGGGCTCTAGGGAACCATCCTGCATCTCTAGCTGGGCCAGGACATTCTACCATCACCCAGCATGACCCCATACCCAGAGGAAGAGCTGAGATTCATAGGGAGGTTAAGCTGAGGCAGAGAAGGGGTGGCTCGTCCCACCCTTGGGCCTACACTCTGAAGTTTCCTTAAAGTTACTCTTTCGCCCTGCAGCTCATTGTCAGCACCACCATCATCCCCCTGTGCTGAGTCCCTGTCTCTGACCAGGGAAGGAGGAGCACCCTGGCACGTGCAGACAGGGAAGGAGGGGCGTTAACAGCAGGTCAAGCCTCCTGCCGCGGGGAGGGAGTAAACTAGTCCACGGCCTTTCAGCAGGACTGTTACAAGGCAAGCCAGACTTGGAGAGAGGGGGGCTTTGATCGGCCTTCCAGATTAGGTCCTGAGCGTTAAAGTCCTTCCCCAGCTCTGGACTCTCGGCTCAGCCCCCTTCCCGAGCATCCCGCCGCACCACCCATCCCTGACCTGCCTGGAGGCGCGGATGGCAGCCACTTGCTCAGAGCACCTGATGGCCACATCGTGAGCTGGAAGGGCTGTTTGGGAAAGTGTACTCAGTCAAAGCTGTGTTTATAGACACAAGGGCCGGCATCTTTTTATTATGCATAATTGCACGCTTGAGCCATTTTTCCTTCCCCGGGTGAAGTGGCAGTGGGGGCAGGTATGTGACTGGGTGGATGGGGGGTTGCCCTCCTCTCCTGGACTCGGTAAGCTCTGAGCCCAGAGCTCCGCGGGTCCAGCTGCTGGATGGTGTGACGACCACTCTAACCGAGAAAGCTAATTCTTCCGAGGGGATGTGGGGAAATGAGACACGGCAATGCCTCACAGCAATGAGACGTGGAAACACTGCAGGTCAGAATGCTGAGTCCCAGGTCTCTCCCTCTTTGTCTTGGAGCCACAGCCTCAGACCTGCACGTTTATGCTCCTCCTGGAATGAATATGCTCCTCCTGGAATGAATATGCTCCATTTTTCTCGAAAAGCATTTTCAGGATCTTCTCTCTAAATGTCACAAACTTGACTCTAAAGCTTGACATAGCCATTTACTATACCCTTATCATTAGAGTTTGGATGACTTAAAAAAATTTTTTTTCATTAAAAATTTTTTTTTAGCCATGCCGCAGGCATGTGGGATCTAGTTCCCTGACTAGGGGTTGCGCCCCCTGCATTGGAAGAATGGCATCTTAGCCACTGGATCACCAGAGAAGTCCCCAGGTGACGTTTTTGATGATGATGATGATGATGATAGTAATATTATTATTATTACTATTAATGAAAGCTTTTTGTTTGTACAGTACAACAGTGATGAAGGGCAAGGCCTGCAGGGTCGAATGACCTGGGTTCACATCCAGACTTCACCGTGTATTTGAAGAGCTATCTGGTGGCTCAGACAGGAAAGAATCCACCTGCCATGCGGGGGACCTGTGTTTGGTCCCTGGTTTGGGAAGATCTCCTGGAGAAGAGAATGGCTACCCACTTCAGTATTCTTGCCTGGAAAAGACGCTGATGCTAGGAAAGATTGAAGGCGGGAGGAGAAGTGGATGGCAGAGGATGAGATGGTTGGATGGCATCACTGACTCAATGGACATGAGTTTGAGCAGACTCTGGGAGAGGGTGGAGGACAGGGAAGCCAGCTATGTTGTGGTCCATGGGGTCGCCAAGAGCTGGGCACAACAGCAACCATATATTTATTAGCTGCGTGACTTTGGGTTTGCCACTTAACCTCTCTGAGTCACAGTCTTCTCATTGGCAAAACAGAAACATTAGTTCTTATATCATGCAAAGCAGCTGGTCCTGTGCCTCACTCATAGGAAACACTTTGGAAATGATAACTTGGCTCTAACTTTGATGCCCCACACTCACCCAAACACAGGAAACACTCGCCCAATGGTTCAGTGAATACTAGCTTATTATTTAAAAATGTTTTTATTTCCACCATCCCATGTGATTCTCTCAACAACCTGTGGCCTGGGCAGACCTGTTACCATCTCCTATTTCAGGAATAAGAAAACCAAGTCTCCATGGATATTTGTATACGTATGGCTGAGTCCCTTCACTTTTCACCTGAAACTACAGTAGCATTGTTAACCGGCTATACCCCAGTACAAAAGAAAATTAAAGTTTGAAAAAAAAAAAATTGAGTCTCAGAAAATTCAGGTGTCTCGTCTGAGCTTGACTAGCAAGCTGGCCGCCGAGCGCAGACGTTATGCCCCATTCAATAGGCCGTTTGTCACTTTAATGTCAGTGCTAGTTGTTTGAGCCTTTGAGAATGTTCCCCAACATTTTCTAAAGAATAATCTTATGCATTTTTGGCTGTGCTGGATCTTCACTGCTGCACACAGACCTTCTCTAGTTGCAGCGAGCAGGGGCTACTGTCGCGCTGCGGGGCGTGGGCTTCTCATTGCGGCGGCGGCCCTTGCTGCAGAGCACAGTCTCCAGGGCGAGTGGGCTTCACTAGCTGTGGCTCCTGGACTCGAGAGCACAGGCTCGATAGCGGTGGCGCATGGTCTTAGTTGCTCCGAGGAATGGGGCATGTGGGATAGCTCCAGATCTGACACTGAACTCATGTCTCCTGCGTTGGCAGGTGAATTCTTTACCACTGAGCCACCAGGAAAGCCCTGTCCCCCAGCTTGTAAACAGAGAGCATGCTAGAGCTCTGCGGTGTTATGAAAATCCACCCTCTTCTCCTTTCCTCAAAGCCTGCTTCCATCAGGAAGCCCTCCTGCGATGAAGCTGTCAACCCACTCTTGAGAGCCCCTTTTTGGGGGGCCTCCTGTTGCAGTCAGGAGGGACTTGGGGAGACTGAGGACACACTGAGCCCACCAGAGTGATGATGAGATGCAATTTCCCCTGGAAGAAGTAGATGGACCCCTGTCTTAGGGGCCGGTCATATGCCCACGTGCCTGCTTGAAACTCTGATTAGAAGCATGGCCAGGTGTCCGGGTGGACTGAAAGGACCTGCAAATGTAAGGGACTTTGTCTGTGTCTGACTCTGTGCAACCATGGACTGTAGTCAGGCTCTTCTGTCCATGGAATTTCCAGGGCAAGAATACTGGAGTGGGTTGTCATTTCCTTCTCCAGCGGATCTTCCCAACCTAGGGATGGAACCCACGTCTCTTACGCCTCCTACACTGGCAGCTGGATTTTTTTTTTAACCACTGCACCACCTGGGAAACCTGTAAGGGGCTTTAGAGAGCCTCTATTTGAACCACCTTATTTTAGAGATTAGGAAAATAAATTTCAGAGAGGTCGAGGTCTCGTCCAAGGTCGTTTAGCCGCTCTCTGTAGAGCTGGGCCATAAAGAGCTCAGTGAACGGGAGCCCACTTGCCCCCACCCCCACCTCCCGGGTCCAGGGTCGGAACTGCCGAGACACAAATGGAAACCGGTTCTGAAACAACTTGGATTTTGCTGCCTGAGGTCAAATGAAGAACTCGTCAAGGGATAATGGCTTCGTAACTCAGGCGCTAAAGTAATGGAAGGGAGAGGCAAGATCACCTCCTGCCTCTAAATCTCTGGGGGACCACTGGCAGGGAGAAAGGGGGAGACAGACGGAATGGGGGCCTCATTGTCCCTGAAACAAATCCAGAGAGATGTGCTGGGAGCTAATCACATCTACCAGCGGGGAGGAGTGCCTTCCGATGGCAAATCTCTTCATTACTAAGGACGGCTCCTTTACCGTCAGTTTTGGGGCTCACCCAGGCCACGGCTGAGGCGCTTGGCGTTTCCCCGGCCCCCAAGCTCCCAGGCTGGTCCCTGGAGCTGTGCAGGGGAGCTGGGAGGGTCTGAAGCGCCCCCTGCCCCACTCCTGGCTGTGACAGCCCCGCTCGGGGAAGTCACCGAACCCCTAGAGGCAGCCAAAATGAAAACACAGGATGCCCAGGGAAGTTTCAAAACTAGCTCCAGCTGCCCACACCAGCATAACAGAGTTAGGAAGTGGTGACCCAGCCCCAGGGCTGTCTGCCTCCTCAGCTCACCTCCTGAACCTTGACCCCAGCTCACCATCCAAAGCCAGCCAGTCACAGGACGGGGCTGGAGGGAGGAATTGACTGAGTTAACGAGAGACAGCAAAGGACGGACTTGGACTGGAATTCTCTCCTTCAATGAACAAAGTGCATTAGGAATTGATTCCCCGCGCCCCCCTCCCTCACCCCCGCGCCTCCTGTTTACCGTGGCTTTTCCCCTTCTCTGGTGCGGGGAAGAAAGGCTTTGCATCAAGATGAGATATTCCACAGAGAGATTGCAACTGGCCCAAAGAGCTTATTATTACGGGAGCCCAAGTACCACTGAGCCCCTTGCCCTTGCTCTTCTTCTGTTTGCTTCCTTCTCCTATAGACAAACAGCGAGAACAAGTCTTCCTAGGTTGTAGGTCTTGGGGTGGAGGGGATAGGGTGAGGACAGGGGGAGGGACACTTTTTGTACCAACGATAAGAGCCTCCTGGCCAGGAGTCTGAGTGGGCAAGGACCATGGACGTTACCTCTCCAGGATCTGGAAAAGGAGAGCTCCTGTTTGTACAAGGTTAGCTGGGACGGGGCTGGGACAGCAGAAGGCTCTGATAAGGATGAAACAAAATGAATGTTTCCCCAAGAGGGGAAATCCCCGGGAGGATTCTGCAAAACTACAATCCTGTCTTGTAAAGAGATGGAATTATCTCTCTCTCTTTTGTTTTTAACCCATTGGAGAGGTGACGGTGAGATGCCTGTCTGTCTGAACGTGTGGATGCAATAAGTGATGCACGAGATGACAGTCCCAGAGGCTTGTTCCATTTGTCTTTGAAGCCTGGGATGACTTAAGGCCCAAACCACCCACCTGCCCATACAGTTCAGAAATAGACCCCAAAGGCCAACTGGGATACTACAAAGGAGAACTGATGGCTCCTCTGAATCCTTTGTGCATTTTCCCCATTCTAACTAAGGGTCTGGGCTGATCTGCTTGGGACAGGGGCTGGGACCACCCATATTCATTGCATTTTAAAGTCCTCAGGGTCATTGAAAAAGACCCTGAGGCTGGGAGAGATTGAAGGGAGGAAGAGAAGGGGATGACGGAGGATAAGACGGTTGGATGGCATCACCTACTCAATGGATATGAGTCTGAGCAAGCTCCAGGAGTTGGTGATGGACAGGGAACCCTGGCGTGCTACAGTCCATGGAATTGCCAAGAGGTGGACATGACTGAGCTACTGAACTGAACTGAAGGAACCTCAGCAAAGCACCTGCAACCTTACCTTAGGAAACCCTAAGAAGGGGACTGGCTTTAACTCTGAGGAGTGGGGACACTGAAGGATTTTCAGCAGGGGGTGGTGTGATCAGACCTGTGATTTAGAGGCTGTCGACGGCTACACGGGGTAGGCGGCGGCCAAGACGGCAGGAAGGAAGACCCGGTGGAGGCGCCGCAGGAACCAGCTCAGAGTGATGGGGGCGGCCCTACCAAGAGGAGCCCGAGAGCTGGGTCTGGATCTCAGGCCTGTCACCGCTCGGAGGAACCTGGCGTGGGCACTGGGTGAGTGACGGTGCGGTCCACTGTGGGAGGACACGCAGAGGAGGGGCCAAGCTGGTGTGTGAGTTCCCTGCAACTCAGGCGGGAGGTCTGGGCCAAGCAAGTCATTTGGTGAATTTTGTGATATTTAAATTGTACCTCAATAAAGCTGTATTTTTTTTTTAAGGCAGCTAGGAAGGAAAAGTCATAGGGGTAATAAAACAGGAGTACCTGGAAGATACGATGAGGGAAGGGAGAAGGTATCAGATGTATTACTCAGGATTCTCCGGAGAAACGGAATAGGACACACACAGATATACGTAACCGGAGACGTAAGGACTTCTCCGGTGGTCCAGTGGTTAAGGCTGGACTTAAGTTTCCACTGCAGGGGGTGCAGGTTCGATTCCTTGTCAGGGAACCTGCAAGCTGAGCGGTGCGGCCAAAAAAAAAAAAGAAGAGATTTATAGGCATTGGCTTCTGAGGTTATGGAAGATGAGAAGTTTCGTGACCTGACATGCCATTTGCAAGCTGGTGTAATTCAGTCAGTCCAGATCAAAAGCCCAAGAATTGAGAGCCCGCGTGTCCAAGGTTGCTGGGGGTAGGGGGCAGGATGGAAGGGGAGGGAGGGAAGAAGGATGGCCCAGCCTGGAGAGAGGGAACCCACCCTTCCTTCACTTTGTTCCGTTTGGGTCCTCAAAGCCTCGATGATACCTATCCATACTGGGAAGGGCCGATTGCTTTACTCTGTCTGCTGAACCAAACGTTAATCTCTTCCAGAAATACCCACACAGACTCACCCAGAAATAATGTTTCACCAGCTACTGGGGTACCCCTTCACCCCATCAAGTTGGCACATGAAATGAACCATCACAGAGAGACTGTCAAGAGAGCTGACAGCATCCACCTCTCTTAAGAGAAGCTAAACAAGATCTGAAGAGCTGAGAATTTCCATTATGCTCAGCACCAAGGCAGCTGCCTTCACCCTCAGTAAAAGGAGGTCCAATGGCAAGGTGGGAGCAGGACCTGGGGATGGTAGGTGGGCGTCAACCTTGTGGTTCCCCGAGGTCTGGGCCATCCTAGGGCTCTGTGTCCCTCCTGCCCCTCGGAGCTGGAGCTTAGGAAGGCAGAAATGAATGGCTGGTGTTCAAGGAAATCAACCCTGAATATTTATTGGAAGGACTGATGCTGAAGCTGAAGCTCCAGTACTTTGGCCACCTGATACAAAGAGCCGACTCATTGGAAAAGACCCCGATGCTGGGAAAGATCGAAGGCAGGTGATGAGATGGTCAGATAGCATCACCGACTCAACGGGCATGAGTTTGAGCAAGCTCCGGGAGATGGTGATGAACAGGGAAGCCTGGCGTGCTGCCGTCCATGGGGTCGTAAAGTGTCAGACATGACTTAACAACTGAACAATATTTGCCAATTATTGGTGACACCAGGGAGCCCCAGGATTAATAGTGAAGAATAGCAGGTATCAATGCTATTTTAAATACTGATTTACTTGTCTGCTCACTTATTCCGCTGCCTTGGGTCTTAGCTGCGGCATGTGGGATCCTTGTTGCATCATATGGAATCTCCCGTTGCAGTGCTGGAACTCTTCAGTTGCGGTACTCGGGCTTGGTTGCCCCACAGCTCGTGGAATCTTCCTGGACCAGACATAGAACCCATGTCCCATGCACCAGCAGGCAGCTTCCTCACCACTGGACCCCCAGGAAGTCCTCCAAGTGTCCTTTTAAAACAGCAACATTTTTCACAGAACAGCGATTGTCATCACAGAAAGAGCTCTGGACGTGAGGTTGGAGCTCAGCTTGTTACTCCAACCATCACCCCTGACAGCCCCAGGTGCACTGGGAGGAAGGAAGGGCTGGTGATGGGCTGGCATTTTCCCAGGGGCAGAGGTGGTGCCACCCAGCCAGGGGACAGTATAGCAGCTCCCTCCAGGGGGCTATTTCTTCTCTCTTCTCTGGGAAGCACCAGCCTCTCTTCTGAGCAGCTCTGGTGAACTTAATGTTGGGTGTAATACAGCTGGGATGAAGAAGTTGCTGGGGGACCAGTTAGGGACCCGATTCCTATCGGGAGCCACTGGGCTGCAGGGTCATGCTGGGACAGAAGGACACCCATGGCCTGCAGAGGGCTGGCACCAGTTCCCGACTCTGCCCAGGGCATCCCAGGGGCAACGCGGGGGCTCAGGTGGGGCCGGAGGGGTGAGGGCAGCCCAGCTGCCTGAAATCCAATTCACTCTCTGGCCAGGATGCCAAACGGTCCATTTGCTGGATTTACTTGCTGCCTTCAACTCTTCAGTTTCTGTTGACTGGTTTTCATTTTGTCTTTATAACGGCGTTTTAAGGAATTGACCTGCAGCCCATAAAAGGTTCTCGAGGCTGTCAGGCCCAGAGACTCACTCGGGCTATTTCACGTAAAGGTGTTTATTGATGGACGCAGCAATAGGAAAGCAGAGACCCCGCGGGGCCTAGGAACAGCCAGACTGTCAGACGTCATGGAAAGAAGCGGAGGAGAAACAGAGCCTGCCTGGTGCGGGCTTGGAAGGGGGTCATTCCAGGTTGTGGCAGCTCCGGGAGCCAGGTGTCCTCACCTCTCGATGGCTGGGGTTCTCCTGGTCTCTCCTAAAGAGCGAATGTGCCCATCCACAGCAGATCAGCAAGCTTCACACAGGGACAGAAATCCTCTCTCCTTAGGCGTCCCTGGTGTCAGGCACACGGCCGGTGCTTAAGGGTGCTGGGTGAAGGCGTGGATAAGCAAGGAAGTGGTTTGCATAGCTGGACAGGAACTTTTTAAAAAGATGTTACAATTTATTTAAAAAAATTATGTTATTATACTTATGGTTATTTTGTTTATTTCCATTTTTTTAGCCATGCCTCAAGGCGTTGGCAACCCACTCCAGTACTCTTGCCTGGAAAATCCCATGGACGGAGGAGCCTGGTAGGTTGCAGTCCGTCGGGTTGCTAAGAGTCGGACACAACTGAAGCGACTCAGCAGCAGCAGCAGCGGCAGCAAGGCATGTGGGGTCTTAGTTCCCTGATCAGGGACCGAGGCAACCCCTGCATTGGAAGTGCAGGGTCTTAACCAAGGCATCATCGGGGAAGTCCTTGAACTGGAATTTGAGGCTTAGCGTTCTCCTACTTCAGGTAGCTTCCTGCCCAGCAAATTTGCACCAGCCCAGCCAGGGCTGGACTTCCTCATTGCCCAAGGGTTTTGCTGCCCAGGACCTGGGAGAGAGTTTGAACATATACACTTCTGCAGGGGGAGAGGCGGGAAGAGGGATGCCAGCAGTGACCTGGGGCCATGCCCGGGGTGGGCGGGGGGACATGGCCTCTGGGGGCTGAGCCCAGCCTCTCCGGGGCCTCAGCCTGCGGCCGGCCCTCTCTGCCTGCACCCTCTCCTTCCTCCTCCCCTGCTTCTCCCGTCTCTTGACCATTTCTCTCCTCCCTGTGCACAGAAGGGAAAGAACAGGCCCCTTCACAGGAAGCACTGAGACTCGGGAGAGGGGGGGCCGGGGGGTGGGAGGCGCTGGCACGGCTCGGCCCTGCCTCCGGTGTCTGCGCCAGGCTCCCTCCGCAGGGCCTGACAAACCCCGAGTGGAAGTCCTGTTACCTCCCGCATTTCACTAACAGTAAGACGAGGCACAGAGTGCTGAGCAGTCAGACTCAAGCTCCTGTTTGACCAAATGTTCCCGCTTAGAACCCACTCTTTTATTCCCTGGTGGGGAGACAAGCAGTTGCCTCTAACCTTCTCAATGGTGCGCCCGGGGACGGGGGACTTGGATTGCTGGCCTCCTACTCAGGTTCTGTAGAGAATTTGCGCTCTCTCTTTTCCCAGATGGACTGTTTCCCTGATGGCAGGTATGGTTTGATTTTTTTAA
>SJYF01000082.1:5850359-5860967 GCA_006410515.1 Procapra przewalskii | reverse complement strand
TGTGTGTGTGTGTGTGTGTGTGTGTGTGTGTGTGTGTATGTGTGTGTGTGTGTGTATGTGTGTATGTGTGTGTGTGTTTTCCTTCTCCCCTGGGGTCTAAAAACTAGACATTTGTGCGTTTACCCAGTGCATTTATTCGCTGCCAGAAATTGACACATGGACTCATTAATTCCTCCACATTCGTTCTCACCCCTAAACACTCACTTGGCTGAACCAGGAGGGGAGCTGTGCTCAAGAGGGCTCTTCCGAAGGAAATACGTAGACCCGGGAACAGGCGTGTCCTGGAGGCAGGGGACTGGCCCCTATCAGTGACTGCTGGTTTCTACACTTACACAGCCCTTCAGGGCTTCCCTGGTGGTCCAGTGGCTAAGAATTCGCCTTGCAACGCAGGGGACACTGGTTTGACCCCTGGTCCAGGAAGATCTCACAAACCAAGGGGCACCTGAGCCACAAACACTGAAACCTGGGCGCCCTAGAGTTCATGATCTTCAGCAAGAGAGGAGACCCCCACTCGCCGCAACTAGAAGAAGCCTGTTCACAACAATGAAGACCCAGCACAGCCAGAAGCAAAACTAAATTTATAAATTTTAAAAAGAAAAAGCATGCCTTTGGGCCCCACCCCCGGAGTTTCTGATTTAGTAGATCTGGGATGAGACCCAGGCATCCCTAACAAGTTCCCAGAGGACACTGATGTTGTGGTGTTAGGTCCCACACTTTGAGAACCACTGGCCTAAATCCTTGCTCCTCAAAGTGTGGGCCTGGGGACCAGTAGTATCAGCATCGCCTGGGAGCTTGTTAGGGATTTGGACTCTTGGGCCTCACCTCGGGTCTAATGAAAATATGCATTTTAGCAGGATGATCGCAATGTGCATTATGGCTTGAGAAGCACTGGCCTGGTTGATTTCTCAAGGCTCTTTGCAGCTCAGCGGCCTCTGTCTTGCCTGCACATTACATTTACCCGGGGAGCTTTTAAACCATCGTAAGCCCAGGCTGTGCCCCAGACCAATTAAAGCAGCATCTCTGGGGGTGGGGCCTGGGCATCCGTGTTTTGTAACAGCTCCCCAGGTGATCCCAGTGTGCAGCCCCATCTGAGAACCACTGTTCCAGCTGGAAGGGTGAAATCAGCAAAATGCCCCATGCAGCCTTGACCTTGAATGGAGAAAGAGACATTTGTTCTTCCCTCCACGGTCACTCACCCATATCCACTTTTTTTTCTTTTCTGGCCTGGAGAGAGCTCAGCTTTGGTTGCTCTAGGGTCGTCCATCTTCCCGGCATGCCTTCTGTGGACCATGGCCTTGTCTCCTCTCTCTCATTTCCATCTCGCGGGCTAGGCAAACCGCAGGAGGTGAGACGGGGCCCCGCAGGCTGCTGGCTGAGCCAAGAACCTCACCTTCAGAAAACAGACGAAGGCCCAGATCCTGGCACCTGGCTTCCCCAGCCCAGTTGGGAGGCAGCCATCCTGACGCCTGTGCAGGTAGCAGACAGGCAAAGGAGCTGCTGCTGATGCAGCTTGAGCATCAATCCCCAGCGGTGGACTTGATGGAGTTGGGGCCTAAGTGGCCCTGACTATTTTGTGGCTCGGTGCTCCTGATTTAGAGGCCACCTGTCCCCCAGCCTGGCTGCCTCTTCTCCCCTATCATCCCCTCCCCCCAGCCATCACCTCCCTGGCCTAGGGGGCTCCTCTCTGACCCTTTGAAGCAGCGGGGTCAAAGGGGGACATTGCTCTGACCTCTTTGGCTAAAATCTTTCTTCTGTATCCCGAGGTGGGTTTTGGAGAAGGACTGGGCAGCCCCAGATTGCCTGGGTCCTAGGCCCATGGGTGCCCCTCAGGGTTCTCAGATGGGGCTGCATGCTGGAATCACCTGGAGAGCTTTTACAAAACACAGATGCCCAGGTCTCACCCCCAGAGATGCTGCTTTAATTGGTCTGGGGTCCAGCCTGGGCTTCAGTTCTGTCACTCAGTCGTGTCTGACTCTTTGCGACCCCATGAATCGCAGCACGGCAGGCCTCCCTGTTCATCACCATCTCCCAGAGTTCACTCAGACTCATGTCCATCGAGTCCGTGATGCCATCCAGCCATCTCATCCTCGGTCGTCCCCTTCTCCTCCTGTCCCCAATCCCTCTTAGCATCAGAGGGCTTACGATGGTTTAAAAGCTCCCAGTAAATGCAATGTACAGGATGAGGAATAAGAGGTTGAAAAGACTGGGCTTGTGGGTCTTTGAGAAGCAACTCAAGGGAGGTGAGGTAAGGGCTCCTCTCGTTTCTCAATGTTGTCGCAGCATCTGAAACATATGCCCAGCTTTTCCTGAAAACTACGGCTGTGAATGAGCATGGGGTAGTTTTGTGCCTCTGAGCGGAAGTGTGCATGAGGTTCAAGTGTATGTGCATGTGTGTTGTGAGTTCAGGGGCACCTTTTCCTCCTCCAGGCCTGAGAGTGTGTGCAGGGGACATGATCTGCGTGGCCTGGCCTGTGTAGACCCCCCACAGAGGACGACTCAACTGCGGAGGTAGACACGGGATAGAATCCTCATGGGATGGAGTGGATGTTGGAACCAGGGTTATTTTCCATTCCTCAGGTTCGGGGTCCGGTGACACCACCCCCCACCCCCCCTAAGTGGACCTGGAGAGGTTGCTGTCCCCTGAGGATGGGTTGAGTGACCGTCAGTGAAGAGGCAGGGGGCTGGACCTGATGACCTGTTGAGCCCTTGCTCACAAAGAGAGCCCCGTCCGTGTCCTGGGGCCTCCTGTGTCCCAGCACTGGCTTCTCTCATTTCCCAGGGGCATCCCAGCCGGAGCGATGCAGAAGGAAGCTTTGCTGACTTCTGCGGCCTTGATTCCTCACCCTCCCCACTTTGGAGGAACGTCCGCTCTACTCTCATCTTTGCCATTGAGAGCCAGCCTTCAACGGAGCCAGCCTTCAACGTGACCCGCTTCTTCCCGGCTGCCGAGGCCTAGAAGCGCTGGGCTCCACGTCCACTCCCCCTGACGGCCTCCCAGATGGAGTGATGTACCACTCCCCTTCCTCAGTGCCCCAGGGAGGGGGGCCCTTTCTTCCCTCTCCCACCATCGCCCCTGCACTTCCCTCGTGGGCAGTGCCCATGCTGGCTGGCTGGCTGGATGAACTTGGTGAGGAGCGTATTTAAGAGGCATTTCACCTCGAGTTTTGGTGTGCTTGACTTATTACCCATAAATATCAACTAACGGAAGAGGGGTGGCCTCCTGGGAGGAGAAGTGGGTATTCTGGAGGAGACCAAGAGTTGACATAGTCCCAGAGGAGACAAGGGAACAAGTCACATGATTGGCCTGCATCCTGAACCCCTACTGCGTGCTTTCCCTGGGGCTGCAGGGGTGCGGTGCACACAGTTGGTGCTCTTGAGGATGTGAGTCGGGCTGAGCAGACTGGGTCCCACAGGGCAGATGAGGGGGTGCACAGGGGATGTGGCTAAGGCCTGGGGTTTGCAGGGGGCTTCATTAAGAGGTGACTAGAGAGAAGGTTTTGTTGAGTGAATAGAGAGGAAGGGCATGAGGGGTCAGTGTGGGCAAAGGCATGGGGGTCTGCCTGAGAGTGAGGGTGGCGAGGACCCTGCAGGGGCTCAGGCTGGATGAAGAGTTGGGCTGAGGTAGAAAATGGCACGGATTCAGAGGGGCTTGGTGTCTGGGTTTCCCAGGTCTCCCCTGCCCAGGTGAGGGACAGAGTCAGGATGGGTGTGAAGACCACGGCTTAGCTTTGCCACTGCAACACAGAGGCCTCGGCCCGCTCTTGCTCGCCACAGGATGCCGCCCCTGCCCGCCAGCACAATGCAAAGATCACCTGGCTCCTCTCTCTCCTCCTTTGTGACCCTGGAAATGGCAATTTCCCCCAGAGGCTTGGAAACCTTAGCCATGGGGACAGACAGGCTAAGGTGATCCTGTCTGCAGGGGGTGGCGAGAACACTCTCTGAGCCCTTCCCAGACTGGAGCAAGCTCCAGCCAGGTGGCCCCTGTGTGCCTTGTGGAGCCTGGGGATGCTCTCAGGGGGCCCGAGAGAGTGCGTGAGTGTGACAGTGTGTCTGTGTGTGAGTACGTGCGGGTATGTGCATCTGCACGTGTGCGGGGTACATCTTGCGCCGCCTTTCTCCAGCCCTGAGAATCTCCCCGGGCCCCACCCTCTGAAGGTACCAGCTGGACCACCCTTCCATATATTTAAGGCAGAACCGCCATCCGGTGCATCAACAAAGCCTTTCCGGTGGGAAGGCCACCCTGACCTTCAGCCTCCGGGGACTTTCCCTCCCCTTTGCTTCAAGCTTCTCTTCTATCGCGCTCAGCTGGTAAAGAATCCGCCTGCAATGCAGGAGACTGGGGTTCAGTCCCTGGGTTGGGAAGAGCCTCTGGAGAGTGGAAAGGCTACCCACTGCAGTATTCTGGCCTGGAGAATTCCATGGACTGTATAGTCCTTGGGGTCGCAGAATTGGACACGACTGAGTGATTTCCACTTTCACTTTCTCCTCCATCACCCTCCCAACCCCCAGTTCTTCCTACCTTCCCCCACCCTCCCAGAGGTAAACTCAGGCCTGCTACAGGTCTGTTAATGAACCGCACGGCTCTTGAGCCCCTGTGTACAGTCACATGACCCATGTCTGACCATTTGGAGACCGCCTCCCCTGGGCAAACACGACTAGCCCAAGCCATGACCAATCAAAATCCTTTTCTGGAATCGGTCCATGGATCCAGAGCAAAGGCAACTATTCTTGCCCAGGATGCTCTCGTGATAGGTCGTAAATGTGCCATTCCGGTGGCTGTCTCCACCACCTTGTTGGAGACAGCCCACCTGCAGCTGAGATACCGAAGATGAAACTCTCAAGGAGGCTGGTGGGAGAAGAGAGAGACACAGACAAAGATGGAAATACAGGTGTAAACAGGTCGTATTGGTCCCGACCTCCCAGTTCCTAGTCTTCCCTTTCATTCTGTGATCTATCCTGGAATCCTCCGAGCTACGAGAGCCAAACAACTCCCCTTTTGCTGAAACGAGCCGAGTTCAGTTTCTGCCACTTGCCATCTGCGTGGTCCTGTTCTCTCGAACAGCGGGGCCTGGGGTTCTCACTTCCTGGCCTTCCGCGCTCTCCTCCTGGAAGATTAAAGTCAAACGTGCTCTTTCAAACCTCTCTTTCCTGTGGCCCTCCCCTACTCTGGTTGCTGATAAGGCACACAGGCTTTGTCTTTTTCCCTGCTGCAGAAACACAGTAGCATATTTAGAGACCCCTGGGTATGAGAAAGGTTGAGGAGCCTTGGGTGAAGGCACCCTCAGGTAATCTTGGTCCTTCTGACATTTAGCATCAAGAGGGCAGGTCTGAGAGAGACAGAAGACTGTGGCATTTGGACCACCTGACTCTGCTTTTCCTGATGCGATAGCCCTTTCCTCCACCTCCTCTCGCGTTTATATCTGCTTCCATGAGCGTTATTCATAGGGCTTGGCTGGTTCACCATCTTTATTATTTTTTCAAAAAGGAAATATCTGGGATTTTTTTCTTCTTTATAAAAGTAATTCACAGTCATGATGCCATAGTAAGATGAAACCGAGACAGCAGAAAATTCCCTGACTTTAGTGACAGCCCTGAATCAGTTCCCAGGCAGCCCATCTCGGCCTCTAGCAGGAATTTTGTTCTTCACACAAGTCCTCCCTGCAGCCCTGCGCTCCTCTCTTCCCTTCTGGCCGCTCAGCGCCCCCAGCCTGCGTGGCCTCTTCTGTCCCCAGACCACGTGGTAGACGTGGAGAGACTTGGCAAGAGCAGGGCAGCGCGTTGACCTGTCCGGTGAAGCAGTCTTGGCTGTGGCAACTGCCATATGGTGATCTACTGAGGCATGCGCGCTGCCGAGCCGGGAGACGCACTCACTACCTTCTGGGGCAGCCCTTCCGCGACAGGGCAGCTGTAATTGTTGGAAAGTTCTTCCCTTTGTTTAGCTAAAATCTGCCCCCTGGATGCCCTTGGTTGAAGGCCTGCCCTCTGGAGCGCTGCAAAGTCAGTCTGTTCCTCTTTCACATGACAGCTTTCACACCGTCAAGACAGCTAGTGTGTCCCTCGTGAGTCTCTCTTTCTCTGGTGAAACACCCTGATTTCTGAAAAACGCAACAGAGGACAGGAGCTTGAGAGCCCTCGCTGACCTGCTTTTCTACTGTTTGTGCCCTGCGAGGCCCTTCTTGCACTCTGGTCCCCAGCCAGAGGGAAACTCCCCAGAGACGTCTGACCCCAGTCATGAGCCAGGAGGATGTGGCGATGCCACATTGCAAGTCGGGCACAGTGTGCACGTCGGGAGTGCCAGGAGCCTTATAGAGAAGCCTGGGCCCATCGCCAGAGACCCCGGGTCAGCAAGTGTGGGACTAGACCCAGGACTCTGTATCTTTATGAAGAGGTCCACCGGTTCTGTGGACGAGGAAAATCGGAAAACAGAGAAGTAAGTGTTGTTAGGGTGGGTGGGCACGATGCTGTGAAGCCAGCGTATTAGTCAGGACTCGTTTGTTTGCCAGAGCTAGAATCCTCACTTAATCAGCTTAGGCAAATAAGGGATGTATTTGGTCCAGGAGCTGTGGGAGAGTCTGAGATGCAGTAGGGACCAGGCCTCCGGGAACCGGCTGGAGGACCGGGAACTCTCGTCCCTATGTCTTTCGCTTGGCTTCTGGTGAAGGATCTTTCCAGGCAGCGAAGAACACACTCATGAGTATGGGCTTCTCGTCTCGCCCATTACGAGGCCAGACGTGCGTGGTGATTTTAGCCTGGCTGCATTGTGCTCGGCTCCATAAGAAACGGGGTGCCCCACACCTCAGCATCCTTCTTTCATCGCCGGTCTGCCCATCCATCCATCGGCTCCTTCACCCTTTCAGCCAGGCGGACAGGCAGGGGCCCTGGGTGCGCACAGGCAGGGGCCCTGTGGGTGTTCTGTGGGCGCCACTCTGTATGCCAGCAGGGTACAATCACCGCCCCCAGGATGGATGCGGCTGCTTCACTTCTCAGCACTGCTTTCCCCAGTTTAAAGCTGGGAGCCATGCCAGGGGAATCGCACCAGACACTTTATTGATGATTTTTTTTTTATTTTGTGTATATATGCTCAGTCGTGTCTGACTCTTTGCGATCCCATGGATGTAGCCCACCAGGCTCCTCTGTCTGTGGAATTTTCCAGGCAGGAATACTGGAGTGGGTTGCCATGCCCTTCTCCATGGGACCTTCCCAACCCAGGGACTGTACCTGCGTCTCCTGTGTCTCCTGCATTGCTGGTGGATTCTTTACCTACGGACCCATTGGGAAAGCCCAATTTTATTTTGATTTGTCGTCATTTAAAAAATGGCAACAAATAATTACTTGACATGTTAAAAAATGTGGTGCCTTCGTATAATGGAATAACATAAAAAGAGAAATATGAATGAGCTATAGTTAAACATTTATGACATATGACCCCAGACCTTTTAACAGAGAATTTAATAGAGGGATTTGGTTAAACGAGCCAACTTGGGGAACTGTACAGGCTCTCATGGAAGTAGCAACTGCAGGGAGCAGCCACCATCCTTGGAGCAGAGGAACATGGCAAGCCAGTGGGATTATTCGAATTTAGGAGCTGGGATTAGTCCTCTATGGGGAGGGGCAGGCGCTGGTTAGTGGGTACAGGAGTCTTTTGAGAGGGCGCAAGACCAGCGGCTGGTTCTGGTAATGCAGAGGAAGAAAACGGCAAACTGGAACCAACTGCTGATAATCAGCTCCACCGCCAGGGTGACCTCGAGAGAGACAGGAAGCAGAGGGAGGAACAAGGACTGGCTCCCTCCTCCTGCCTTCCCAGGCCCTCCAGTACTCTTCTCCTCCTGCCCTCAGTCTTTGCCAGCACCAGGGTCTTTTCCAATGAGGTGGCTCTCCCCATCAGGTGGCCACAGTATTGGAGCTTCAGCACCCGTCCTTCTCATGAAGAGGGGCTCCCGGAGACAGGCTTCATGGAAGCCTGCATGTGGTCTACATGGCAGGCTCACAGGAGGAAACTCGCATGGGGAGCCTCTCCAGGGCAGGGACAGCTTGATGCTGGGGTGGAGCAGTGAGCAGTGAGGTCTCCAGGGGCTGCTGGAGAGCTGAAGCTCCTTGGGGACCATCCCAGAAAGGCTGCCATGGCCTCAGCTGAGACTGAGAATGCAGGATGGTGATGCATCTGCTTCTTGCTGTGTGACCTTGCGGGAGCGAATGACCTTCTCCAAATCTCGATTTCTTCCTCTTTACGATTCCTTCAGAGGGCTGTCAGGTGGGTAAGGAGCAATGTATATCGACCGCAGGGCTTCCCAGGTGGCACTAGGAGTAAAGAACCCACCTGCCAGCGCAGGAGAGCCAGGTTCGAACCCTGGGTTGGGAAGATCCCCTGGAGGCGGGCATGGCAACCCACTCCAGTATTCTTGTCTGGAGAGTCCCACAGACAGAGGACCCTAGCGGGTTCCAGCCCGGAGGGTTGCACAGAGCCAGACACGACTGAAGCGGCTTAGCACACACGCGTGTAGCACACAGTGTCTGGCACACAGTAGCTCCTGAATGAGTGCCGGGAATTGTGATTATCGGTAAGAGTGGGGCTGGTGACGGTGGTGGCAGCCTTTGGCCTTGAGCTTGTGAGATGACCTCACTTCTTTCTGAAGGTGGCGGGGTCCCAGAGAGCAGAGACATGGGTAGAATGAGGGCACGTGGGCCAGAAGCCCTGTCCCGGGAGGCCTTGGAGGTCTCTCTGAGCGTCTGGGGAAGACTGCCTCATGCTATGGGGTGCTTGGAGGCCCAGGGCTGCAGGAGGCACCCTGCCCGAGGGCAGCCTGCCTTCCAGTGTCCGGAGGCCCAGTAAGGGCCCTGCACCATTCGCATGCCTCAGCCACATGCATAATTTCCAGACTCCGCCGCTGCAGTGGAAATTTGGATCAGAGCGAGTGGGTGTAAAGAATGTCAAGCGAGATTCGATTACAATTTTTATTTTGGAAAAACCTTCATCAAAATATGTATATCTAATTAGGACAATTACAGCACGGGAACAAAAAACTGATTAAAAATCAGACACTCCATAAATTACAAGTGTTTTCCTCCAGCTGGGGCGCATCTCCGGCTGCTGAGCTGCAAAGGCCAATCAATGGAGCTGATGCTCTGGGAGCGGGCAGGGGGAGGCGGGGGCTCCCGGGGCAGGACAGGATGGGGTGCTGGGCGCAGCCGGTGGGGGGCCCTGGCACCACCTTACAGCCGCCATCCTGGGGTGCGGAGGCAGCCGGGGTCTGCTCAGGGGCAGGAAGAGCTGGCGGTGCCTGGGACAAGCAGGAATCGGGAGAGGTGTGGACGTGTCTATACGTGTGTGTGCGTGTGTGCACTTTGCTGAGCCTGCTTGGAAGATCATGAGTGTGCATATGCGTACATCAGTGTGTGAACATCTGGCCAACATCTGTATCACAGCAAGAGGGTGCAAATGGCTGCACAGGCTCAACGCACAGCGGCATCTGGAGTTCTGCACCAGAGGCGGGCAAGGGGCAGGGGCAGAGCAGGCTGGCGGCCCGTCCATGGCCCGTGCAATGACGGCCACCACTCACCTGACTCTAGGGACAGGCCCAGCGTGTCACCAGGCAGCTGCAGCTGCTCTCTGAGACATCCCAAGATGAGGCCATGAAAGATGAACACAGCTGCCCTTTATTGAGTGGCTACTATGTACTGGGGGCTTCTCAGGTGGCTCAGTGGTAAAGAAGCCTCCTTCCAATCCCGGAGACACGGGTTCAATCCCTGGGTCGGGAAGATCCAATGGAGGAGGAAAGGGCAACTCCAGTATCCTTGCCTGGAGAATCCCATGAACAGAGGAGCCAGGTGGGCTACAGTCCACAGGGTCACAAAGAGCTGGACACAGCTGAGCACGCGTGCACTCTGCTGGACACTGTGCCAAGCCCTTTACATGCGTCATCTTGTCAGGCCTGTTCAATGACATTGAGAGGTAGGCGTGGTTGGCAGAATAACACCTCCCTAACATCCGCTGGATCATGGAAAAAGCAAGAGAGTTCCAGAAAAACATCTATTTCTGCTTTATTGACTATGCCAAAGCCTTTGGCTGTGTGGATCACAAGAAAATGTGGAAAAGTCTGAAAGAGATGGGAATACCAGACCACCTGACCTGCCTCTTTAGAAATCTGTATGCAGGTCAGGAAGCAACAGTTAGAACTGAACATGGAACAACAGACCGGTTCCAAATAGGAAAAGGAGTCTGTCAAGGCTGTATATTGTCACCCTGCTTATTTAACTTGTATGCAGAGTACACCATGAGAAACACTGGGCTGGAAGAAGCACAAGCTGGAATCAAGATTGCCGGGAGAAATATCAATAACCTCAGATATGCAGATGACACCACCCTTATGGCAGAAAGTGAAGAGGAACTAAAGAGCCTCTTGATGAAAGTGAAAGAGGAGAGTGAAAAAGTTGGCTTAAAGCTCAACATTCAGAAAACCAGGATCATGGCATCTGGTCCCATCACTTCATGGGAAGTAGATGGGGAAACAGTGGAAACAGTGTCAGACTTCATTTTGGGGGGCTCCAAAATCACTGCAGATGGTGATTGCAGCCATGAAATTAAAAGACGCTTACTCCTTGGAAGAAAAG
>SJYF01000082.1:5775295-5823629 GCA_006410515.1 Procapra przewalskii | reverse complement strand
TCTGCTGTGCAGCAGAATGAATCAGTTCAGTTATACACGTATCACCTCTTTTTTAGATTTCCTTCCCATTTAAGTCACCATGCAGCACTGGATGGAGTTCCCCGTGCCGTCCAGTGGGTTCTCATTTGTCATCTACTTTATACGTTAGTGTGTGCAGGTGTGTGTGCTCACTCAGTTGTGTTGGACTCTTTGCAGCCCCATCAGGCTCCTTTGTCCATGGAATTTTCCAGGCAAGAATACTGGAGTGGATTGCCATTTCCTACTGCGGGGGGTCTTTCAAACCCAGGGATCAAGCCCATATCTCTTGCGTTTCCTGCATTGGCAGGCAGATTCTTTACCATTAGCGCCACCCGGAAACCCCAGAAGTGTGATCACATCAGTTCACATCTCCGCATCCAGCCCTCTCCCTCCTCCTCCGGGTGTTCATGGGTTTCTTCTTTGTGTCTCTGACTCCATTTTTACTTTGCAAATCAGTTCACCTCTATAGTTTTTTCTAGTTTCCACATGTAGGCTGTATTATACAATACTTCTTTTTCTCTTTCTGGCTTACTTCACCCTGCATGACAATCTCTAGGTCCATCAGTGACTCCCAACTCCTCTTCTTGTTGGGTTCTTCAGCAACCAGGTCACGGTGGGCCAACATGCCCCCATGAGTTTTGTGCTGCTTTCTCAGGGTTCTCGAGCCGTTGTGCTGGCTTCCCCTTGAGAAGCCCTCACTTCTGATGCTCAGGGATCAGTTGTGGTGTTCTCAAAGTTCCAGCTCTGTTAGTCTCCAAAACCCTCATCTCCTTCTCCATGCTGATCAGGAGACCCACGGAGGGTTATTGATCATCTCCTAGATTCTATGTCCAGGGTTGAGCAAGCAGTGGGTGCATAATCATGGCACTGGCTGAGCAGAACAGAGGCCGAAAGAGCTTCACCCATCTCCAGTCCTGGCTGGATCAGTCCACCAGCCACAGCAAAGGGCGTGGTGGAGTGGAAGGGGTTTTGAATTTGGAATTGGAAAACCAAGGTTCAAATCCTAGCTGGTTAGTATCATGAACTTGGATGAACGGCTTAACCTTTCCGATCCCACCTGGAAAATGGGATCATCTCACTCCTCCATGACACCCTGCTCCCCTTCACGGCTGTCCTGAAGATCAGAGGGGATGCTCTAGGGAAAGCGCCTTGTCCAGGGGAACGTGCCGTGGCCACGCCTTGGCAACACCTTCCTGTCTCCCTCTGCCATCCCCATGGGGACAGGCACAGTGGGCGGGACTGGAGCTTCCGCGATTGCAGCAGCGCTGGGGAAGAGTGTTATTATGTGCTGTGACAATATTTGATGAATTCATCCGCGCCTAGGGGAGCGGACTAAGTAGGTGAATAAAGTGAGAATATTCTCCAT
This sequence comes from Procapra przewalskii, assembly GCA_006410515.1. Taxonomy (NCBI): domain Eukaryota; kingdom Metazoa; phylum Chordata; class Mammalia; order Artiodactyla; family Bovidae; genus Procapra; species Procapra przewalskii. The sequence continues at coordinate 5,822,245 of SJYF01000082.1, read as the reverse complement.
GACAATCAATATTCCTTCAATTGAACCATCTCTGCAGATCTGACATTTTGATTTTTCTTTTTTGGATGCATTAACTGGATTTATGCTTCCATATGGCGGCAACGGCAGGAGAAGGGCTGGTGGCCAGGTGTGTGGTGCTTCGGGGGGCCCCTGGGGAGGCAGATGGGAGCAGGCCCATCTGCAGCAGATCCCAGCTGGGTGGGCACCGATGCCCACTCCCAACCCGCTCACCTGGCTGCTGCTCCTCAGGGCCAGGAGGCCCCAGCTGCCCACAGTTCCTTTAGCTCCAGGAGCAAGGCTGCCCAAGGAGGCGACCCTGGAACCTGCCAGCCCTGAGCCGCGCCAGACCCAGACTCCAAGGACAGCTGCCCGCTGTGCTCTGGTGGGGAAAGGGGGACAGCAGATGACTTTTTTGAAAAAACAATGACAGTTTATTTATCCATTTATTTTGGCCACTCCCCGTAGCAGGCGGGATCTTAGTTCCCCAACCAGGGATTGAACCTGTGGCCGCTGCCGTGGAAGCTCCAAGTCTTAACCACCAGACTTCCAGGGAAGGCCCCCAGACAGCTTTTCCAGGGTCCAGGAGAAGCCAGCAGGCTCTGATCACTGCCCTGGTTCAGCAGCCCATCCTGCCGTTTGCTCATAAATGGTGGCAAGTCCATGACTTTGGGTGAAGTTCATGACATCCTTGGCTCAGTTTATCCACTGGCCAAATAGAGCTGATGATAAAATGAACTTGTTTTGAGTACTTTAGGCAGCAGGCAGCCTTTTCAGAGTTTTAGATGGATGTATTACCTGATCTTCACAACAACCCAGCGGGGCAGGTGCAATAATAACCCCATCTGCAGGTGAGGAAACTGAAAGACTCAGCTATGCATTTTAGGCAGGTGAGGTTTTTAAGCTCACTTTCTCACTTGATAGCTGTATAAGTCAAGATTCTTCATGGGAAAACATATAACTCAAAGGCGCTTAGGAAGAAAAAAGAAAAGAGTGACAAGGATTGGCTATGGTAGCTGGAAAGGATACTGGGCTGCTGGAAGAATCTGAGGCGGTGGGGGGGGAGGGCTGTAGCAGCTTCTAGAACCTTCTAGAAACATCACCCCCCCCCCCGGGGGGGGGANCCCCCCCCCCCGGGGGGGGGAGAGGTGCAGGGGGAGGGCGGCATCAGCGCAGCAGGGATAGGAGCAGGTCCTCTCCCGACCTGCTATCTTGCGCTCGTCTCTGCTGCGAAAGTGTTAGTGCTTCGGTTGTGACCGACTGTGCAGCCGCATGGACTGCAGCCTGCCAGGCTCCTCTGCCCTTGGGATTGCCCAGGCAAGAATACAGGAGAGAGCTGCCATGCCCTCCTCCAGGGGATCTTCCCAACCCAGGACTCAGACTCGCATCTCCTGCCTTGCAGGTGAATTCTTTACCTCTGAGCCATCAGGGAAGCATTCTGATTTCTCACTCCTGATATTAACTGCTATTATAGGCAGAGTGAGGCGCTAAGATTGTCTAGACTTGTTCCTGTGAGGAAACCTGGAATAAATCCCCAAAGATCACTGGGTGTTGCTGATGGAAAAAACGGGGCCGTTCAGAGAACATCCTTGTAGGCTGTCTGATTCCAGCCTTTCAGTGTCTTTGCGCTGTTTTACGGTCCTGTAACTTGTAGATAACCGATAGCAATGCAAAATAACTCTTTGTCTATAGACATGCAAATAAGTTCTGTCTGGTGGTTCAATAGATTTCCCACTTCCCTAAGGAAAGAGCCAGCTTCCAACTACTTGTCAATTCACCTCCACTTTCGTTCACTCCATGTAAATTTAAACTTTTCAGATTTCTCCTTTGGATCAGTTGTAAAATCCGCCTGGTTCCCTCACTAATTACCAAGCCAAATAAAATGTTTAATACATGTTAAAGTAGGAGAGTCATGATTTTGCCTTATTTGGGGAAAATTATTCTTTACCACTTCTGATGATAGGAAAGTTCCTAAGCAGACTGAAAAATAGTTACTGGGCCCAGTCTCCTAGTTGTTATTCAGTCATTAAGTCATTTCTGACTCTTTCCGACCCCGTGGACTGCAGCACAATAGGCTTCCCTATCCTCCAGGCTTCCCTAGCCTCCTCTGTCTCCCAGAGCTTGCTCACCCGTGTCCATAGAGTTGGTGATGCCATCTAACCATCTCATCTTCTATCACCCCCTTCTCCTCCTGCCTTCAATCTTTCCCAGCATCAGGGTCTTTTGAGATGAGTCGGCTCTTTACATCAGGTGGCCATAGTATTGGAGCTTCAGCTTCAGCATCAATCCTTCCAATAAATATTCAGGGCTGATTTCCTTTAAGAAATTTGGTATGACATTAAATCCAGTGATTTTTCTCCAGGCCTCAGTTTTCTCATCTGTAAAATGGGAGTCACATTACATGTTCAAGAGGATGCCTCAAGAATTGCTAAGAGGCTTCCCCTGTGGCTCAGATGGTAAAGAAACCACCTGCAGTGTGGGAGACCTGGGTTTGATCTCTGAGCTGGGAAGAGGAGGAGGGGATGGCAACCCGTTCCAGTATTCTTGCCTGGAGAATCTCATGGACAGAGGAGCCTGGGGGGCTGCCATCTATGGGGTCAGAAAGAGTCAGACATGACTGAGCGACTAAGCATGCCAGCATGAAAAGCAGTCAGTCTACACCTGGGCAGGAAAGAGATGCTTTATAAAAGGGAGATGCTGTCACGGGCAGTGCTGGTGTTCTTGCTGTTGTAACTGTTGGTCCTGGCTCGGCTGTAACAGGAGCCAGTGGGATCCCAGGTGTTGAAACATACAGAGGACACAGGGCAGGATGCATTATCTAAGGCTCACGTGACTGGAGAAGACCCTCCTGAGCAGAGCTGCAGGCCACCTATCCGTGCAGAAAAGCGGTTTTGCAGATGTCAACATTCACATCCCACCCAAAGTGAGCTCGACACGGGAAAAGTACCAACTTGTAATGCAGTGAAAGTACATCGACGTGGAGACTCTTTGCACTTGTCAGGATGAAGGAGGGAGGTGGTCAGAGAGGCAGCAGAAGAGAGATGGGAACACAAGTCCTTCTTGTTGGCAGGAGATGCTTGGGGAAGTGGTATTTGACTAGCAAGGGAACAACAAAACAACATATTCAATACGGTCCAGGAGGATCCTTTACCAGTAGCGCCACCTGGGAAGCCCACAGTTGGGTGTAACCACATCCAAAAGCAGCCAGACAGTCTGGCATGTTGGCCTGAAAGGAGCCCTGACGTCCCCTTCTCCAGGTCACGCTGTTTCCACCAGCTAGAGGGTCGTCTGGCAGGTCGAGGTGGGGAAGGGGAGGGTGGCAAGGGGTCCTGCAGAGAGCCTGAGGCTGGGGACCAGTGGGAGGCTGCTGCTCCTTAGGGCGTGCGTGTTGGGGGTCAGGGAAGGCTCTGAGTCTTGACCCTCAGCTAGACGGGCTGGGACCTGGGACCTTAGCTGCAGGGCCTGCACCTGCATCTCCTCCAGCAACAAAATACAAAGAAATAGTGTGGGACTAAAAATAATTGCAAGTGGGGCAAATCATGGACAAGAAGACACACAGAAAGACCAAAACTCCCAACTGCCACTCCCAAGGAGCAGGGAACGAAAGTGGGGAGGGAGCATGCCCCCCCCCGCCCCGCACAGGGCACCACGGAAGGGGTGGGCAAACCACTGGAGCCACCCCTCCTGCCGGACCCCCCTGGACCCACCCTCCTCACCCCGTGCCAGGAGTCAGCCCCCTCCCCACAGTGGGGAGAGAGCAAGGGAATCTGGTACTTGTTCTCACTCCATCCTTGTTACAACTGGGGCCCCAGTGAAGCCTTGCCTGAATTCCTTGTCTGGCCTCTGATCAATTTCTATTGATCAAGGAGGGCATGAACCCTGGTTGATAACAACAGGAGAGAACCAGATGCTGACGTTAGGTGCAAGTGGCTCATGATGGCCAGGCAAACCAACCGCGGACGTTTTCAGCCAAGACAGCTGATCAAGGAGAATCCCTAGAGGCAGGGCCGGCTGTCGCCGCTGGCTGGGGGACACAGCTAGCCACACCCCTCTCCCACTCTCTCCCAGGCTGATCATAACGTGAACCTCCACGTCTGCACTTACCCACGTCATCCCAGTAAGCTCCGAGTTACTCAAGCATGAGTTACTGGATCTGATGAGGCTGCAGTGAAGGACTTTCCCACCCCACTTGCTTCATCCCAGCCACCCAGCGGGTGGGAGCTGGTGGAGACTGCTCCTCTTGCAGACAAATGGAGCAGCTGTGTGAGTAATTCTGCAGCCCTCTCCCCGTGGCCTGGAGAGCCTGCTCTTATTCCCCCTGGAATTCTTTCTTTGCTCACCTGGGCTGGCCAGAAATGCTGCCTCCTCCAGCATCCCCAAGGCAGCCACTGTGCGCTGGGTCTCCTGAACCCATGGCAACCGGCCAGCAGCGATTCCCAGAGGACGACCCCCAGCAAGGCTGCTGCCCTCGACTGGTCAGCAGGACCTCTTTGGAGGGTGCTAGGCTCCAGGGTACACTCCCTTCTTTCAGGAAAAAGGCATGTGACCCAATCCCCACAGCCTCCCATCTCCCCTTCCTTGTTAGAACTGATTTGGGCTTCATGGGGTTATAGCGATTCTGTTGGGACCTAGAAATAAAGCAGGGTTTTCACTGATCTTGGTGGAGGGGGCACCCCTTCTGCCTTTATTTTGTTCTCTGTGATGACCATCAAGCTTGACTTAGGTAGTCTTTCCTTTTTTCATCCCCTTTCCCTTCCTTTGTAACCTGAGTTTTGGATATATATCTATATCTCTCTGTCTGTAGCCATCCATCCATGTATTTACCCACCACTCACCCTATTTACCTACCAACCAACCCACTCACCTGCTCACCCCAATCGGGGATCAGACCCATGCCTCCTGCATTAGAAGTGGGGAGTCTTAACCACAGGACTTCCGACATGTGAATTTTTCATTGGAGGGACAAAAAATTGTCCAAAATACCCACTGCTTCAGAGGTGATTCTGTTGTTCCCTAGAACTGGAGAATTATGGGAGATTCCTCCCGGAGAGGTACAACAATCACGTCTTTCAAGCTCTGTCCGCCCTTGTCCTTGGTCTGTTCTTGAGGAAAGTTCTGCAGACGAGGAGACGCAGTCACCATGTCACAGAGTGCACTGAGCTGGTGGGCACCCCAGATGCTCTTTCAGCATTTAGCAGAACAGCAGGCCTTGAAATCTGTCCCACCAGGTAGAAGGCTGCCCACAGCTGGTTGTCGCTGGAAGACAGACTGCCTGTGATAATCTTGTGCATCATCAACTTCTGCAGAGAGGGTGGGAACTGGTTTGACTCAAAAAGACTGAGCTGCAGCAGGACAGACTGAAATTAGACACCTGGAGGAACTTCCAAGCTTAATTTGTTTGGGTGTCGAGGAGACACAGAGATAGGGCAATCACCCTTGGAAGCAGAGGTCATACCGAAGGCTATTTTTAATCTGTAGCAGCTGGACTCCGTCTTCAGCAGCCTAACCTCACAAACACTCATGACTTGGAGCAGAGACCCAAACAAAGCTGTCATCAAATACCACGTCCCCCTCTGTCTTAGCAAGAAGGAAAACAGACAAAAACAAGTGGAGGAGAGAGAATTCATGTTTTCCTAATAGAACGACGTAAGGCGGGGGCAAGAAACAATTTCTGCTCAGCCCTTCCGAGCTGCTGTCACAGCCAACCCCTCCCCCACAGCAACAAGAACCACAAAGCCAAGTTCAATAAAGATGAAGAACAGTGTGTCTGAGCTTCTCCGGAATGAGCCGGTCGTCCCCAGCGAGGCCTGGAGGGAAGACAGAGATGAAGGACTTTTGGAAATCGGCCACCTTTCTGAGCGGGTGGACGCATCCGGGCTCTGGAAGCAGGCAGCAGCCAGGACAGATGAAGGCCGGGCCTCGGGGGCTCCCGAGAAGCTCAGGTTGTGACAGGTGTCAATCAACGCCGCCAGCCTGCAGGTTCAGCTGCCAGGGCTTGACAGCCTCTGGTCGCCTCGGCTGCAGTCGGGCTTGGAGAGGCAGGTGGGAAGGAAAGTTCTGGGGGGTCAAGGGGGAGGGCGGAAGGGTGGCAGCCTGCTTTTTGGAAGCACTTGGCGCCTGGGTGGGTTCTGTCCCAGCAGCATTTTTTTAAGCACGTATTTGCTTATCTGCCTGCGCTGCGTCTGTGTGCTGTGCGCAGGCTCTCTCTGGCTGCGGTGAGCAGGGGCTCCTCCCCAGCTGCAGCGTGCCAGCTTCTCACGGCAGTGGCCTCTCTCGTGGCAAAGCCCGGCTCCCGAGGCCGGTGGGCCCTGTAGCTGTGGCTGGCTCGGTTGTCCCCCCTCATGTGGGATCTTAGTTCCTGGACCAGGGATTGAACCCGTGTTTCCTACATTGGCAGGTGGATTCTTAACCACTAGACCACCCGGGAGACCCTCAGCAGCCCCGTGAGTCTGTGCTGGTCGCTGCCCCTCCATGAGCCTCTGATTCCTTCTCTGTAACAGGCGCAGGGGGGCTAGAGCGGTGGTCCTCCATGCGGGTGGGGCTCGGTCTGGGCGCTGCTCACAAGCTGGGCTGAGAGCCAGAGGCCTGGGGTCTGCATGGCTGGACTGTGGCCCTTGACAGTCTCTAAAGACTCTAAAAGGAGAAAACAAAGGTTCCCTGGGCATACCCAGGCCTCATCGCAGGCCTCTCCACCAGAATCAGTAAGGGACACTTTGAATCCTTGTAACCGGGGTCTCACCAGGATCTCTCAACATCCATGGGAGGGAGGCTTGCCTGGGTTGTGCAGTGGCCCCAGGGACCCAGGCGAGTTGACGACGGCTCTAGGTCAGGGGTCTGCTGGGTCAGCCTGGAGCCTGACTGCCTCTCTTCCCGGGAGCGTAACTTCTCTACGCCTGCTTTCTCATCTGTGAGATGCAGATGGTAATCAGCCCTGCCTTACAGGTCGGGGGAAAGTGAGAGAAAACCTGGACTCAGGGCCTTCCCTGGCAGTCCAGCGGTCAAGACTCCACGCTGCCGCTGCAGGCATCACGGGCTCAGTCCCTAATCGGGGAATGGAGATCCTGCAAACCATTTGGTGTCGCCAGAAAAGGAAAAAGCATGGAACTCAGGGCAGTGCCCGGTGCACGGAAATAAAATTCAGCATCTTTATTTTTGCCTTTTTCTGGTTGAGCCATGCGGCTCACGGGAATTTTAGTTCCTGGACCAGGGAATGAACCCGACCCCAGCTGTGAAAGCTCCAAGTCCTAACGGCTGGGCAGCAGGTAATTTCCTCAGCATCCTCATTACCGGCCTTCATCACATCCACAAGGACAGCGATGGTGTGAATGGATGGGAGGAAAACAAAGAATAAAGCGATAAAAGGAAGGGAGTGGGGAGAGAGAGAGAACCCACGACTTCCAGAACCTGACCAACGGCAGAAACGTGCCCATCTGTTTCAAAGCATCCTTTCCAGGGATGTAGCCCCCACAGAATAAGCCTGGACACGTCAAGATGAAGGAAGAGGGGGAGATGGGGGACCCAACCCCTGACATCTCAAAACCAAGTCTTCGCCGCACAGGGAGCAAAATTCAACATGAAATGTGTGTTTAGCACAAGGACTGATGTCGAGCTCAGCTACTTTGGAAAACCAGACAGAGACGATCGTTTTCGCTTGCAGTTTCTTTCTTTTGCTGTCACTTCAAAGCCGTATGATTGGTTTGTGTTCAAGAAATGTTTTTAATCTCCCAAATTATGGCTTCTCTATATGTTCTTGTCATTGTAAATTACACTGTGAGTCCCTGAGCCAATTTTTTTTTTTTTTTGGTTGATGTCAATTAAAAATTCCCTCAGGGGCCACTGCCGTGTTCTACCTGCATGCTGCTTCCATTTCTGCGGCTGCCTCACTCCTGCCTCTGTTTTCTCCCCAAATCGGGCTTCCTGGAACCTGCAGAAGCATCAGCTTCACTCACGGCGCCTTACCCTGGGGACCGCAGGGACAGCGCCACCATAGCTGCAGGGGCGGGGCAGCCGCCGTAAGCAAACCCTCGTCCCCAGGCCGCCCCAGGAGAAGTGTGACTCCCAGAGGCCCTTTGGCCCCTGAGGACCAGCGCTCCCGTGGCTGGGACGCAGCTCTGGACCCGGTGGCCCCGGCCTCCACCACCTGCGGGCGACGCTAATCGCCGGGCACCTCGGCCGCACTTGTCACATCACCCAGCCTTCCCGGCTAATGAGTCATCCACACACGGCCATTTGTTTGTGCGGGTTTCAGACAGACTAATGCTTTTAATGGCACATAATCATTTTTCAGAAGTCATTTGATGCCACTAATCATCTCGGTAATACGGCACGATGGAACGCGTAATGACATTCGGAACAGGACAAATGGCAGTGTGATCCCTGGCTTTCTCCCTCTAATCTATATTTCATCACATACACCGCTGCTAATGTCACCGAGGACTGTTAATAAACAACTGTCTTAAGAGGGTTGATTCCCCCCTCGGGGCTTTAGAAGGGCAGTGGGGCATCTGTTCGAAATAATTCCTGATGGAAGTGTCCGAGGGGAGAGGAGTGGAAGCAGTTTCTAGCAAGTCTCCCCCCCACCACGCCTCCACCTCAGGGCCAAAGCCTGGCTAAGATCGGCTTTGCTGGGCGGGGCGTGGGGGAAGTGAATGTCCACTGGGAAGACCAGCGTGGAGGCGGGGAGGCCCCAGAGGGAAGTGAAAGAAGCGAGTCCGTGAGGATTCCTGACCAGAAGGTTTGAAGCTGGTTCTCTAGAGCCGTTAGGTTCCATGGAGAAATGTGGCTTCGCTGAGAGAGGTGAAGACTGGGCGCTGGGATGGGGACGTGGGGACAGAGTCCCTCCTGGGCTTCTCCTGACCCCCTACCAGGGCCTTGGGTCAGGATGGGGGGCCGGGGTCAGGGTCTGGACCCTTCTTTGCCCTTGAGCCATCCCTCCCATTCAAAGGTTTCTTGGGGCTCTTGCAAGAGTCGGAAGGCAATTGGCCACTGCCTGGGATTTCTATCCTGTGTGTGTGTGTTGTTCAGTTGTGACTCTTTGCGACCCCATGGACTGTAGCCTGCCAGGCTCCTCTGTCCATGAAATTCTCCAGGCAAGAGTACTGGGGTGGGTTGCCATTTCCTTCTCCAGGGGACCTTCCCGACCCAGGGATGGAACCCAGGTCTCCTGCATTGCAGGCAGAGTCTTTACTGTCTGAGCCACCAGGGAAGCCTGCTCATCTGCAAAGTAAATAAAACGAAGAGTCCTATACGGGCCCCTGAGTGCGAGGGGCCTAAGTATATGCCATAATCAGATGGCTTCACTGACCCTGCCTTCCTGAGGACGCGTCTTTCAGGGGATGACTTAAATGAGAGAGCATTTTACCCTGATGCCCACCAGAGAGTAACTGTAAAATAAAATGCAGGCTGTGGGAACGAATTATGGTTACCGGGGGGAAGGGCGGGGCGAAGAGGTAGTTAGGGAGTTTGGGATGGACATGAACACACTACTATATTTAAAATGGATAACCAACAGGGACCTCCCGAGCAGCACGGGGAACTCTGTGTTATGTGACAGCCTGGAGCAGAGGGGCATTTGGGGGAGAATGGATACAGGTATATGCATGGCTGAGTCCCTACCCTGTCCACCTGAAACTATCACAACATTGTTAACTGGTAACTGTATTATTAATTCCAATACGAAATAAAAAGTTAAAAGAGCAATACAGTAAATAGGAATGATGGGGAACAGGCTGATGCCACCTCAGAGACCAGGATGGCCTGGTGGGCCTGGGCCTGGGCCTGCGTCAGCGGCCCCAGCACGGCAAGCGTTTTGGGTCCTGGCAGGCGGCCTGCGGTCCTTCTCTGGGCTCTGATTGGAGGGCTGAGCTCTCTCCCCATCATTCTCCTTCCCACCTTCACCTCCTTCCTTGGGGTTTCCCGGGAGGATGCTGGCGAGTCTCCCCATTGTTGTCGTTTGGTTGCTAAGCTGTGTTTGACTCTTGCGACCCCATGAACTGTGCCCCACCAGGCAAGGCTACTGGAATGGGTTGCCATTTCCTTCTCCAGGGGATCTTCCCAACCCAGGGACTGAACTCACATCTCCTGCATTGCAAGCAGATTATTTACTGTTGAGCTACAGGGAAAGCCCATGAGTCTCCCCATACACCCTGTGAAAACACTCTCAGATCTGGGGTTCAGGGCAGGGAGCTGGTGGAAAGAGCCCCGGGCACATGCAGGGGAGCGGTTAAAAGCAGGCATGTAGATGTCAGAGGGACTTGTCACTTGGCACACGTGCAGCACCGGGCAGGCAATTAACCACTCTGAGCCTCGTGTGCTCAGTTATGAAAGGATATTAACAACATCTCCCTGGCCGAGAATCACCCTGAAGATTAAGTAAAACAATGCATGTCCGACGCTGAGTGCAACGTAGGCCCTCGCATGGCATTAATTATCACAGTTGCTGCCGTGGGCAGGTCTGGGGGTGGCCCTGTTGGATGAGAGAGGCCAGGACGCAAGGCGGGGACAATGGGAACTTGGATGCAGGTGGGCAGGTTTGGGAAGATGCTCGAGGGGACAAGGTGGGCAGTATCTGTGGCCACGGGGGGTTTCCTCAGGGCTGCATTCTCCAGGCTGGGCTCGGTCCCCCATCAACACCACATCGGGCAGACACCAGAAACCACAGTGGAAAGCCATCTGGTGGCAAACGGGAAAGCCCCTGGTGTCCTTGGCAGTGTTTAATAATTTAGCCTAAGCGGCTGGATGAGGGCTGACCGAAGTTCTGATATCCATTTTAATAAAGTCCTTTCCTGCCCTCCTCAAGCTCAGGAGGTGCTGGGCTCCAACGAGCCCCGCACATCCCCGTCCGCCCCGGCCTCCCATTCACGGGTGGGGTGGGCAGAGGGTAGAGACACACAGGGCCTGGTTCAAGGAGAAGTCTTGGAAACGCCAGCCCCCCGGAGTTGCCGGCCGGGAGGACCTACCTGCAGGCGCTGGCTGTGTCTGGCCAGCCTCCACCCAGCCGGCTCACAGCAGCTCCCGCAGAAACCGCAACGGCAGCAGTGATCGCTGCTCATCCTCTGCAGTTATTCTGAGGCCCGAGGTGGGCTGAGGTCTTCTTCCAGGTGATCTCCCGCAGTTTCCACTCTCAGGTCTTGACAGTACACATTGGTATTGTACAGATCCAGGAAACTGGGCCTCAGAAAAGCAGTCATTTGCAAGGCTCGTAAATAGTAGAATAGAGGTCCAAGCTGGAGAAGGAAATGGCAAGTATTCTTGCCTAGAGAATCCCAGGGACAGAGAAGCCTGGTGGGCTGCCGTCTATGGGGTCACACAGAGTCGGACACGACTGAAGCAACTTAGCAGAAGCAGAGGTCCAAGCTGGTGTTTGAAATAAAATTCCCGCACCCGCGCTTCATTATATTGACGAGATGAAGTTTCTTTCTCTGTCAAATAAGAACTGAGGCTGCATTTATGTAATTCTCTTTCCCTCCCTCCCCTGGTCCTGCCCTCCTTCCCTGTCTCCCTCCCATCCTTCTTTCTTTCCTTAAACATTGCTCCATGCTGGGAAAAATTGAGGGCAGGAGGAGAAGGGGGCGACAGAGGATGAGATGGTTGGATAGCATCATCAACTCAATGGGCATGAGTTTGAACAAACTCCAGGTGATAGTGAAGGACAGGGAAGCCTGGTGTGCTGCAGTTCATGGGGGTCACAAAGAGTCAGACCCCACTGAGTCACTGAACAACAACATTGCTTTTTATTAAATTCTGCCATGGGCAGAGAGAACACATATGTCTGGGGCACCTTCCTGCCCAGGGGATGTGTTGCCTGGAAACTCCCAGGAGGAAAGGGACCTCCTGAGACCACCGCCCCCCTGCTCCAGGTGACCCATTTAGGGAAACCCTCTGATGTCTCCGGCCAAGAGCGGAGCCTGAAGGTGGTCAATGCTCAGAGAAAGTTGGGTGAAGCCCAGGAGCCCAAGACCTTAAGTAGAGTTTCAAGAGTGCTACCCCATTTTTTTTTAAGATTTCTTTTTTTGATGTGGACCATTTTTCAAGTCTTTATTGAATTTGCTACAATATTGCTTCTGCTTTATGTTTCACTTGTTTCCTTTTGGCTGAGAAGTATGTGGGACCTTCGCTCTCTGACCAGGTACTGAACCCACACCTCCTGCATCGGAAGGCAAACTCTTAAACGCCAGACCACTAGGGAAGCCCCCTGCTGGCCACTCTCGCTTCTCCCCTCGGGGACATGTAAATCGGCAACTTGTTGCTTATCCTGGGATTCTGCAGCTGTGCCCACAGCAGTCAGCGGGCCCCTGTGCAGTGAGTGTTGTCTTCCCCGCTGGACGGACAGCCTCAGGGCGGGGCTGGTGGAACAAGCAGGGGGACAAAAGTCCTGACCCAGCACCTGCACTGCCAGCCCCCGCCCGCTCCATGTCCCACCCTCCTCCTTCCTGTTTTATGGTCCAAGTCCATGTGATGGAGACTGGGCATCAGAGGGCACCAGGCCTAGGGAATAACTATAATTACCCGCAGGCAGCAATTGGCATGTCTGTCTAGTAAAACCTGCAATTTCATTGTTTCAGGAGCACCAACGTGCCAGGAAAACATCTCCAATTGCCTTTTTTCTCCTCCACGCTGTCAGTTCCCCAGGGTCTTATGGCTGGTTGAATTTTTTTTTTTCCTTTCTTACATACACCAGAGGGGCCATTCTTTCAGGGTCCCACACCCACGAGATGCAGTGTTTCAGCATCAGGTGCACGGAAGCCTGGAGACTTCATCCTCTAAGGCAGGCAGACAGAGGGTCCCATGCCAGGGTCCCCCGTGTGCAGGGCTGTATGAGGGGGTACCTTGGCCCTGATACATCACACTGCCCGGCCCCTGGAAGGGGCTTCATGAATTGCTTGTTCAAGAAACTCTAAATGGAGATCACAGCACCTGCCTCTGAGTGTTTTCTGAGGGTTAAGTGAAATAACACATGTCTGAGTGTTTGGCTGAGGGTGGGTGAGAGCCCATTGCCCACCATGGGACCTATAGACACCCCCACGGGATGTCCACACAGCGAAATGCTGCTCAGCACCAAAACAGAACAAACTATGGCATGTGAAACTGTGTGGACCTGTCTCTTTCTAAAAAGGAATTTACTGCGTTCGTTCTTTTTTTCTGAATTGGCGTTTAGTTGATTTACTATATCGTGCTTCAGGTATATAGCAAATTGGTTCAGTTTTACATGTATATACTTGGACTTATGTATGTTTAGATTCCTTCCCATTATAGGTTATTACAGATATTGAACGGAGTTCTCTGTGCTATACAGTAAGTCCTTTTTAAAATCTGTTATACAAATAGTGATGTGTGTCTGCTAATCCCATACCCCTAATTTATCCCTCCTCGCCTCTCCCCTTGGTAACTGTAACCGTGTTCTCCATAGTGGTGAGTCTGTTTCTGTTTTGTGAAAAAGTTCACCCATACCATTTCTTATATTCCACATATCAGTGATATCATATGATATTTCTCTTTCTCTGACTTACTTCATTTGTATGACAATCTCTAGATCATCCATGATGCCGCAAAAGGCATTATTTCATTCTTTTTTATGGCTGAGTAATATTCCATTCAATTCCATATATCTGTAATGTATATATCTATATATACACATACATACTACACCACACCTTCATGCATAGATTCATCTTTTTTAAACTTTTTATTTAGTATTGCGGTATAGCCAGTTAATAATGTTGTAATAGTTTCAGGTGAACTGCCAAGAGACTCAGCCACACACACACGTATCCATTCTCCCCCTAACTCCCCTCCCGTCCAGGTTACCACATAACATTGGACAGAGTTCCATGTGCTACACAGTTGGGTCTTGTTGGTTATGCATGGATTCATCTTAAATGCAGCTTAGTAAGTGAAGAAACCAGACTCGAAGGTGACGACTCTGTCTATGATGCTGTAAAAGGCTGAGCTGTTGGGCAAGAAGAGAGAGCAGTGGTGGCCGGGGGCTGGGAGATGGAGGACGGGCTGATGCAAAGGACTGGAGGAACTTTTCGAGGTGATGGAGCTGTCTGCATCTCGAATGTGATGGCTCAATGAGTGTATGCGTTTGTTAAAACTCCCAGAGCCATCACTTTTTAGAAGGGTCAACTTTACCATATGGAAATTATACCTTAATTAAAGGAAATGAAACAAAAAACCCCTACAGCTCCTGAAATGATGGAAAAACCCCAAGAGCCTCTTTGGCCTTTGGAGGGCTTGTGTGGTTGGCTGGGTCCTGATTTGTCTCATGGCCTTCTGTTTGGACACAGTGGGAGGCACTGGCATTTCCTGTGGAAGGGGAGGAGGCCAGGACTCTGGCTCAGCTGTTAACAGTTCCCTGGGGAAAATGTAGCCAAAGCGGAAAATTCACACCTGGATGCCCGAGTGCTGGCTAATGGGGACCCAATGGTTCATGTCCAGGAAATAACTGATGACATCAGGCTCATCAGGTTAAGAAAGCCAGAGCCCATGAGGGAGGTGGGGGAGCACGGCGGATGACACGGTTAATGTGGAGTGCGTGGTGGGGGTGCAGGCCCCACCTGATGGATGGTTCAGCCGAGTGGCAAACTTATGGGCGTAAAATCGCCTCTTGTGATGGGTCAGTTTCAGTTCCGGCAGGCGACAAAGGTCCTGTTAGTGCCTCCATCATTAAGCAATATAGACACAGGTAATTTGCTTCACTCTTCAGAGGCGAAGTTAAATGACTCATCATTATCTTATTAATGCAATCACAGGCTGAAATGCAGCCTGCCTGGCATTTCGCCTTGGCAGCACTTTCTGGAGGGGTCAGATGTTCACGGCCTCTCCGTCTCACTTCCTTGAAGGTTCCTTTCTCTTCCCAAAAGCTCAGTTTGTTCCCCTGCCTCCTCGGGTCACTGGGCAGATGCTTGCTTGGGATGACATTCTATAGCTGCGCACGTTAGGGTTTGGAGAAGAGGTGTGTTCAGGTGCAAGTAACAACATCCAGCTGAAAGTGACTTAAAACGGAAGGTCTTCCTTTTTCCCGACACAAGACGCTGCAGGTGAGTGTTCTGGGGTTACTCCAGCTTCACAGTCATGTCAGGGTTCTGGGAGGCCTCTTTGAGTTTTTCTCAGTCTTTCCGTTTCATCAAAAGATGGCAACAGCAGCTCCAGACTTCACCTGCTCACCTATCCATGTGCAAAGGTCGCAAGAAGTAGCAGCAAGTAAGGGCTTTCTTTGCCTCTCTTTTTCTGCCTCTCTCTCTTTGCCTCCCTCCGCTCCCTTTAAAAGAGAAAGCAGAACCCTTTCCCCAGAGATCTCTGGATTTTCTCACTGACCAGCAGGTGCCACGCGTTGATGTCTGAGCTGTAAGGACGTGGGGAAGCAATTCCCTGGTGACTTCAGCATCCACAGCAGGAGGCAGGTTTTGTAGGAGGAGGATGCGAGGATGGCTTTGGGGCAGATGGCGGACAGTTACAGCACATTGCCTCAGAACACCATCTAAGCAGTGCTGCCGGGGGTCCGTGTTTGCCCCCAGAGCCCCTTCTGTGCATCCTTAAGCCCAACTGCAGGGTCCTCCTGTGGGTGAGGTAGGGGTCTATGAAAAGCAAGAAAGAACACACCCCCACCCTGTTCCTGACTTGGGAGCCCAAAAACCTACTGTAAGAGAATGTTGTTCGTATAGTGAAAAAAACAAAACAGACCTCCAGCACTCTTAGAAGCCAATGTTCCCAATAAAGCCAACCTCACAAACTCCCAAAGTACTAATATCTTTTAAATTTCCCACAATCAGGGTGCCAGATGTTTGATACTAGGGGCTTTCTCTTTTCAGCAGGAAAATGTCCCAAGTCCAACCACTTTTAAAAAATGTATTTATTTTTCAAGAAACTAGAGGGGCTGCTCTCTAGTTGAGGTGCTCAGGTTTCTCTTGTTGTGGCGCACAGGCTCACGGCACACGGCCTTCAGCAGCTGTGGCGTGGGGGCTCAGTAGCTGTGGGTCCCGGGCTCTAGAGCACAGTTTCAGTAATGGTGGCGAACAGTCTTAGTCGCCCCGTGCCATGTGAGTTCTTCCTGGGTCAGGGATCGAACCCGCGTCTCCTGCATGGGCAGGTGGATCCTTACCCCCGGGGCACGTGGGAAGTCCTCAGCGACCTTTGAGCGCCATCTTTCTCTGCCGTGTCCTAAGCCCTGTCTCCTTCCTTGGTTCAGTTTCTGGCCTCTTGCAGGGAACTAGTCTCCCTTCTCTGCCCTCCTCACCCCTTGATTTGGAAGGTTAAAAACACACAAAATGAAACAAAACATGTGAAGCCAGAGACACTACATTTTCACACTATGTGACGTCAGAAGCTCTGGGTGGGGGCGGGGGGGGGTGCAAATGTCATTTCTCTCCTCTTGGGTGGTTTTTGTTCAATTATTAAGTCGTGTCCGACTCTTTGGAACCCCCTGGACTGCAGCATGCCAGGCTTCCCTGTCCTTCACTGTTTCCCAGAGCTTGCTCAAACTCATATCCATCGAGTCAGTGATGCCACCCAACCATCCCATCCTCTGTTGTCCCCTTCTCCTTTTGCCTTCAATATTCCCCAGCATCAGGGTCTTTTCCAGTGAGTCCGTTCTTCACATCAGATGCCCAGAGGATTGGAGCTTCAGCTTCAGCATCAGTCCTCCCAGTGAATACTCAGGATTGGTTTCCATAGGTTATCGAGTCTCAAAAGATACAGGCGGGCAGGACAGTCGTCTGCATCCAGAAGGCGTCCCCTTCTGTGTTTTCTGATCTGGCTTCTCTGACAGACAGAATCGCTGAAAGAAGCGTGATAGCCCCCATGTGACTGTGAGAGCCTGCCTTGGACCGCAGGCCAGGTCCCGCCACTCTTCTGGCTCCGCCCCCTTGTCGACCTGGCCCCTCACCTGCTGGAGTGCTGCCTCTGGCTTCTGGCACCCTCCGCAGCCATCAGACTGTCAACCCAGCACTGCGGGGCCCACGGCAGCCAGACCAGCCCCCTTAGGAGCACAGGCTGCCAAGCTGTTTAGCCAAGCAGCAGGCAAGTCCCTGGAGCCTAGCGCCTTGGGTCCCCTCCTAAGAGCACCCAGCCACTGTGCTTTTCTGATTCTGTCTTCATTTCTCTCTGCTCTTTTCAGATTGCTTTGGTTCCTATAAGCTATGCCTGATTTGGAAGGTAAAAAGCAAGAAACAAAAGTTGCAAAACCAGAAACATTAATTTTTCACGCTATACAACATCAGAAGCTCTGGACCGCGGGCCTGCAGGCACTTCTCTCCCTTCTCTTAGGATATGAAGCTCCGGGGCTTCCTTGAAGATTCAGAGGGCTTTTCCTTGCATATTTCCAGCCTCTGACTCCCCATCAGATGAAACAGCCAAGGGTCTTATGATTAGACGGAGCAGGGAGGTGTCTCGCGGGGAAGGTATGATGCTCAAGGATGAATGATCCTTGAGGCATGAGCATGACGGAGCTTTCGGCAGCTTTGAGGAAGGAAAGAAGAACAGATGGGACAAGATGGGAAGTCAGGAAAAGGAGGGGAAAAGGAGCAGATTGTTTATGTTGTGTTTAAGTTCTTCAGACCCCTCCAAAGAAAGCACTTCTGCTCCCTACCCAGGTGATGGCAGAGAGACAAAGAGGGGGTATATAACTTTCCAGGAATTACACAGCTGGCAAGAGCCAGAGCCAGAGGATCTGAGGCGGCTGGCGTGGCCCTCCAGCACCCTGGGATCCAGGAAGGCAGTGTGGCTGGGCCAAAAGGAGGCAAGGAGGACTGGGTCTCCACTGTGCCCCAGCCCCCGTCCCGTGGCAGGCCTGTTTTCCCAACTGTGCAGAACTGGCCTGAGCTGGTTTCTGGCTGCCAGCCTCAGGGGGAGGGGCTCCTCCCTGCTCCGTGGGGGCCACGCGGGGACGTGGCTTCTCACTGGGAATGGAGGGGGGCACTGGAGTCTTCTGGTCACATGACGCAGGACTGTCAGCCTGGGGGACCGAGGCGTGGGCTGCAGTCATGCCTAGGAAAGTGCTGGCCAGCTGTCCAGGGAGTGGGGCCTGCCCTGTGTCCCAGCTTCTTGGTTTTCTTTCTTTGCACTGGCTTCTGATGCCCCTCCTCTCTCCACACCGCTCACCCCAAGGAAAGGGTGGGCTGCTCACGGCGGAGCGTGGAGAGAGGGCCTATGTCTCACACAGTCTGGCTGCGCTATGTCCAGAGAGGCTCGGACCTCTAAGAAGAGTGACCACAGCTCAGACTCAGTTCCTCCTTCATCTCCCATCTGGAAAAAAGAGAGAGAGGAGACATTAGAAGTCCCAGGGAAACTCCAATCCTGCTTAGAGAGATGAGTGTTCATGTGACAGAGGTGGTCACATGACTTGCCCCAGCTTCAGCTTTCTGTCCACCCCCTCGAATACACACACACACACACACACACACACACACCCCACATGCTGCCCATGAGTCACCCCTGTGAAGCCTCCCCTCTGCGTGGAGGAGGCTGTCGGGCTGCCAGAAATCCCATCACTGAGTCATCTCACACTGCAGGAGCCTTGTCAGGATGCTCTGGCTTCCACACTAAAGGAAGAATAACTATAACTCACATGTTGTGACTGCTGCTTAGAGGCTAGACACATGAATTTACAGGGATGACCTCGTGTAATTGTTTCAGTTCCCTTACGAGGCTGGTTCTAATGTTATTTAGCCCCCTTTTATAGATGAGAACGGTGAGGAAGGGCCTGACATTGCACCATCGGCAAGGATCGAAGATGGGGTGTGAGCCCTGGCCTCCTGGTTCCCATTGTCTGGCTTTGCTCCCAATGCCCGTTTTCTTCTTTGAAAGCCAGAGTTGCCAACATTCACAGCAGGTTCTCCACTTTCAGGCTGGAACATCACGCAGGGCGCTGGAGCGTCTGTTGGCACCGAAACACACACGACAGAGAATAGAGTGCGCCGAATGGATGGGATTTGCCTGCGCCTCAGTCTCCCAGGCTTAAGGGAGCACCTTTGGGGAAAGATCAAAGCTGGCTCCGAGACTCCCTTTAGCCTGTCTTCACCTCCCCCTTGACGAGCCGTGCAGCGTCAGGGCTTGACTTGGCTCCACAGAGCCAGTTTTAAAAAGGCATCTCACTCACAGCGATTCAGATTTCAGAAATAAATGCTCTGCACCACTGATCAGAACGCCCGGAGTCAACAGAGCTGGTGACAAGTTAAGAAATGCACCCGATACTTAAGGCTTTCATCTTAATTATACATGTTCAAATCATAGACAGATTTTCTCCTTCTGGTCCTGAATATCAGAGCTGCCAAATCCAATTGAATCATCTTCTTTTAAATGCATTTTGCGGTATGCGTTTCGCCGTTTTCCCAATTTCCATTGTAAACGAGCACCAGAATTGTGCTGAGGGCCCTTTTCTTACAGGCTGCATTATTCAACCAGCAAATGAAGAAAGGAAATGCTGATTGCAAAGAATTAAAAAAACCGTTCGGGCGTCCTCCTGGGTTTGGCTGGGCCTGGCTGTGGCCAGGTCCAGGGGCAGCCATCTTGGTTGCAGGGTTTCTGTCCCTTTACCCCAGGCAGAGGCAGCTGGAGGACGGTTTTGTACCTTCTGGGGGGAAGCATCCGCTTTAAACGGGCTGGGCGGAAGGAGCGCCATGGACGGCGGCAGGCCTGTTGTCATAGCACCAGCTGTCATCAACAGAGATGCCACGGGTTTGAATTTCTGCGGTACCTTGGCTCAGATGGACTGGGAGACGCATCATTCCCAGGGAAGGATTTGACTGTCACGAGCGCTGCAGACAGCCAGTGTCCTTGTCCACCAGCTCATTGCCTTCCTAGGAATAGGGTGAGGTGAGGTGAGGGGCTCCCCAGCGTAAGGGGACAGCAGCTGGCAGGAACCCACAGCCTGGAATTCTGCTGAGGTCCGCCTTCCACGTCTTTGCTTCTTGCCCTCTTTTTGCTCAGGCAGGCGCTCCCTCTGTGCTGGCACACATCCTGGTTCTTTGTGCCTGCATCATACCTCTGCTTTCTCCTTTCTGATCAGTTTCTTTCTTGTTGATTTCACTTCAAGGCCAAAGTCCTTTGGGGTATCAGAGTAGGGATCACTGGACTCATTTCACAGAAGAGAAGAGTATGTCTCTAGCTCAGACAGAGCTCTGGAGCTGAGTTGTCTGCAGCTGGATCCCAAGTGTGGGCAAGTTATTTAACATCAGGGGTCATGAGCATGGAGCCCTTGTCATAGGATGAGTGTCCTTATAAAGGGGCTTCCCTGGTGGCTCCGCAGTAAAGAACCCACCTGTGATGCAGAAGATGAAGGAAACCCAGGTACGATCCCTGGGTTGAGAAGATCCCCTGGGGAAGGTCATGGCACCCCACTCCAGTATTCTTGCCTGGAGAATCCCAGGGACAGAGAAGCCTGGCAGGCTACAGTCCATAGTGTCTCAAAGAGCCGGACACGACTGAAGCGACTGAGCGCACACACCCTTGTAAAAACAGACCCGAGAGAGCTGTATCGCCCTTTTTCCACCACTCATGGACACATCGAGAAGTCAGCCACCTACAGCCTGGAAGACAGTCTTCATCGGAACCTGATCACCGTGACACCTGACCTCAGACTTCTGGACTCCAGAACTGTGAGAAATAAATGTATGCTGTTTGTAAGCCACCCAGTCCGTGGCAATTTATCATGGCAGCCTGAGTCAACTAAAACAGTCAGTGAGCATCTTTCATATGCTATGCATCCTATGCTGTTTGATCTACAGTTTTGGGGGGAGGGGGTTGAGTCAAGGGTACCCACTTTATAGATGAGAAAAGTGAGGCTCTGAGACATTCTTGGACTTAGAAGTCACATGGTATGTAGCAGGAGCAGGAATCTGAAGAACTAGTTCTGACTAGTTCTATATTTAACCACTACAGGGCAGTATATAGTTACATAGTTTAGCGAAAGTTAAACTGGTTCAAACCTACTGAGTTTGAACTTCTCAACGGCCTCTGCTCCGTCATTCTCTCTGCACCTCCTCAGCTAAGGAAATTCCAGCCAGGGCTCAGGGTTTTAAACACTGGCACAAGGCTCTCTTTGCATTTGTAGTTTTAAATTTTACAAGTGGTTTCGGATTTCCTAGGGTGGGCCGTCAGTTGCTCAGAAGGGGAAGTTGAGCCGAGGATTGCAGTTTTTTTGAGGGATCTGTGACTTCCATCTTTCACCCCAATGGAACCATCCAGAGCCTTGCACTCAGCCGGGTCTCAATGTGCCCATCAAAGGATCTTAGTCCCAGCTGCCCAGACAACTGAGGGAGCCCTCTGAAACTCCCTCAGTCCTGCTCCAGAAGCAGCAGGCAAGGGCAGCTACGTAATTTGTAGCGCCTGGTTCAAAATCAAAATGCAGGGCTTCCCAGCAGCTCAGTGGTTAAGAATCCACCTGCCAGTGCAAGAGATTTGAGTTCGATCCCTGGTCTGGGAAGATGCCACATATCAAGGAGCAACTAAGCCCATATGCTCTAACTATTGAACCGGTGCTCTGAAGTCCGGGAGCCCACGGGCCCTAGAACCCGTGCTCAGCAACAGGAGAAGCCACTGTGGTGAGAAGCCTGCACACTGGAACTAGAGAGCAGCCTGCATAGCGACAAAGACTCAGCACAGCCAAAATAATAAATGAATAAAATACAAATAAAATAAAAATGCAGGGCTCCTTGCTCTAAAAGCGGAAGAAAACCTTTTCCTTCCTATCAGATTCTTTTTTGTCATTCTAACTGTGGTCCTGGAGAAGATTCTTGAGAGTCCCTTGGACTGTAAGAAGATCCAACCAGTCCATTCTAAAGGGGATCAGTCCTGAATATTTGTTGAAAGGACTGCTGAAGCTGAAACTCCAATGCTTTGGCCACCTGATGGGAAGAACTGACTTACTGGAAGAGACCCTGATGCTGGGAAAGGTGAAGGTGGGAGGAGAAGTGGATGACAGAGGATGAGATTGTTGGATGGCATCACCAACGCAATGGACACAAGTTTGAGTAAGCTCTGGGAGTTGGCGATGGACAGGGAGGCCTGGTGTGCTGCAGTCCATGAGGTCGCAAAGAATCGGGCACGACTGAGTGACCAAGCTGATCTACAGTGTTGCACCCCCTTGGTGTGGAAATACTTGTGGGGAGAGTGCTGATGCTTGCTTGGGGCTTGACCCCACAGTTTGGAGCATGGGGTGCATAGGCGGTCCTGGCCCCCGGCCACCCAGACCCCCTCCAGGGATGGGAGGGGACAAGAGAGTGGATGACCTAGGATCACCCCCAGGGAGGTGGGGAGGCCGGGGAGGCCCCTCCCCTGAGCCCACTCCGTCCCATTGGACTTTACTGACAAATGGCAAGTTCTAAGATAAAAGTATTAAGAATTTTAAGATGGGCGCTTCTGCGCACAGAGCCCGGGGGGAACCACACTGGTCACGTACCCACGAAACTGGTCTTGACAGCATGTCTTAGAGCTCATGTGCTTCTGCAGGTGCAAACGTGTCAACCCTCCTCCCCGGTCTCTCACTGGCAGCTGGCGTTTCTCTGCCTGGGCAAGATTCCCTGGGTGACACCCACTGGCTCACTGCCCAGGAGATTCAGTCTCTGGCCTGCTGGAGGTGCAGCTATCTCCAGGCAACACTCCCACCCGCACCACCAACCCCAACAAGTTGTCCCTCCCAGCTCCCTGGTTCTGCCCACATCTGGGGCTCCTTCAGTTGGAGTATCAGCCGCCAAAGCAGTGGGGACCAGCTGGTTCTATGTCCCATTTGCGTCGTACGGGGTGGGGGTGGGGGTGTGAGTGATGAAGGTACTAATAAGATGGAGTGCTAATGAGTTGTGGCAAGCTGTATAGCTTTACTGGTTTAATGCTGAAAGGAA
Source organism: Procapra przewalskii (assembly GCA_006410515.1). NCBI lineage: Eukaryota > Metazoa > Chordata > Mammalia > Artiodactyla > Bovidae > Procapra > Procapra przewalskii. The sequence continues at coordinate 5,799,413 of SJYF01000082.1, read as the reverse complement.
AAGGCGTTTACGGCTTTCTTCCTTCCACCAGCCCTCCTATGCAATTATTTCATCTGCTGCAGAAAATGCACAGATCACTAATAATTGTTAAATCTGATCATCACAGGCCTGCAAGCCCCAGGCAGCCTGCTCAGCACATTCCTGGCTCCTGATCCGCACCATCAAGTTCAGGGAGCATCAGCGGGCATGGCAAAGGGGAGGGTGACACCCCCTTTTCCTCAGGGGATGGGAGAGGACCAGACCCAGTCCCACAAGGTGCGTCTTGCCCTGACTCCTGCTTTCCCACCAAAATGCTGTTGAATCCCCCCAGTCCCTTTGTATGTGTATTTGTTGTTTTTGGTCAGTTGCTAAGCTGTGCCCGACTCTTTGTGACCCCCTGGACTGCAGCACACCAGGCTTCCCTGTCCTCCACTATCTCCCTGAGTTTGCTCAGCCTCATGCCCATCGAGTCGGTGATGCCATCCAGCCATCTCATCCTCTGTCATCCCCTTCTCCTCCTGCCCTCAGTCTTTCCCAGCATCAGGGTCTTTTCCAACAAAAAAGACCAGGTCTTCGCATCAGGTGGCCAAAGGATCGGAGTTTCATCATCAGTCCTTCCGAGGAATATTTAGGGTTGATTTCCTTCAGGATGGACTGGTTTGATCTCCCTGCTGTCCTTAAGCAAGGCCAGCAAAAGCTGTCACTTTGGGAGAGGGTGCCTGCCAGATGTGGCTATTGTGAAGCGCAGGGGAGAAATATGCCTGCTTTCTCTCTTCCTGTCTCCCATCTCCAGCCAGGGCTCCTCTGGGCTGCAGCCAGCAGACACCTGAGGACAGCTCCCAGAGTCCAAGTTGGGCGGAGCAGGTGGAGAATTGATGTGGAGGCTGATGGAGTTGGATTGGAGATAACAGATGCTTTCTCAGTGAGTGGTCAGGGGCCTGAGAATGGATGGGGTGACTCCGAGAAGACTCCAGACTATGAGAGCCTCTATTTGGTGCCTGGGCAGACAGGTCCAGGGTGGACGGAGCTTGGGCTTGTCTAGACCAGCACCTGTCAAACTGTACCGTATACATTAATGCAGCCCCCTGGCCAACCCAGGGATCTTATCAAACTGTACCATATATATTAATACAAATCCCTCCCCCAACCCAGGGATCTTGTTAAAATGCAGATTTTTGACTCAGCAAGTTGGAAGTGGGGTGAATTTTTTTTCTAAGACGATCCTAGGTGATGCCTCTACAGCTGGTCTGTGGACTGAACATCGAGTAGCCAGCCTCGCTAGCACAGACCTTCCTTCCCCCATGATCACGTGCCCCTCACCAGGGCTGGGTGGGCAGGCCTGGTCATCCATTTCCACCTGTCCTGTCCTCCCTTGCCCTTTGTCCATCTGTTTATCATTTTGGAATTCCTCTGAAATCCCTCTGTCTCCCTCCACCTCATGTGAGGATAGATAAAGGCATTACTTACCATCTGCCAGAAATCAACTCCTCTAAGATGGCCTGACCTGGGGTAACTGACAAAGAGAAAACTTTAATTGGCTCCAATTAACACAAACAAATTGGTTCGACATCATTGCAATTATCAGTTTTCCCTTCTCACCCTGAATCTGCGGTTCATTTCTCAACTTGTCAAAGAAATGCCCAGAATGGAGTTTTAAAAGGCTGGTGGCCCCCTGCTGGTGTTGTGGGCTCTGGGGGTCCATGGCTCCCAGTTCCTTTGCAGTGCAGGGTCTAGGGGTAGGCAGGGAGTTGCCACCTCCTGGGCCTTTGCCACGTGCTGGACTCCATGCTAGCAGGGATACGGGGACACGGTCACTGGTGCCCCCCGCTCTCTGCACAGGCGCTAGTTGCCCATTTCGAAGGAGGAGGAAATGGAAACTTGGCTGGGAGTTCTGGCAAAGCTAGACCTGGGTTTGCGACTGGTTCCACAATTAGTGGGTTTTGTTCACTCGCACATATGGCTTCCAAGTAGAACCAAGAGTAGGGAGAGAGATGAGGCAGCACCTTTGGGTGCTAGATTTAAGGGGGGGGTCTTCCCTGGTGGCTCCGCTGGTAAAGAGTCTGCCTGCAATGCAGGAGACCCAGGCTTGATCCCTGGGTCAGGAAGATCCCCTGGAGAAGGGAAAGGCAACCCACTCCAGTGTCCTGGCCTGGAGGATCCCATGGACTGTATAGTCCATGGGGTCGCAAAGAGCTGGACACTTTGTGACACTTTTAAAGTGAGTGACTTTGACTTTACTTTACGGGCGGGAAGTCAGAACTCGGTTACCAAGACAGATGATATATCTATACTTCTGTGTGCATGTGCTAAGCTGCTTCAGTCGTGTCTGACTCTTTGCGACCCCATGGACTGTAGCCCGCCAGGGTCCTCTGTTCATGGGATTCTCCAGGCAAGAATTCTGGAGTGGGTTGCCATTTCCTTCTTCAGGGGATCTTCCCGACCCTGGGACGGAGCCCACAGCCCTTGTGTCTCCTGTCTTGGCAGGTGGGTTATTTCCCACTAGCGCCACCTGGGAAGCCCTATGTCTTGTCTATGTCTGCATCCACATCTACTGACCACCCTGCATGGAATGTGGAGTCTTAGATCTCCAACCAGAGATCATACCCTCCCCTTCTGCAGTGGAAGTGTGGATTCTTAACCACTGGACCGCCAGGAAAGTCCCAAGACGCATAATATTTTAAACAAAAATTAATGCAAAAGATTCATGATGAAAAAATCATCCACATTTCAAATAAGATCAGGATCTAGTAGGGCTGGGATGAGGGACAGGAGAGTGAGGCCCGGATTTAACGTTTGTGTGTTTTGTTCATTGTGGATTTTCGGATCAGGCCCATTCTACATAGGTGGGGAATCGGATTCTCCTTGTTTGAGCGCCTGTAAATGAGGACACAGAGGCTTTCCTCCAAGGTGTGCAAAGAACACGGCCCTGAAGAGCAGCTCCCTCTCTTTCCTTTCCTCTTCATGACTTTATCTTGTTCCAATCTGGTTTTCTTTTCTGCCTCGAAGATGCTTAAAGCTTAGTTACCACTCATGCCTGTGAAAGCACTCTCTCTCTTTTTGGCGGGATATTAGTTCACCCACCAGGAATTGAACCCAGGCCCTTGACAGTGGAAGTACCAAGTCCTAACCACTGGCCCACCAGGGAATTCCCAAGATCACTCATCTTTTAGCAAGGATGCTCCATGTATCTGATAGCGAGGCCCTCAGCAATCTTATCTCTCTGGGAGATAGGCCTGGGAGATGGACTGAGCGTTTGGAGTGCTCCCTTAAATTTCGAGCTGGAGGCTTGCTTCACTCTAGCCCTGGGTCTTCTTCACGTGCTCAAGAAAATCTTTACCTCCCATCTTCTCACCTTCCTCCCTTCCTCCCCAGCTCGCTCACTTCATGGAACCTCAGGGAAGGGAAGCCCACCCCCACACTGTGCTCAGAGACCAAGGGGTCTGGAGAGGAGGGTGTGTGCAGTGGAGGAGGGGCGAGGACTGGAGTAGATGCCCGTCTCTGCTAATGTTGAGATGATCCCTTGCTTCCCCTTTCCAAACTAGAAGTTGGGATGCTTAAATGTCAGTCGTCTTTGAATGATGGCATTCTTAACAGCAGTAGAGGGCAGGGATGGGTGGGGAGGGGGAGGCAGGAGGTGGTGGCGGTAGAGATCCAGAGCGGCCCTCTCCTCTGGTTCAGGTGACAGGCAGTGGCAGGGGCCCCGGAGGTCTACCATGCTCCTGGAACCGGCTGAGAGCAAAGTGTAGGATGGCATGGCCTGTCTGGATCCCTCTGCCCTCCTGGGAATAGACCTGCTGTGTTGTAGGAGGGTCACCTGGCCTTGCTCTTTCCCACGTGCGGACTGTTCCCTGGGCCAGGGTGCTGCCTTTGGGAAGGATGTCTCCTGCCGCTGAGCATTCTGGGACTGAGCATCACCTCCCTGCTCCCAGGTGTCCCCTGCCACTGAGCGGAGAGGAAGGACCACAGGCATCTCTCCCCTCAAGAGTGTGAAGATTAATTAGGTGAATCTGGAAATGAGGAGTGCAGCCCTTTTCGCTCCAGGTTTCTCCTCCAGGGAGGAGACCTTCCCACGGAGTGTAGAGGATTCCTGGGCCATCGGTCCTGGGAGGAGCTTGTTCCTCCCTTCTTGCCTGGCCCTCCTCTGTCCCCCAGACCCAGGGTGTCCCCTCCCCTCTGCCCTCTCCCACTGCAAATCAATTTCAGCAGGGAAAAGGCCAAGGCTATTACAGTTAACACTACTCCGCCTGGAGTCGCTGGGTCTTTGCTATTCATCATTCCTAATTAATTAAAAAGTAATTACTTATGGATCTGACTTTCATTATTTACACCCCCCAGGCTGTGAGGATATTACTTTCCTTGGTCCCTCTGGTACCCTGAGCTGCTCTGGCGCCAGCAACTGCAATGCCAAGCATGGCAAGAGCCGATCGCACGTGGGCATCCTAGTTAGGGGGCTGGGGTTTTAGTGCCCATCGGAGGCCAGATGGGCCTCAGGGATCTGCAGCACCTTCTGAGAGCCCAGGAGGGGACTTGAGGAGCTGGAGCAGCTCTGGTCTGCTCACCCTGGCAAGCCAACCTTCTCAAGATGGGTGATGTGCATGTATGCTAAGTTGCCTCAGTTATGTCCAACTCTTTGTAACACCGGAGACTCTAGCCCACCAGTCTCCTCTGTCCATGGGATTCTCCAGGCATGAATACTGGAGTGGGTTTCCATGCTCTGCTCCAGGGGATCTTTCTGATCCATGGATTGAACCTGCATCTCCTGTGGCTCCTGCATTGAAGACGGATTTTTTTTTTACTGCTGAGCCACCAGGGAAGCGATCTCAAAATGAGAACAACCTCCGAAGCTTTGCTGCTCAACAGGTGGTCACAGATTAGGACCCTCAGCATCACCTGAGTGCCCATCAGATATGCAGACCCTCAGCCCCTACTCCACACCCACCGAACCAGGGTCTGCATTCTAACAACATCCCCGGGGCCTTGCGGTGCACATTCCAGTGTGAGAGGCAGGGTTCCAGTGGACCGAGAGCAAAGCCTGTTTGTGACAACTCTCCCTGGCGCTGCACGCACTCTTCAGGTTCTGTATGATGGCAAGACCCCCCACCCCCCTGACTCCCCAACCCAGGTCCTCAATGAGCTAACTCTCCACCTAGGGCAGTTGTTGACAGATCAGCATGAATTATATGAAAGTGCTTTGGAAGCTGTAACTGGCACTTGAAATGGCATCAGAATAAATTTTCAGCCGGCCTGTGTCTGTCTGCCAGCCTCCCAGGCTGTCGCCCACAGTTCAGTCCTTTTCCATTGCTTTCCTGCCTTCTATGTGCTTTTGCTGGGGTTCTGTCTGCCCCGTCCTCCAGGTGGCAAGAATCCTGGAGTGGGTTGCCATGCTCTCCTCCAGTGTATCTTCCGACCCAGGGTTTGAACCCACGTTTCTTTCGTCTCCTGCTTTGGCAGGTTCTTTACCACTAGCGCCACCTGGGAAACCCCAATCTGGTAAATGCATCTGGGCTAATTCCTCGTGGATGTGGGGCTGACACATTCCCCTGCTGACCCCATAACAAAGTCGTAAGAGCATCTGACACACAGGGTTTTCTCTCTCTCGAGGCTTGTGGAGTACACAGATGAGGACAGGTGACTGCTCTGAGTGTCAGTTGACTTGCGGTCAGATGGGGATGCTCCCGTGGGCAGAGCTGCTGTGAGGCATCACTGGGTACACGCCACTCGTGTATTATGGTCGTCTTCTCAATCTTAGGCTTGGCTTCAGAGTCCCTGGGAGCCGGCCAGGGCACACCTGGGCCCAGGGAGCCACCTGGGGAAGGTCTGATGGTTTCCCACATTTCTAGCCAGGGCTGTGTGGGCAGAAATGGGCACTTTAGGGATACAGAGGCTAGACTGAGGACATCTAGGGTGCTGTGGGTTTCTCTAGCTGAGAAGCAGAGGAGTCCTGAGTAACGGGCTTGGCCTTCGGGATGGTGGCCAGACCTCCCAGGCTTCTCCCTTGGGGACTGGCCTCTACCACTTGGGGGCTTGGGCAATGGAGCCCATGTGTGCGAAGGCGGGAGGTTCTGAGAGTGCAGCTCCCTGCCTTGTTTAGGAACTCTGAATGTGTTTCAGGGGGTCAGTCCTGCTGGACTCCTGCAGGACACTGGCCACACCAGGGGGCCCTGGCAAATCTGCCCTGATGTTTAACCGTGCCCAAGAGATGCCCAGAACAAGAGCCGGGGAGTGGCTGTGCGACGGGAGGTGAAGTGAGGGGCCTGGAAAGGTGAGGGTGGAAGGAAGTGGGGTGGGGTGTCTGGGAGGGGCCGGTGCAAGTGAGGAAAGACGGTCACGCTCCGGGTGATCCCGGCTGTCCATGCCCTCAGGCGGGGCTCTGGAGGTCTGGAGGCCTGAGCCTGCAGATCTCCGAAAGGGCGTGCGGAAACGGCCACCCTTGGCAGGGCCTTGGCCCTTTGTCCGCTGCCTCTCTGAACTCTAGAGAAGCTTTCAGCCGCCGCTGGCCTGGGTGAGCTGCATCTGGGGCCACCATACCCGCCGGCTCCCAGTTCTGTAGAGGGAGCCCCGTCTCCCCACCCCACACTTCCGCATGTCCCTTCTCTCCCCAGGGACACGTGGCAGGCTAATGTATCGCAGGATTAATTGGTGTGGTTTTCACTGCTGTGGAGGCGTCAGGCCATCTGGAGCGATTTGGTTTGGTTCTCTGTACTGCAGGGCGAGTCTTTCTGTCTGCTTGTCTTGAGGCATTTGCAGGGCAGAAGCTGTGAAGACCACCCTCTCTCCTCTTGGTCCCTGAAAAAGCCTTGACTCACCAAGTAGATGGTGCCGGGGGCACCCGGAGCAGAAGAGAGAGGGCTGAGGCTTTGCAGGGACAGATGTAGAAGCAGCAAAGGGAGGGAGGTTCTCCAGGAACAGGAAGGAGGAGACAGCGGCTCCTTGGGTTTTGCTCCTTTGAGGTGCCCAGGGGGTGAGTTTGTGGAAAGTCGGGGGACGGGGCGCCAGGGCTCTCTGTCTCTGCAGAGTCGAAACTTGAACCTAGCCAGATGCTTGGAAACTGCTGATTTTCAAGGGATCAGCACAGATTCCAGACTCCTGAGATGTTTTAACTTTGCAAGGATGGCTGGTTCCTTCCTGTGACTCTGGGCAGAGAGAGGCAGGGGGGAGCCCCAACTTTGAACAAGACTGAGTTTCTTGCTACCCCAATAGGAGGCATATTTAGAGTCAGACAGAACCTGACTTAAAGAAAATGAAGCCCAGCACCCCCCCCTGCATCCTGGAGCTGGAGATTACAAATGTTTTCCACTGCATAACCCTGGAGGTAGGTGAGAATCTTTCATGGAACCAATGCCTTTGAGGTCCCGAGCCCCTCCAGAGCTCTGCCCATCTGTTTCCACCTCGCCCAGTTAATGGACTTGGTTCCCCAAGGGATGTAAGGGAAGGGGTGGTAGTTTCTGGCTTTGGTTGAAAGTGTTGACCGCCCAGTGGACGTGCACGTGAACCTGGAGGAGACCAGCCCTGAGGCACACTCTCTGAGTCACGTAGGGCTATGGAGGATGCCATTCTGAGCAAGCGAGGCCGACATAAGCACGTGCTCAGGAGGCCCCTGCCACCCTGTCCATGGTCCAGGCAGCGAACATGCACTATACCACGCACGTGTGTGCTCAGTCATGTCCGACTCTTTGCGACCCCATGGACAGCAGCCCTCCAGGCTCCTCTGTCCATGGAATTTCCCGGGCAAGAATACTGGAGTGGGTAACCAATTCCTCCTCTAAGGATCTTCCTGACCCAGGGATCAAACTCCAGTCTTCTGCGTCTCCTGCATGGGTAAGCGGATTCTTTACCACTGAGCTACCTGGGAACTGCAACTGGGGAGACCTAAGGGTTAGGGTCATGCAAGGCATTTCGAAGTGGCTGATGTAAACCACTCAGGGTCCAGCATTTGGCCCCCTCGCTTTCCAGATAGCCTGAGTCCCCACCTCCCCTTGATCATGTGAAAGCGAAAGGTGAAAGTGTTTGTTACTCAGTCATGTTTAACTCTTTGTGACCCCATGGACTACAGCCTCTGTCCATGGAATTCTCCAGGCAAGGGTACCGGAGTGGGTAGCCATTCCCTTCTCCAGGGGATCTTCCCAACCCAGGGACTGAACCTGGGTCCTCCGCATTGCAGACGGATTCTTCACCACCTGAGCCACCAAGGAAGCCCATCTGATACTAGGAAGCCCCATCTATTCCCATCCCCCACTCCAAGGATGCTGGGGACTCCTGAGAAACTCTTATCCATTTCCAAATCCGGTCATTTCATCCACTCATCAAGCTCGATAGTGCCTTCGGTCATCTTGTAACCAACTTCCCTAGGCTGCTGCCTACCACCTCCCCTGAAATTTGCCCAACACACAACACAAATACACCTGTGTGCCAGAGCTGACTTACACCTGTATATGGGTGCCAGTTGTTAGATTCTGGGAATTTTGTGAGCTTGGTAGATTTGAGTGGACCATGGTGAGAGTATTTACATTGTGGAAATTGGCAAACTCTATGAAGTAAGGCTCCCCACCTTTTCCCAGTCTTTCCAGAGAGCCAGTTGCTAAACATTTTAGCAGCACAGCACTGGGTGAGCCCCACTTACTTACCCATAGACCAGACTTTTTCCTTGATGGCTCAGAGTGGGCAGAGGGCATGACAATCCAGAGAAACAAACCCAGGTGGTCTGCTTCCTCCCAGGGTCCATGGGGTCCCGTCCTCACTCCCCAACCCTGACCTGGTTTCAGGCCTGACCTCCTCTCCTCAGCACCCAGAACTCTCGTCTTCTGAAGTGCCCTTGGGAGAGGGAATTTTATTTTTAACTTTAAAGCAATCATCATTTCAGAGGATGTGTTCATTGATATGCAGGGTATTTGTTCTCCATCTCAAACTCTCACACTGGAAGTGGATGCTGGCTTTGCAAAACCGAGAGGTCGGTTGAGAGGGTAACCCTCTCCAAACAAGGGGCCAACCTGCCGCGGTTGGGAGGGTCAAACTTGTGTCTCGAGATTAAAAAAAAAAATACAATTGCAAGAAGCTTTTTTTAAAAAGTTTTCCCCAGGTCGTTTATACTTTAATTATTATTTTAATTATTTAATTAAAATTTTACAGTTTATTCTGGCTGTGCTGGGTCTTCGTTGCTGCGGGTGCTTTCTCTAGCTGCCGCGAGCGCAGGCTCCTCTGGGCTGTGGCGCACGGGCTTCTCATTGTGGTGGCTTTTCCTGTAGAGCGCGGGCTTGGACGCCCTGGAGCATGAGGAATCTCCCTGGACCAGGGGTCAAACCCGGGCCCTCCGCATTGGCAGGCTGATTCTAACCACTGGGCCACCTGGGAATTCCTGCAGGAAGCTGGGAAAAGCAAGACTTCGTTGCGGTCTGTTGTCTGTGCACATGCATGTGTGAGTGTGTATGCTCCCGTGTGTGTGTGTGTGTGTACGCACGTGTGCATGTATGTATGTGTATATGTGTGCATACGTGTGTATGTGTGCATGTATGTGTGTATATGCGGGCGTGTGCATATGTGTGTGCGTGCACATGTGTGTATGTGTGCATGTGTGTGTGTGCAGGCCCTGTGTTCCTGGAAAATAACAACAATTCAAGGAATCCCCTCACCCTTCTGTCTGGAACACATCTCATTGCAAAGAACCAGCCTTCCCCATTTGACTTAAATAAGCCTTGTGGACCTATGACAAAGCCAGACACACACTCTCCAAATTCTCATTCTTTGCTCCGTAAATGACTAGCTGAACTGCTTGTCTCCACAGATCCATCGGAACAAGATGCTTCTTAGTCAAACTGCACTTAAGCTTCTCTCCTTCTTCCAGCCCTTGACCTTTGGGGTGCCCACGCCTCGCCGGCTCACAGCCCCTCCTGAGAACAGACTGGCCTCGGGGTAAAACATCCTCTGATCTCGGATTCCATCTCGGCATGCTTTCATCCCACTTGCCCGCTCCTGGTTCTTTCAGCCTTGTTTGCTCCTCTCCGTAAAAGAGAACTCCTTTTGCCGAACTCTTGAGATGCGTACAGATCTTATAGTCAAAGCATCTGCTCTGTTGCAAGGCCCCCCGCCTGGACTGCAGCAGCGCCTTCCTGCCCCAGCAATAATAACCCTTTTGAATAAGTCTTTCTTTACTGGGTTTGAATTTTGTTTTCATTTTACACTAGCCTCTGCTAGGGCATCTGGACAGTCTCCGACATAAGCCTTGTCGGGAGACAAGGGGCAGACACAACGTGGGCAAAAGCAAACAGGTCCGGCAGAAGAGCCCTGATAGGGGACGGGGCAGGGAGAGAAGCAGAGGTCGGCTAAGGTTTTGTGGTTTAGAGGAAAGTAAGATTGTGCTTTGTGGGCACAGAAATGGATGAGGCACATTACTTGTCTTCTTGAAAAAATTTATTAAGGGGATTTCCCTAGCAATCCAGTGGTTAAAATTTCACCTTCCACTTCAGGGGGCGTGGGTTTGATGCCTGGAGAACTAAGACTGCACATGCCATGTGGTGAGGCCGAAAGATAAAAAAATCAAACAAAAAACTAAAGAGAAAAAAGGAAGCTGAGAAACAGCTTCAAGCTGCATCTGCTCTCTCTACCTCTTCAGTTTAGAGCGAGCTTGGTGCCACTTGGGTGGGTTGTTGGTCCCTGCAACTAATGTTATTTCTTGTCTTGTTTCAGCGTGGAGTTCAGGCCAGGAGTGCAGAACCAGGGCGCTGAGGGGCTTCGGCACCTCTAGGGTCTGTTACCTGGACTTGCTTGGTAAACAAGAGGAGGTGAGCCCCTCATATGTGCTGGGCATGTTTCAAAAGAGCCAACAGCAGGAGAGGGGTTGCTGACAGGCGGGGCAGGTTAAGGTTTTTTATGTTCCAAGGAAAAGAAGAACTTGGGCTGGGGGTGCATGCCTCTTTTCAGGTCGTTTTCACAGCTGCTTTTTTGGACCTGTTTTGACCTGGGGCTTCCCACCTGGTGCACTGGTAAAGAATCTGCCTGGTAATGTAGGACATGCAAAAGACTGGGGTTGGTCCCTGGGTGGGGAAGATCTCCTGGAGAAAGAAATGGCAACTCATTCCAGTTTTCTTACTGGAGAATCCCATGGGCAGAGGAGCCTGGCGGGCTACAGTCCATGGAGTTGCAAAAAGTTAGATATAACTGAGCAACTGAGCACACACACGCACACTTTTTTGCCTGTCTTATGTAGAAGCCTGAACTGGGAGGTGGTGGAGGTCCTGTGAGGTTGACTGGAGAAAGGCTGCAGGGCCACTGTGAGAATCGGGGACCTCCACTGACTCCTTTTCAGGGCTTTTCCACCAGGACACTGCTGGGCCAAGAGGAGGGTCCGTCGAGGACACGGGGGCTGAGGCACCGAGGTGCAGAGAGGAGATGGGTGGTACTGAGCGTCGGAAAGAAAGAGGACACCACGCAGAAGGAGCCTAGGGGCAGATCACCCCGGATCCACGTGGGGTGAGGTCGCGAAGACTCCAAATGTCAGGCTGAGGAGTTCAGTTTTGATAGCCATGGGGAGCCATGGTAGGTGTTTGAGCAGGGGAGTTGGCATGTGCTGGAGTTTCTGCAACCTACATCAAGACTCTGCGATATGGACATCTGTCCTTATATTAACTGTCAAGGATTCCATGCTTCACAACCACATCCCCGTGACCTAATCTCCCCACAGGCTGGTTGCGGGGGTCTTCAGACATCTTCTCCCCTGTCCTGCATGGAGGAAAGACTTCCCAGGGTAGAGGATCACCTGGATGCGGGGCTCCAACTGGCCGGCATCTGTAAAGGAGCGCCCTGGCTCCTTTAGCCGCACCCACCTCTTACCCCCGTCTCAGACCCTCTGATTCTGCAAGAAGTTAGTCCCACCCCCAGCCTAGTCTGGGTGGAGCACATGGCCTAGGCTGAGCCCATCAGCAGTGCCCACCCCCCGGCTGCTGGGATTGGTTCAGGGATAAACACATGACCCGACATAGGCCAATCGGGGCCAAAGAGTCCGAATTCCAGGCTTGCGAGTGGCGCTCTCAGAACAGGAAACCCTCTGCCTGAATTTGGGCTTGAGGGGCGTAGGAGCCGGAACGCGGTGGGGCCTCCTAAAATGATGTTGGTCCAGGGGAGCAGAGCTGGAAGAGGGGCTGGGTCCCGGGTCCAGCTGTGGACACCAGTCCCACTGACCTCTGGACATTTGAGTCACGTCACCCTGGAAATTCTTCTTTTAACTGTGTCAACTTGGGTTGGGTTTTGCCAACATTCACCCCCAGGAGTCCCAGCTAACCGGCGCCCATCAGCTCCCGGTCCTCCTGGTTGCGCAGAACCCGAGGGGCGGGCAGTGACAGAGGACAACACTGGGCAGCTGTCCCCACCCCAGCAAAGCAAAACAGAACCCAAGCGGAAGCCCGAGGAGTTAAGCATCGTTAAACCAGGGCGAGGTGGGCGGGGGAAACCCTGGAGCATGAGTGTGGGAACGCAGAGCTAAGCTGTAGGGATTTACAATATCTGTGGGCAGTGAGGGGCTTCCCTGGTGGCTCAGAGTGGGAAAGAATCTGCCTACCATGCAGGAGACCCGCTTCGATCCCAGGGTTGGGAAGAGCCCCTGGAGAAGGGAATAGCAACCCACTCCAGTATTCTTGCCTGGAGGATTCCATGAACAGAGGAGCCTGGTGGGCTGCAGTTCATGGGGTCTCGAAGAGTCAGATAGGACTGAATGACTAAGTACGCACGCACGCACGTGGGCAGTGAAGGGAGTCAATTTTGATACTCTTTGAAAGGTTCCAGTGGACACGTGCATTGCCTTTTTTTTTTTTAAGAAAGAATTGGAAAATTTTATTCTAGCCAGATTTGAGGATTGTAACCTGGGAAGAGCAACTCAGAAGGCTTTGAGAACTATTTCATTACAAGTCAAGACACAGCTTATATAAGATTTTTGAGACTGAGGGCTGTACATCAGATGACTTGTTATTGACAGTTTACATCTAATTGCCTTTCATTTATTCTTGGCCAGTGGAGTGGTGTTCACTTGTAACATTTCACAAAGCTCAGACCACGTGGGTGCCTTGCTGGGTCTGAGTAAGAAAAATGGCTGTCGTTGGGGAGTACCTACTAGGGGCCAGATGCTATGCTAATTTCTTTATGTGTTTTATCTTTTCTATCCTAGCAACTAGGTACTATTGTTACCCCATTTTTACATGTAAGAGCCCAAGGTTTAGAGAGTGTAAATGATGTGCCCAATTCGCACAGCTGGTAAGGCGGTGGGTGGGAACGTCTGACTCTAGAGCTTAAGTTCTTAAACGTGCTATTTGGGATGCTTCGAAAGGAGCCCCAGGAGACAGTGTGTTCCTTGATCTGACTTCAGCTCCTGGCTGTCTCTGCATCCCTCTGGGTGCTTATTGCAATGCAGAGTGTTAGGCTCCACTGCAGACCTGTTCAATCAGAATCCACTCCCCCCACCCGCAGCCCTGCGCTGTGATTCCTATGCACAAGTCTGACACTTGACATCTCGGGCATACTTCCCTGAAGATCTGACCTTCATAAGCAATTCAGTCCCTGACCCCGGACGAACTGCTCTTGTGTCTGCAAGTGGGACTTGAAAAATTCAGATCTTCTGCTCATCTAAGAGTCTCATTATAACCTCAAAATGTTTATCCTTATGCTGGTGAGAGAGGACGTAAGCATCCTGCTCCATCTGTAGAGATGACTAAGGCTCCGCGGATTTTAAGTGGCGTGTCCTATTTTAACGAGGACAAGGAGTGGCAGGTTCACCCCAACGTCTTACTTGGAGCCACGTTGCTTTGGAAAGTCTACCAGCTGGAATACTTTCTGTTGCTATAAATGGAAAGCCTGACTCAGAGTGGCTTAAAAAAGATAAAGGGAACTAATTGGCATCTGCATGTCTGAAAAATCCAAAGGTAGGGTGTACTTCAGGTGAGGCTTGATTCAGCAGCTCAGAGCTTTTTCCATTTCCCCACAGCCCCCTCTAAGGCACTGCCTTCTCACCATGCCTGGCTCCTCACTGCACACAGAGATAAACACTCTTTCAGTGAGATAATTTTGGACCCTCACCGTCTGATTCCACTCAACCCACCTGCTATTGAAGCTTCTAGCCTCTGAATTGTCTTGACATTTTCTCTTCATCCCTCCTCCCAGTTCTATTTCTGGGCTTTGTTCATGCGAATCCCCTCTCTTTTTCTCCTTTTTTTAAAAAGTAATTTCCTTTTATGATTGTAAATGTGATGCTTGCTCATTGTTGAAATTTATACATCCACAGAAAGTTTGAAGAAGAAAGTCGAAAAGCTATCATGCATCACCCAGAAATAACCACTGTTGGCGTGATGGGTAGAGTCTTGGCAGAGCCTGAGGTCCCAGCTTCTTGCTACCTGGGATCCACACACAGGCCTGAACTTACAGGAGTTTGATTTTGCTGAGGAAGGAAACAGAGACAAGTGAGCTAGGAGTCCCATGATTGGGGTAGGAGGCTCCCAGACAGCTCTGCCTGGCTCCATGCCACTTCCTATGGGGACTCCGAGGGAAGCCTTTATTTCCTGTGCAAAGTGGCCTCCAAGTGAGAGATCAAACTCTGGAGAGAGCTGAAAAAGCAATTAACTTCACTCAGAGTGAAGGATATTGTTTTGTGCCTCTAGATGATTTTTTCTCCCCCAGAAAAAAATTACGCCCTCAAAATCAACATTTGATTTAGTCTTTGTTCATTTTAAGAATGATGTGAGGATATGAACAGGCAACATGAGACTTCATAAAAAAAAAGTACGATGCTGCTGAAATAATTTTAAGGCTTGGATGTAGCTTTGCATTTGCTTTCTGGATAGCCTGTACAATTTACACTCCACCAACAGTGATAAGGAAGGTTTGGTTCTTTATAACCTTAGCAGCGTCGAGAATTATAATTTTAAAAATGTTCATCTGATGGGGAAATACTAACAATACTATTTTTTCATTGTTTTGTATGAACTCTTTACATATTACAGTGAGCGTCCCTGGGTCATATACAGGGGTCCATGTTTTCCACATTTTCAGGATCAAAGGCTTTGACATTATAAGGTCGAATAGGGAAACCAAATTTGCCAAAGCAAAAAAGCCCCCAAAAACAGCCACTCCTGGGTTGCCTACATTCTCAGAACTGAAGTCCCTGACATTATAAGGTTCCATAGGAATACTAAATTTGCCAAAACACAAAAATAGCCACTCCTGGGCTGCCTACATTCTCAGGATTAAAGTCCCTCACATTATAAGGTTAAATAGGAAAACCAAATTTGCCAAAATACAAAAACAGTTACTCTTGGGCTGTTACAAATTCTGTTCCTTACCCCACGTCCTTCACACTTAACACTATTGTATTTTTCCACTTGTCATCATTAGATTTGTGGGTTGGTCTGTTCCAGTTTGCCGTACGTTATAAACATTCTTGAGTATCATGCAAAACCATTTCAAATTTTGCCAAAGATGCAAAATTTCCTGAGATTGATCAAAGTGATTATGGAGAATTATTTGAATCCCATGCAAGGCTACTGGCAAGTGAGAATATATCAGAATTCAGCCAGTTAACAATTACAGAGGAGGAAATCTTCGAGGCTGATGAAATGACAGGCACTTCAAAAGAGAGAGATTTGAATTTTAGAGGATTAAGACAGGCCATTGGGAAAATTGATGACGCCTTCAAATATTTTTTTGCAAAAATGTCCTCTTTATGATTGTGCTGTGAAAGTCAAATGTGAAATCAAGAATGTTGTATCGTGCTATCAGACAATCTTGTCAGAAAAATTATGCCCGCCAAATCAACGTTTGATTTATTCTTTGTTCCCTGGAAGAATGAAAAAAGAGTTGCATTCACAGCTGACTCTGGTTAAGCATAGGCTAAAACAAACTCCATAATTTGTCATTTTTTTAAAATAAAGTCACAAACTTTTATTTCTTCCCATCTTTTAAAAAGTGGATTTACTTTGTGGTCTTTAAAAAAAATTTTTTTTTATTGAAGTGCAGTTGATTTACAAAGTTGTGTTAGTTCTAGGTGTATTGCAAAGAGATTCCGTTTTAATACATATATATCTATTTTTCAGGTTCTTTCCCCTTGTAGGTTATTGCAGAATATTAAGTCGAGTTCCCTGTGCTCTCTAGTAGGTCCTTATTACTTATCTATTTTATAGACAGTAGTGTGTATCTGTTAATCCCAAACTCCTAATTTATCCCTTCCTGTCTTCCCCTTTGATAACCATAAGTTTGTTTTCTTTGTCTGTGGGTCTCTCTCTGTTTTGTATGTGAGTTCATTTGTATCATTTTTAACCCCAGTTTTCCTTGAGTGATGCAGACCTTTGCTATCAAAATTTGATTTCTCTGCATTTGACTCAGGGCTGATGAGGCGGATGAACTAGAGCCGATTGTATAGAGTGAAGTAAGCTAGAAAGAGAAATATTGTATATTAATGCATGTGTATGGAATCTAGAAAGATGCTTCTGCTGAACCTATTTGCAGGGCAGCCGTGGAGAACAGACTCATGGACACAGTGTGGGAAGGAGAGGGGGCAAGTTGACAGAGTAGCCTGGAAGCATATACGTTACCAGATGCGGAACAGCCAGCCAGTGGGGATTTGGTGTGAGGCTCCGAGCTCAACCTAGTGCTCTGTGACTGCCTGGAGGGGTGGGATGGAGAGGGAGATGGGAGGGGGCTTCAAGAGGGAGGCCCTAAGGCCTACATGTGTCCCTTGGATAGGGTGTCAGCTTTAGTGTCTTAAAGAAATGGGACAAAATAAACTGAGTTTTTAGCAGGCATTCCGTTACATTTTCAATATGCTTATAGGGAGAAGGGGGCCGCAGAGGATGAGATGGCTGGGTGGCATCACCGACTCAATGGACATGACTTTGAGCAAACTCTGGGAGACAGTGAAGGACAGGGAAGCCTGGCGTGCTGCTGCCCATGGGGTCGTGAAGAGTCAGACACGACTGAGTGGCTTATAAGGCTCTATGAGACAGAGGCGGTTAACAGAGCTGTAGTTCATGGTCTTTCTTCTTCCTAGCTTTCCATTACATTTGAGTCTTTAAACAATTTATTCACCCTTTGATTTTTTTTTTCATTTAATTTTCAAAACCTCTAAATGTAAATCTGTAGATGGAGTGAGGGGTGCTGTATGGGTTGTTCACGGCCGGGGCAGAGCTGTGTAGAAGCCACGCGGTCTCGGTGGGACACACCAGCCTGTTGACTCTCTGTGGGTCGGCCGGTTGGCTGCTCTGTGGGTAGGCTGGAGCCCAGCGGAGCCCGACTCGCCTGTGGCTAGAATCAGTCTGCTGCCTGAGCTTCTACACTCCTCAGACACCAGCAGGCGATCCGGGCGCTGTGCTTTCCTTGGGGTGGCAAGTCTTCGCATGGGTTCCTTTGACCGAAGCCAGTTCAATGGGCAAACTGGAAGTCAAGGTCGAGGGAAGTCCCCCCGCCCTCCCTGAGGCCGTGACAAAGGCTGGGATGTGTGCCACACCCCGGGAAGCCAAGCGCCCAGCGCGAGATCCCATCTCTCACGCTAGTCAATTTCACCGGCGTTATCTTGAACAGCCACCCTTTTTCTTTAAATTATGGGCCTCGGGAAGCAAGGCGAGGGAAAGACTCTGTGATGCTCCTCCAGCCTTCTTATCGCAGATGAGAAGGGAGATAAGAAGGAGGGGACAGATGGGGCCGCTGGAGCCCAAGGTGACTCAGCTACTGGAGCTCTGTGGCCTGAGAAGCAGTTCTCTGTTTGAACGGCAGGTGGAGCACCACCCTCCTGGGTCCTGCGGGCAGTCACAGGTCACCCCAGATGGCAGGGTGGCTGGGTGTGAATGCACGGGGTGCATGCACACATGCTTTTGCACACACACACACGTGACTGTGTAGCTGTGGGCCTCCCAGGTGGCGCTGTTGTAAACACTCTGCCTGCCAGTGCAGGAGATCTGGGTTCGATCTCTGGGTTGGGATGATCTCCTGGAGAAGGAAATGGCCGCCCACTCCAGTATTCCTGCCCAGAGAATCCCATGGACAGAGGAGCCTGGTGGGCTACAGTCCATGGGGTCGCAAACAGTCAGACATGACTGAACGACTAAGCACGGGCTGAGACTACAACTCCCCGAAGTAAAGCCAGCACAGATAACGGAAACGAACAGTGATAATGGCGGCTAACCTTCCTGCGCTCTCCCCTAAGTTCTGGGCTCCCTTTGGGCTCCTACAGGGTGAGGTGTGGTGGGGGGAGGCTGGGCATTGATTAGTTTCCACAAAGACGCCGCTGTCCTAACCTTTTTCTCTCTGTGTGACGACCTGCTGCTCCTTGCCTCTCCTCTCTGTCATTTAGTAAGGATGGGGCAGGCAAGAGAGGATGCTGCAAAATCCAATTAACTCAGGCTTCAAAAGGCCTGGGGTCCATGTGGGGCCAGCTCCCACCGCCGCGCGCAGCGGTTAGGCCCGGCGGAGGCAGCCTAGAGGCAGGTGTGCCGGGAGGGGGCTGCTGGGAAGCATCCAGGTTTCCCAGGCCCAAGCCCCGAGGTTAAGGTTGCTTCCGGCTCCTCTTGGCAGCGCTGGGGGGGCAGGAAGGGATGGGAGTGTACGAAGCACGTGTAGGGTCTCAGGCTGCCCAGTCCCCAGCCCAGCACCCCCAGCGCCCCCAGCACCCCTTCCCTCTGTCTGTACTCTCTGTAAGTCAGTGTATGCATCCCCTACCCCTGCCTCAAAGCGGGGCTGTTGCCAGGTGTGCAGAATTGATCCTAGTCCCCGTGTGTGTGTGTGTGTGTGTGTGTGCGCACGCTAAGTCACTCAGTTGTGTCCGACTCTTTGTGACCCCACAGACTGCAGCCCACCAGGTTCCTCCGTCCATGAGGTTTTTCAGGCAAAAAGCACGCTGGCAGCCAAAACCCTTCCTAGGCAAGCTGGGAGGAGGCTGCTTTACGGCAGGCAGATGTTTCTGCTCTCCAGTGGAGCTGGGGGACACGGAGAATCGGTGTGTGCAGATGGGTGGGAGCAGGATCAATGCAGACGGTGTCCGTAGAATGCAGTTCCGGCAGCAATTCTGATGAAGTGCAAATGTAAACCTTCGGGGGTACAGGAGCATTCGGGGGTGCTTTCTGATGCCTCCCACCGTGCACTACTCTTCCTCCCCAAATTCAGCAGTGGTTCCTTCTGAAAGCCCGCCCCCGCCATCCCCCTGGGACTTCAGCCCAGCGTGCCTGCTCCTTCTGACTCCTGGGTCTCTCGATTCCCAGAGGTCCCCGAGCTCCTGGAGCATCTCTTCCTAGGCAAGCATCGTCTTCTGGGGAAGACTTCTCATTGGAGCTTCTCCATCATCATCAGACCCTTGTCATCTCCATCATCTCGCCGTGAACTCCCCTCTTTCCTTCCACTTAAGGTCACCCTACTGTCTGCCGGAATTTAAAGCACACGCAGACCTTTTAACCCTCCAGTCCTACCGAGAGGCTGCAGCCAACTCCTCCTTGGGTCTCATGGGACACTCAGCTTTGGCTTCTTGAGCTACCAGGTGAGGGTTTCAGCTTCAAGGATGTGGGGAGGCTCAGGCCACATGAAGAGGCCATGTACCCGTGCACCCGCAGAGCCCAGCTGAGGTCCCAGCCCACAGATAGGTCGCCCACCAGACAGGTGGCAATGGCCATCTAGCCTTTGCATCCTCCTAGCCAAAGCCCCCAGTCACAGAGCAGAGACCAGTCTTTCCTGCCATGCCCTGTCTAGACGCCCACAGAACCTCTGAGCATGATGAAATGGGTGCTTCAGGCCACTAAGAGCTGGGCTGGCTCATCATGCAGCAGATAGCCAGTGGGCCTGTTGCTGAGCGCTGTTCTTCCTAAACCGCGCTCTTCATCTTTGCATCTCTCTGGGTTGGAGGCATGGACTCCAGACAGGGACTGCAGCGTCTCAAACCACTCTCCATATTTCCTGGGAACAGGAGACCGTGGAAAGGGTGGATGAGAAGCTTTGTCGCAAAATTGCCAGAGAAAATACAGAAAGCTGCATTAAATTTGAATTCCCGAAAAAGAAGAATAAATTTTCACATAAATATCGTCCATGCAACAGTCAGGCTACACTTTTACTAAAAGGATTCCCGGGTAGCTCAGCTGGCAAAGCATCTACCTACAATACAGGAGACCCTGGTTTGACTCCTGGGTTGGGAAGTTCCTCTGGAGAACTACCTACTCCAGTATTCTTGGGCTTCCCTGGTGGCCCAGTGGTAAAGAATCTGCCTACAACGCAGGAGACGTGGGCAGGAGGTGCAGGTTCGATCCTTGGGTTGGGAAGATCCCCTGGAGAAAGGAAATGGTAAGACATCCCAGTATTCTTTGGAAAATCTCAGTCCATGGAATCAGCTAAGCAACAACAACAACAAACATTTATTTGAACTCCAAATTAAATTGTACTGAGTATCCTTGTTTTTCTTTATCCGGAAACTCTAAAAAGTAGAGGCCAAATGTCCTGACACTTAGAGAGGTCATGCTCCTTCCACCAAGCGTGGCAGGGACTCTGGGGTCTGTGATCAGCAGGGATTCCCAAGACTCCAGGAAGCGGATGGCTGCAGCCGGAGGAGGACGCTGGCTTTGCCCAGAGGTTGAGTACCATGTTCGAGGTAACTATTCATTCTGTCTGGAACCAAAGAGAGAGAAGGCCATCTGGAAGCTCCTCCAGCCACGTATACCTCTCTCTGGTATCGGGTTGGTCCCTGGCGCTCTTCCCTGACAAAGCAGAGTGGGAGGGCTTCTCAGCTCCTTTCCCCAGCCAGCCATCCCTTTCTTCCATCATTTGGGTTCATTATCTAGTAATGAAAACCAGCTCATTCTCAATCTGCCACTGTGTCTCCTAATAAATAATAGTGGCTGGAAAAGTCTCCAGTCTCTCTCTCTCTCCATCCACAGCCCCCTCATCTCTATCCCAGCTCATTAGCCAGAACAACAGTAATGAGTGGGTCCATCCATTTCCTCTCTTTCCCTCTCACCCTCTGCAGACCCTGATCCTGGAGGAGAGAGCTAGCGAGGAGAGTTTGGCCATGAGCCCTGGTCAGCCCTACGCTAAGTAGAACAGACGGGGGCCTAGTTATTTCCTCATTCACTTTCATTTTCTCATTCAGCGAATATTTATTTAGAGCCCAGTACAGGCCAGGTGCTATTAGTGTGGCCACGATGCACCCTGGAAAGTCAGATGACTAAAGAAAAGTTATGAAAGAAGTGGAAGGGCTTCCCCGGTGGTCCAGTGGCTAAGACTCAGAGCGCCACTGCAGGGGACCCGGGCTCACTGCCTGGTCGGGGAACTCGATCTCACACTCAGCTAAGGGTTCGTGTGCCACACAGAGGGTCCCACTTGCCTCAGTGAAGACCAGAGTTCCCACATGCTGAGACTAAGACCCAGCACAGCCACATAAACAGAGAAAAATAAATATTTTTTTAAAAAGTGACTTCAAAGAAAAAAATGAAGCCACCTGTCCTGATCTGAAGTGGAAATATCTAAGGAGGGTTGGAGATGGGTTGGAAGAGTCCCTAGAACACATGTCATTTGTAATCCCTGTCACAAGATAGGTATGACCATCTCTATCATTCCTTTTCCCCCCCAACAGATTCTGAAAAACAGAATCAAGGTTTGGGGTAAAAAATACAACCTGCTGGATGATCGCAAAGGTGCCTGCCTAGCCTGTGTTTTACTCCATCCTGTCACTGTGTTAGTTAGCAAATGCCGTGTAACAAATCACCCCAGACTCCCGTGTTGTCCTAAGATGTGGGCTGGGCCACCGTTGGCTGAAGATTGCCCAAGGTCCCATGTCCAGATGGACATGAGTTTGAGCAAACTCCAGGAGGCAGTGAAGGACAGAGAAGCCTGGCATGCTGTAGGCCATAGGGTTGCAAAGAGCCAGACATGACTGGGAGACTGAACAACCACATCCAAAGTGGCTCTTTCAAATGGTTGTTGGAGGCTTCACTTCCTGGCTGGCTGCGTGCAAGAAGGCTCAGCACCTCTCCACGTGGGCCTCTCCATAAGGATGCTGGTGACATGGCCGTTGGCTCCTCCCAGTCTCAGAAGTGACACACCATCCCTTCTGCACGGTCTCTTGGTTGCAGAGATCAAGCGTGGCACGACCTGGGAGGAGATGACACTCAGATGCAAACACCAGGAGCAAGAGTCGTCAGCGCTGTCCTGAAGGTCGGCCCCTGCACTCACCTTACCCTGCTTCAAGCCTCTAATACTCTGCCCGTGGTCCACATTTCCTAGCTATTCATCACGCACCTGCTATGTTCTGGCGGCGCTCCAGCCTCTGGAGCCTTGCCAGTAACCAAACAGACCCGAATGCCTGACTGGGGCTGTGCTTGTGTGTGAGGCTGGATAAATGGACAGTGCAATAGGAGGGGATGCTGGGGCCGGTCTCTGCATGTGTGTAGGTGTGTGTGTGTGTGTGTGTGTGTGTGTGCTCTTTCAAGAGAGTGTAATCTTCTTCCTCCATCATAGTTTGCACTCTGCAAGGCTCAGATGAGCTGCTCTAGCAGGAATCAGTCTGGACCTCCTTTCTGGAATTACCCTGAACACAAAGTTCAGGCAGACTCTTCAGATATTTTCAAAGGTAACACAGCTGTGTCTTTTGGGGCCAGATTGTTTAGGTGAGTAGGGTCAGTGAATCACCATTTGGAAACTTCTCTGGTGCAAATGAATTCAAAATTCTGCCTCCAGCAACCACCCTCAGCTTCACACCCCTTCCATACACCCCCATACACACACACACACACACACACACACACACACACACACACACATACACAGAGCTAAAATTACGGCTATTAGACTGTGAAATATTTCTCATGAACTGAATCTAAAGTGAGTTTGAAAAAGTTAATTTCAAAATAAAATGTTTTGAATAATGGCCCCATCCCTGGAGTGACGGTCCGGGCTCCCAGAGGGACAATTTGAATGAAATGCCCTCA
Organism: Procapra przewalskii; assembly: GCA_006410515.1. Classification (NCBI taxonomy): domain Eukaryota; kingdom Metazoa; phylum Chordata; class Mammalia; order Artiodactyla; family Bovidae; genus Procapra; species Procapra przewalskii. The sequence continues at coordinate 5,776,509 of SJYF01000082.1, read as the reverse complement.
TTCTGAAGGAGGAATTCTGGAGTGCTCTTTCCAAAAACTTTTGTTGCTTTTTACTCAGACCTTTTGATTCCCACTGTTGGAGATTATAGGGGCTTCCTTGGTGGCTCAGATGGTGAAGAGTCTGCCTGCAATGCAGGAGACCCAGGTTCAATCCCTGGGTCGGGAAGACCCCCTGGGCAACCCACTCCAGTATTCTTGCCTGGAGAATCCTGTGGACAGAGGAGCCTGGCGGGCCACAATCCAGAGTCCAAGGCAACCGAGCAACTAACACTATAATCCCTGCTGTTGGAGGTTGTGAAAGTCGGTCTCTAGTTCTGTTTTTCTTTCTTTCCTTTTCTCTGGGTGTTTTATCTGTTCTTCCCAGGCTTTGCTGTGGGGGGGAAGGGGGGGAGCTTCCAGGTTAAGTTCACAGGAGGAGGGACCTCATGTCATCGCCACCTTTCTGGATGTTTTAGAAGCTCTGGCTCAGGTCTCCCGGGAGCTGACAGCCCAGGGCTTCCTTCTGGCCCCAGAAAACAGCTGTCCGTGATGGATTTTTTCCACTGTCTTTTTTGGGGGAAGGCAGATGGAAACACACAGACGTGTCTGAATCTGTCCCTGGCTCGTTGCCCATCTCCTCCCCCTCCTCCCTTTTTCCTATCATGTCACTTAGGAACGTCTCTCTAGTTTGGTAAACAATCACTCCCTTTGATCCACGTTCTGTCCGCCCTCTTTTCCTACCAGTACAAATAATTTGGCAACATAAACATTGTCATCGGTGATCATTTGCAAGCTCCTTTCCATCAAACATGCTTTATTTGTTTCTTTTTTCAAAAAAAAAAAAAAGGAAAAGGGGAAGGAAACTCTGGAGGATATCAGAGTGGGCTATGACTCTTTCTTCTGCTGGTAGGATTTCAGGAGATTTGATAAAAAGTTCTGACAGCTGGCAAGCTAAGGCTGCTTTTAAGTGAGGGCTGCTCAGATGGGGAACAGATTCAGGGCTGGCATCTCAGGAAGGAAGGGGTTGCCCTCTCCCCACGTTATCNNNTTAGCCACGCGCAGAGCCGGCCCAGCCGGGCACACTGGAGTGGCGTTGAAACGGAGCCAATCCCTCACCATCTGGCCCTGACTGTAAACATGTGTATACAAAGCGAGTGTCACTTCAGCTAATTCGAGAGGGCCTGGCTGCTTTGCCAGTTGCTGCAGCTGTACCCAGGGGTGGGGGTGGGGGGGCG
>SJYF01000082.1:5752689-5770253 GCA_006410515.1 Procapra przewalskii | reverse complement strand
GTGGCACAGAGGGGCTCTCGGGATGGAGGGGCAGCTGGAAATGTCAGCGAGTCTGTGTTCACGCTGCGTTTGGGTGTCACCCAAGCGCTTGTTTCTCTGTCAGATTCTGGATGCAGCGTTTAGGTGGTAATAAACCGCTGCCGCCAGGCACTAGCCAGGGAGATCAAAGCAGCTGGCAGCATCCAGAGACGGCCTGGGTTTCTGGCTGCCAAGCGCTGGCAGCTCTGGGCTGGGGCAAGATGAAGCCAGGGCACAGACTGTGTCAGTGGGAGTCGGGTCCCCAGGAGGCAAACGGCACATCTGGGCTATCTCGCTTCACCGCTGAGCTTCCTCCCCGCCGGTGCCAGCTCCCCCAATTACCAGAGGGCACACTGGGTGCACACCTCTCCATGCCCAGGCTTCTCTGGGAGGCGGGCCGTGGTGCCATTCACTCTTACGGTTGTTTCTGGGTTAGATGGGGCCATGCCAGGTGAGAGGCAATCCTTCCTAGGGGGCTCCATCTCAATGGGGGTTCCACCTTGGGGGTCAGATACCCAGAAGGAGGCCAGGGGCTTGGGACCCCCTCCTCCCCTTCCTCTTTTCACCTCTGCGTGTGTGCTCAGTAGCTGAGTCGTGTCCAACTCTTTGCCACCCCCATGGACTATAGCCCGCCAGGGGTTTGTCCATGGGATTTCCCAGGCGAGGATACTGGAGTGGGTTGCCACTTCCAGCTCTAGGGGATCTTCCCGACTCAGGGATCAAACCCGTCTCCTGCGTCTCCCGCACTGTCCGGCACACTCTTTGCCACTGTACTGTCTGGGGAGCCCAAAGGAACAGCAGAGAGAGAGGCTGTGTTCTATCCTCTCTGTGGCCGAGTGAGCGGAGTTGGGAGGAACATTGCCTGGTCTTCTGGCTCCGCGAGTCGTGGATGTCCCCCTGTGTCTTCCTCCTGTGTCCTTGAACCTGTTTCAAGCATTTCCCGGGGCTGGCAGACAGAGGAGGGGACCCGGGAGAAACCAAGCCTGCGAGACGCTCTGGCCTTGGGCGGGAGTTGCAGCGCACGCGTCCTTCCGGGAAGTGGCCCAGAGCACAGCAGGTCCTCCATGCTGCCCTGTGTCCCCAGGGTTTATTAACCTTTCCTCGGCACAGTAGAGAGCATCGCGTCTCTCTGCACAAGCTCTCAAAGACCTTCGATTATTTAGTGTGGGCTCCCCTCCCCATTTTCAGGAGGAGCTGTTATTAATGTCTCCCCAGTCGGATTTCTCAAAGAACAGTGTGTCTCACCTCAACAAGAGAATTTGAGAGAAGCATGTGAACGGGATTCGCTTGGGCGCAGGTTTCCGCTCCATCCTCTCCACTCCCTCCTCCCACGCAGCTTCCAGATCCCCAGCTCCAAGAGGCTCTGGCCCTCGCATCAGGACCAGGCCCTCATGTTTGTTCCTGGAAGGGTTGGAATGTTTTTCTAGCCTTCCAGCCATGTGTCTCCCCTCTCAGAGAGGCAGGGAGAAAAACGGAGGCTCTTAGGGGTCTTCTGCGTGCTCTCAAAGTGCAGGAGGAAAGGGCAAGGAGGAGAGCCCCCTCCCCAGCAAACCGGAAGATGCTGCTCCCCACTCCATTGGTTCCCTCCCTCCGCTTTGTCCCGGGAGGGTGTGTGGGCGCTCAATGTGTGAACCCAGCCACTGCAGGAAGTCATCATGCTGGGCTCAGGAGGGCGAGGGGATTTGTGGCTACAATGGAAATGCTCATCTCAGCCCTGCAGACCCAGGGAGATGAGCGGGATGCCTGCTCTTGGCAGAAGCTGGCCCAGGTGTGGAGCCAGGGTGAGGATGGGCAGGTGGGTCTAGGCTGGCAGGCGTGGAAGCAGAGGATGTTGGAGCAGAGAAGGATGCGGCAACCGGTGGGAAGGGTTGTCTTTAATATCTTTCCCAGCTCGGAAAGCTTGGGCTTCTAAGGTTCTCAGAATAAGACACGATTGACATGCCTTCCTCATCCTCATCTTTGGAAGCTTCTAAACACAGCCCCTACTGTTTGCCCCTGAGTGCAGAGGGAGGCAGCGGTGGCATGAGCTTAGAGAACCAGTCCCAGCTGCTCAACCGTCCCGGCAGGCCCGTCTGGCTTCACCTCTCCCGCCCTCCTGGCTCAGCACTGCCGCCCTCCACACCCCGCCTCGCCCCCACCAGTCACCCATCTCACCTTGCTCACCCAGGCCCCACACCAGGACGCCTCTCCTCCTGTCTTTTCAAGGTTCGACTCCAACACCACCTCCTCCACGTTGCCTTGATAACTTCCCTTCCATCTCCCCTCCATCCCCTCTTCTCTGCCTAAGCAGGAAGTCATCTCCCTCCTTGGGATTCTCGGAACATTTTCTCTATACTTTGTCGGGGGTACCCATCAATTTTTCCTCTTTAATCCAAGTTATTTACCTGCATATCTTATATCATCTCCGAGTTGGCAAGCTTCTTAATGACAGGAGTCATACCTCATCCGGCTTTACGGCCGCACTGCACTCAGCCCCGCAAATGTTGATTGAATGAGTAGAAACTCAACCTAATGACGTTCTGGGAGAAGGTCGTTCATCTCTTCTTTGCTGTTGAAGTCAGGGGCCCTCCTGGTCCAGAGGAGGCGGCCGGGTGAGACTTGGTCCTCTGAGCCGTCAATCAATTAGAAGGCGTTTCCCGTTCCACCTCATATTACTCTGGGATGGTGTTAGCTGCTGGGATCCACACAGATGGATTGGACTGACTTGGATGTCACTTGTCACCTCCCAGCCCCTAACAACTGACATCTTCCTGATCCTCCAGTTGGTCCAGGCAGAGATGGGGATTGGGATCCCACTGTGGAGCCTTCCTGGTTCTCCTGGGGCCTTCTCCAAGTCCACCATCTGACTCTCCTGGACCTGTGTTATGGTGTGTGTGTGTCCCCCCACACTAAAACGCAAGCTACATGAAGGTGAGAGATGTTGTCTGCTTTGACCCGTAACATACATTAGAAAGATAATTGTATAAGTTCATTTTTGGCGGTGCTGGGTCTTGTTGCTGAGTGGGCTTTTATCTGGTTGAGGCCAGTGGGAGCCACTCTTTAGAAGCGGAGGACGGGCTCCAGCACGTGCGGGCTTTAGTAGCTGCAGCTGTGGACTCAGTGCCTCCCACTGTGGCACGCGGGCTTAGCTGCTCCGTAGGGTGTGGGGTCTTCCCAGATCAGGGGTTGAACCCGAGTCTCCTGCATTGGAAGGCAGAGAGAGTCTTTACCACTGAGCCACCAGGGAAGCCGGATCGCTAATGTATCTTAAGGATTTAGATCATACCTGAGTAGGAGATCAATACACATGTATAGAATGAGTGGATGGATGAATGATCTTAGCTATGACATCACCACCAAAGCCCTTGCTGTGGTCTGTGACTCATTCTGTGTAGGAAAAGCGGCCCCTCCCACCTCCACCATGCGAGGTGGACAAAAACTCCATCATGATACAGAACTGACTTCATTCCCTGTTCTAGTTTGGAATTGCCAATGGTCTCAAGGGGTTGAATGAAATTCTAAGAATAATCCTCCCCAAATCCGCTTCGATAACAGCGCTTTCCATCCTCCTGGCTGCCGGAGGGCCCCGTCTATAAATTCAAACAACAGGACGAGCCGCGTCCCCAGAGCCCTCGCTCCTGGAGCTCAAATAATAATCCCTGGTTTTTGGCAGGATTTTCTGGTTTCTCTAGAGCTTGAAAGGACGGACTGTCCCTGCCAAGTGGAACCCCCGTGCCATAAAAGCTGGCTGAGATTGTGAGTGCCCTTTGGAGTCAACTAATTGGTGCGTTCAACTGGTGTTTGGCAGGCTGCAGGCACAAGCATCTGTTAACCCTTCAGTGCTCGAAAGGGTAGATGCTGTTACCTGCACTTTACAGACAGAGAAAGGAGCTGCTTCCCCAGAGTTACACGGCTAGAGGTGACCGAGCAGGTTTAGAGGCCAAACCTGGGACTCAGAGGTCCAGAGATTAAGTCACCTCTTTGCAGGGGTGAACGGTTCTAGAATTCCCAAAACTAGGCTTACCCAGGGTGTGGCCATATGGTGTAGCAGAAGTTTGGTAATGGTGATGCTGTGTGTGTGTGTGTGTGTGTGTGTGTGTGTGTGCAAGAGAGAGAAAAAGAAAGAGGCTATCTTCTATGACCTATGGCCAGTTTCATTTCAGATCCTTTCGAGGACTCTTGAACCCTGATTATCAAGGCAGAACTGTGGTCTGAGGATGCGATATTGAAGGTGATGCGAAAGAGCACAGGTGAGCGCAAAGGTCACAGAAACTGCGGTGACAACTACAGTCTCAACTAGGAATCAGTGTCCTCAGCACCCTTGGGGCTTCCCAGAGCTCATCAGCATCATCACCGACACCACAGCATGAATAATACGTGTCAAGCATTTGCTCTGTGTCAGGCACACATTTTAAAACCCCTGTAGTGTAAGTGGGATGAGCGCCTGTGCTAAGTTGCTTCAGTGGTGTCTGACTCTGCAACTCTGTGGACTTCAGCCCGCCAGGCTCCTCTGTCAATGGGATTCTCCAGGCAAGAATACTGGAGTGGGTTGCCAAGCTCCCCTCCAGGGGATCTTCCTGACCCAGGGATTGAACCCACATCTCTTAGATCTCCTGCATTCGCAGGCTCTTTACCACTAGTGGCCCCTGATAAGTGGTATAGCTATCCCCACTTTTCAGAAAGGAAAACTGAGGCATGCGGCAGGATTGTGCCCAAGGACACTTATTCCTTGCCTGGAACTGGGGGAGGGCCCGACTGGCTGCCTCCAGGGGCCTGGGTCTTCATCTCTCTGCCACATAATATCTGGAGAAAGCAGAGAAATTACATGTATTGAGCGCCTCAGATTCATTCACTCAGAATTCGAGAAGGGATCCAGGAGGGCAGGGCACTGGGAGGACCCAGAATCAGCGAGGCCCTGACCTCCCCGAGATGGGGGCTGGGGGAGTGATAAGGCACTTGCATTAAAATGCAAATTTCTGCCTTGCTTGCTGGTTTATCATCTGACTCGTTATACAATTTGCCAGTTATAGAAGAAAAATTACCATAATGGGGCCCTAGGGAATGGTTGTAAAGAGGAGACCAAACGTTACTTATCGGCCGTTCCACTACAATTATCTACTGTGTTTGTTCTTTGCCTTTCCAGAAAAATGAAACCGTCAATGCCGGAGACAGGGTGCTGACCCGGTGGGAGGGAGCATGTGGGAGCAGAGAGGCTGTGCCTCTGATCGGCTTTCTCCCTTTGATCTCCCTACCTGGTTCCCCAGACTCCCTGCTGGTACCTTCCTTGGGCAGCTCCCTTTGCAGAGCAGGGCACGGTGGAGAGTTTCTGAGCAGGAAGAGAGCAGAGGATCAGGCAGGTGAAGTTTAACGGTGTCCTTGATCTCAGTGGCTCAAGGCTGTGCCTTTCCTGGGGACGGGTTTGTTGCGGAGGTGGGACAGCCCCCCAGGTCCCACTGAGCGTCAGTACTCACTCTCACCCGGTGTCTGCCAGACACTCGGACTCTGGAAGTTTGCACACGCCCAGCTGTCCGCAAGGGGGCAGTGGCTCTGTGGGCTGCACCCCTTGAGCACGCCTGTCCTGAAGCCTGCCAACTCTTTCTGCTCCTAAGATCCCTTTTCAACCGATGCCCACCAGCCTGAGCCACCCCCGGGCTCCTCAAAGGCAGGCGCTCGGTCTCATTCAAGTTGACTTTCTCAGTACCTCGCTTAGCTCTGGGAACGTGATAAGGAGGAAATAAATATCACATGAATGAATGAAAGCGGCTGTTTGAGAATTCATGTCTGTGTGTTTTCAGGTTTTGCTTAAGCTGTCTTCCCCGTGGTCTAGCTTCTTTCAGGTCCAACCAAATCTTCCCTGAGCCCCGAGGCCTCTGATGATGTCTCTGGCTTCCAGAAGCAGCATATTCAAAGAGTCAGGGGAGCAGAGAGCAGTGTTCTCCAGACTACCCATGCATGCTGTTCAGATAGTTTTTACTTTTTACAAGCCTTAGGCTTCCCAATGGTTCTTTTTTATTCTACCATGGAAATTGGGAGTTCTTTTCTTTTATTCTGGGAGTGCCAGCTCCTCATTTATTTCTGTCACGATAGAAAGGGTAGACCTTCAATGCTCCCCTGAGTTAAATTTACCAAGGCCAAATCCCACACAGTGCACTGGAAAGTTCTAAAGCTGTGTCTAGAGGGTTTCCAGACTCTTGGAAGAGAGAGCCATGGTGTGGCTGAGGCATCCACATCGCTTCTTACAAGTTAGACCCAAGCTGGGGGAGCCGTACCCTGGTGCCTGGGGTCAGGAGTTAGGTGGATTACTCTGTGCTTTATGGCCCAGGGACCAGTTTTGTGAAAGACAGTTTTTCACAGACTGGGAGTGGGAAGTGGTTTGGGGATGAATCAAGTTCACTACGTTTACTACGAACTTTATTATTAGAACATCAGCTCCACCTCAGGTCCGCAGGCACTAGATTCTGGAGGTTGGGGACCCTAGATTAGAAGACATATTTCCAGTTTGATTTCTGGCCGTCCACCCCTTTGAGTGGCAAAACAAGCCAGTCTCCAAGTTCTCAGGTGGCAAGACACTGCCTAGAGAGGGCACTACTTTAGTACCGCAATATTCCCAAAGCTAAGATCAGGGCATCCGGTCCCATCACAATTATGGCAAATAGATGGGGAAAAAGTGGAAACAGTGAGTGACAGATTTTATTTTGGGGGGCTCCAAAATCACTGCGGATGGTAGTTGCAGCCACGAAATTAGCAGACTCTTGCTTCTTGGAAGAAAAGCTATGACGAGCCTAGGCAGCATGTTAAAAAGCAGAGCTATTACTTCACGACAAGGGTCCATCTGGTCCAAGCTCTGGTTTTTCCAATAGTCAGGCACGGATGTGAGAGCTGGACCATAGCGAAGGCTGGAGAGCTGAAGAATTGATGCTTTCAAATTGTGGTGCTGGAGAAGACTCTTGAGAGTCCCCCTTAGCCAGGAGGTCAAACCAGTCAATCCTAAAGAAGATCAACCTTGAATATTCATTGGAAGGACCGATGCTGAGGCTGAAGCTCCAATACTTTGGTTACCTGATATAAAGAGCCAGCTGATTGGAAAAGACCCTGGTGCTGGGAAAGACTGAGGGCAAGAGGAGAAGGGGCCGACAGAGGATAAGAAGATGGCATTACTGGCTCAATGGACATGAGTTTGAGCAAGCTCTGGGAGATGGTGAAGGGCAGGGGAGCCTGACGCGCTGTAGTTCATGCAGTCGCCAAGAGTCAGACACAACTCAGCGACTGAATGACAACACGAAGCTCCAGAGCGTGGTGGGCTACGGCCCACGGGGTCGCAAAGAGCTGGACAAGACCGAGTGACTGAGCATGGATGCATGCATGAGCCTGTAGGGGAAGAAACACTTTCCAATGGCCCAACGTTTCATTCCCAAAGAGTGAGGTGAGGGCATGAAATGAAAGAATCCGAGGCCCTGGTAGGACACTCAGGGGTCAGCTGGTCAAATCCAGCCAGTCATTTGTTTTTTACAGACTTCTGGCTCAGAGTTATACTTACATTTTCAAATAGTTGAAAGAAGTCAAGAGAATAATATTTTGTGACACATGAAAATGATGCCAAATTCAAATTTGCGTCTATAAATAAAGTTCTATTAGTAACACAGCCCCGTTCATTCATTTATATGCTGTTGAGGGCTGTTTTCACCACACTGGGGCAGAGATGGTAGGATATGTGGGGCTGAACATACTGTCTGGCCCTTTACAGAAAATGTTTGCTGACCCCTGCTCTACAGCCTAGAGGGTCCCTCTGACCCTGCTCCCAGCTTCCAATGTGTCCCTTGGCAATCTGAATGTTATGGGAAATTTTCTTGCCTTTTGAGTAGATTTTCTTTTATCTTACTTTTTTTTTTAAATGAAGAAAGAGACATATTAAAGGATGAATCTGGGAGTTAGTCATTCTTGAAATACGATTTTTTTTGACTTGATGAAAAGTCACTTAACTTTTTCTTTCTTTCTTTTTTACCCTTTTACCTTTTGTTTTATATTGGAGAATAGTCTGTTAACAATGTTGTGATAGTTGCCAGTGGACAGCAAAGGGACTCCGTCAATACACACCCATGTATCCATTCTCCCCCATACTCGCCTCCCATCCAGCCTGCCACGTAACGTGGAGCAGAACAGCCTGTGCCATGCAGCAGGACCTTGTTGGTTATCCATTTTAAACAGAGCCGTGTGTCCACGTCCATCTCCAAATCCCTAACTATCTCCCCCCGCCTTCTTCCCCCCTGGCAACCATAGTTTCATTCTCTAGGTCTGTGGGTCTGTTTAAGTAAGTTCATTTCAAAGATGCTGAATTTCTCTCTGGGTCTTCTCATTCTTCCCTCCTGAAAAATAGCGCTGCCAGAAAGTCATGGGAAAGCCAGATGGCTGGCTGGGTCTGTGCTGCTCTTGTGGCCCAAAGACCCCAACCTCCCAGGGCCGACCCTACTGCAAGCAGCCCATCGGTCTCTGCTTGGGAGTGTGCGTCCTCACTGGGCAGGTTGTTGCGAAGATATGATCCTCATCACAGCAGGCATGTGGTTTTAAATACCTGCCAATGGGTGTTTATTTACCACTCAGTGGGGGCAAATGCTGCACCAAACAGTAGGGAAATGTGGGTAACGCAAATGAGGGCCCTGCTCTCAGGGAGCTTTAACACACGCGATCCAGTACAAGGACAGCCCATCAGTGGGTGGAAACAGGGTCAGCTGGGCACCCACCTCAGTGGGCCCCCCCCCCACATCCATGGTTCTCAAAACCACCTTACTGGTTAAGCACCTACTGCATGCCAGCCTGTATGCTCGCTGAGGGGAACAGTGCTTTGTGTACAGTGAGGCTGTGTAGACATACTGACTATATAAATGCTTATATATGATTGAGTCGCTGCTGTTTCATTTGCACCAATACCAGTCTTTTCTAGGAGCTTCCCAGAGGTTCCAGAGAGCTTGAAGAAAGCGGGAGGGCGATACAGGTATTCAAAGTAACCAGATTTCCTGATGTCACACTCCTCCCTGCGTCTCTGCTGTGAAAGTGATGGTCCTTTTATCACTAAGGAGGGTCAGCAGGTTGACGGTCAGATGTGCCGTTTCTTCCTAAATCCATCTCTAATCTCTTTGGTTTTTCCAGTGGTCATGTATGGATGTGAGAGTTGCACTATAAAGAAAGCTGAGCACTGAAAAATTGATGCTTTTGAGCTGTGGTGTTGGAGAAGACTCTTGAGAGTCCCTTGGACTGCAAGGAGATCCAATCAGTCCATCCTAAGGGAAATCAGTCCTGAATATTCATTGGAAGGACTGATGGTGAAGCTGAAACTCCAATACTTTGGCCATCTGATGCGAAGAACTGACTCATTTGAAAAGACCCTGATTCTGGGAATGACTGAGGGCAGGAGGAGAGGACAACAGAGGATGACATGGTTGGATGGCATCACCCACTCAATGGACGTGCGTATGAGCAAGCTCCGGGAGTTGGTGATGGACAGGGAGGCCTGGCGTGCTGCAGTCCATGGGGTGGCAAAGAGTCTGATGTGACTGAGCGACTTTATCCTGTCCTGGGGTCTCTCTTTAGCTCTACCTCCGTTACCATGTTCTGGTCTCATGGGCTCCTATTCATAGTCAAAAATTGAGTCAGCCCAACTGACTCAGATGTTAGTCGGGAAGGAATGGCCTTTTCGCCCAGTGCAATCAGGAAGCCCCAGTCCCCCTGCGCTGACAATAGAGGCGTCCTGGGTGGGGTGAGAGAGCAGACTTCTCTCTCTTCAGCCCTGAGATCCACCTTGAGGCCGAGGCTTTTGTTAAAGTCTCGAGGCCGGCTGCCTCCTTTTAACCCTCCAGGCCATGCACGAGTACTCGGCAGTCAGCATTTAGTCAAGGTGGAGCTTAGTGTCAAGAATACCAAGAAGGAAGAAAAATGAGGTGGTGGAACTTGGGGACCTGGCCTTCAAGGCCTGGCTTGTTCTCTGAAGCTTTCAGGATGAGATGGAGAGTGACGTCACCTTGATGTCCACCGCCAGGAGCCGTTGCCTAGACAATGGGAGATAAAGGCCAGAGGCACGTTTCTGTGTTCCGGTTTCCAGTAGAGGACATGCGGCCTCCTTGGACCCTTGGTCTTTGCCCTCTGTGCAGAGGTGTGGCTATAAAACCTGTGACCTCATGGGACAGCCTCTCCAAATACCAGTAAGTCAACTTAACAGTCCTTCCGTTAGGGAAAACATACTGACCAAACCCGCCAGCATGGCCAGGTACCACAGTAACCATTTACGTGAGTTATTTTATGGCAGGAAGTCCCGGTAAGGAACATGGAACTAATAAGCCTCCACCAACAGAAAGAATTTGGGAAAGGTCAGAAGGAGACACCATGAGTCCTTCCACCTCCCAGAACCCTTCTTGCTGGAATCTGTCTTGGCTGAGCAGTGGGTGCGCCACCAGGACGGACCCTGAGTCAGAGTGATTGGCCAGAGAAAACCCAGAAACGAGTTCCATCACCATAAAACACGAGACCGTGAGCCATGTGGCAGAGCAGTTCTCCTGGGCTCCCTTACCGTGCTGCTCTCCACCCTCACTCCTTCCCAATAAAGTCTCTTGCTTTGTCAGCTCATGTGTCTCCTCAGAAATTTCATTTCTGAGTGTTAGACAACAGCCTACTCTTGGACCCTGGAAGGGGTCTCCCTTCCTGCAACACTTCAAGAGGTGTGTAGGAACAGCAAGTGGCCATTTGGTTATCTCAAGAGTTGGGGTGGTAGAAAGAGCCCCAAGAAGAACAAATCCCTTTGATGCTCAAAGAACATTCCCTTCAAGACCCTGTCACTCCTGTCTCCTCCTCTCTCCAGCCTTCAAAATTGTTCAGGGGCTACCTGCTCCCCAGAGCTCGTCCTACGCTTTCAGGGGCAGGGTGTGCCTTGCTCCGCCCAAGAAGGCCTCTATGCATTTACTCTTCTGATCTCCAGGGGCTAAGTCTCAGCCACCCAGCTTGCCTTTGGGGTTCATGAGAATGTGCATCCGTGAATCTGGAAGGTTCTGCGTGTACATCACAGGGACAAGCAGGTGCCTCGGTCTCAGTGTGAACGCAAGTTCGTGTGCCCGCCGCAGAATGAGGCCAAACAAGCTGAAATGTCCGTGTTTGGAGCAGAGAAAGGTTTATTGCAGGGCCATGCAAGGAGACGGGGTGGTGAGCTCCCCCAAAAGGTTTGGAAAAGCATTTTAAGTGGCAGGTGATGAGGGTGGAGGTCACTGGGGCGGGGGCGGGGGGCCGCAGGGTGTGTGATTAGCTTGTGCATGACCCTCTGATGGGCTGGTGAGGGAGCAGGGGGTGTCACAGGGGTTCCGTCCACCAGTCCTGAGGCTCCAGGAGGCCTGGGGCCCGGTGCTCATGGTCCTCAAGTAGTCAACATCTCCCCTTTGGTGGCGGGAGGGGGGGGTTTCCACCTCTGCAAAACAGCGCAGGAAATGTGCCTCAAACACGATTACCTAGGTACTTCAGAGAGGAGCTAAAGCAGGGGATAAGGGGGAAGGCCTGTCCCGGAATGGCCAGTGGGGTCCTGCCCGATTTCCTGCTGTTGGTTAGCTGCACTCAGCGGTGTCCGACTCTTGCAACTCTACAGACTGTAGCCTACCAGGCTCCTCTGGCCATGGAATTTTCCAGGCAAGAATACTGGAGTGGGTTTGCCATTCTCTACTCCAAGGGATCTTTCTTATCCAGGGATCAAACCCAAGGCTCCTGCGTCTCCTGTATTGACAGGCAGGTTTTTTACCCCCTGAGCCGCCGGAAGCTCCCTGCTCAGTTGCATGCGAGTGGGCTCAGGCACTCAGTCGTGTCCAACTCTTTGCGACTCCATGGACTGCAGCCTGCCTGGCTCCTCTGTCCGTGGGGTTCTCCAGGCAAGGATACTGCAGTGGGCTGCTGCCCTTTCCTTTTCCAACCCTGCTCGGCTACGTCGGCCCTATTGCCGCATGCACCGTGGTCCTCCGGCGTGGTGGTGCTGCGTTTTGCGGCGTCCCTGGCCTCTACCCACAGGATGCCTTCCTTCTCAGCTGTGACAACCCAAACAGCCTCAGACCTTCCGAGAATGTGGTTGAGAACCGCTGAGGAAAAGGGAAACAGAAATGGTTGGAGAGCTGTTCCATTTATTTCAAATTTGTGGCTGGGTCACCAAAGCTATATGCTAGTCCCCAATGCTTAACCTTGGGCTATTCCATTCGAGATTAGAGTCTCAGCTTCCACCTTCTACCATGACCACCCCTTTCACCCCCCTGCACACACAGCACCCCCCAAACCCCACAAGCAGGTTGTGTGTGTGGGTGGAGTGTGGGGCTGTAAATTTCACCAAACTTCCAGAGGAAACGTCTCTGAGCACCAGCCCGGGAGCTTTGGGTGGTCAGAAATTGTTGATTACTGTCTGATTTGCACTGTAAAAATAAAAGGATTTTCACAGAGGGGTGATGTTCAAGTCAGGATGGGGTTCGTGATGTTCAAGTTTTCAGGATGTCAGATTCCCAAGAGAGGTGGGATTACTGAGGCAGGTCAAGAAAGGTGACTTTGCTTGTTAAACATTTAAAGCATCAGATTGAAACGATCGCTCTATCTCCTTCAACCTTCGGACTAATCCACTATTTGCTTAACTGTGCATCTCTTTGCCTTTTACGTGTTTAACTTTATGAGTGGCTGACTCGGTTAATGCGCGGTGGGTTTCCCCTTCCCTCCTGGGCTGGGCTTTCTCTGCTGGCCTCCGTGAATGGCCAAAATGCAAGGAGAAAAGATGAGGCTGCCGTTGGGGGAAGGTCTGAAAACCCTTAGTCACGGGAGGAAAGGTTTGCAGTATTGTGCTAGTGAAAAGTATACACGACGTGATCCTAAATGTGCTTGATAATATGCAGACATAGGTGCACACACACTCTGGAAAAGCCTTTTTTTTTAAAAAAAAAAATTTTGGCCACACTGTGTGACATGTGAGATCTTAGTTCCCTCAACAGGGATCAAACCTGTGCCTCCTATAATAGCACAGTCTTAACCAGTAGACCATAGGGAAGCCCTGGAAAAAGTCTTAACACAAATGTACCAAAATGTTCATAGCACTTACTTCTAGTGTGGATGATATGACTGTAGTTTTGTTTCACCTCTCTGCTTTGTTGAAGATTTTCTACAATCGGTATGTATTATTTTTATAACCTGAAAATAAAAACACATTAAAGATACTTTATTTTGTATCACTATTATCATGTTATTATTATTATTTAATGCCTGCAGAGGTGAAAAGGCGAGGTGCTTGTCATTTCTGGAGGGGAAAGACCACATGGGGGCAGATAACCCTGGGATGGGGGAGCAAACGCAAGCCTAGTTGTTTGGGGTTCCTGTGATCCCCCAGAAATAAGAGGGTACACGTCTTGGGTGACCTCCAGAGAGGCTCCCACAGCGTCTGCTCATCTCTGGCGCATCTGATGAACCGGTGAACAGTTCACGAATCCGCATCCAGAGCTCACAGCCTTGGGGCTAAAGTCAGCCCTCAGCCAGGCCACTGCTAAGCCTTTCCAGGGTCACTCCACTCCCCGCTGTGGTAGACTATAGTGGAGAAACCCAGCCACAAAGAGGGGGGGCCCACACCCATTATAGCACACCTCTCAAGGTCAAAGGAAGGAAACGGCTGAGTTCCACAGTTGAGAACGCAGCCCTTGGTGGTGTGACCTGTTACGGACTGGTCTTGGACTTGGCTTTAGTCTTGGAGACGATCCAAGACAAAGGTCTCTGTTCTCAAGGAGCTTCCAGTTTTCAGGCTCCAGGAGCAACGGATGAGTGTGTAATTCTAAGAAAACCACAGATGGGGAGGGTAATGGGGAGGAGAACTCCACTTGGGAAAATCCAGGGAGGCTTCATGGCAGAGGTGTCATTTGGAAGCACAAGGGAAGTAAAGGATCAGCTCAGAAGGAAGTCAGAGAGGGAGAGGGGTTGTATTCCACATGCAATCCCGGAGGCCTGCAGTGGCAACAGAAGGAGTGAGCTGGGCAGTATCCTTTGGGGCCTGGCTCCCTCCTCCAGAGGCGAGCGCTGTTGCTCCCCCTGGGTTCTCCTGGTCCCCAGTAACATCTCCATCCAGCTGCTCTCCTGGGAAAGGGTGGCTGGCCAGGGCAGGAGGACCTGAGCTCACCAGCCTTACTCGGCCCAGGGTTCTGTGTACGGTCAATTCAATTCATTTGGAACCTGTGATGATTTAATCGGAGCCGGAGTGATATTCAGTTTTGCATTAACATGCTGGTTCATAAGCAAATCATTTCAGTAAATAAAATCCAAGGCCAGCTGCTTATCCTGCTCCAGCAAGCCCTTGTTTCAGGCAAGGGCACTCCGCAGGGAGGACGGAGACAAACCAAAGAGGAAAGGCCGGGCTGGATGCTGGCAGCTGACCTGCCCCGGGGTAGCCTGAACCTTGGGGAGTGAGCCTCCATCTCCCTCAGCATCGGCAGGTCACCAAGACACGACTCCTGCCTGGGCTTCACAGATGTGTTTTATCAAACTCCCTGACTCCTCCCTGACTCCTCCGTCCTTAAACTCAGACATAAAAGGCAGATGACATGAGAGAGGGTTGGCCTGGGTACCAGTATACTGTGGGGCCATCCCCACCTACAGTTAAGAACTTCAGAGTCTGTGCACCTGATGCTGAATCCTGATTCTATGCTTGCCAGCTGTTTGATCTTGAGCAAGAGATTTGTCGCTTCACAGACTCACTGATGTCTCATGTTGAGTTGACTAATTTCCAGGAATTGCGCTTAGCACTTATCACATACAGCTCTTATTATCTTTACTTTGCAGATGAGAAACTGAGGCAGAGAAAGAGAGAGGGGTCAGACCATATGCCCAAAGTCACAGAGCTGCTCAGAAGAGGTGCCTGGGTGCTCTTTATCTCCCGGGGTTGCTGGGAGGGGTGAGTGAGTTACCCGCGGTGAAGCTCACAGTAGCTGGCACATGGTAAGTGCTTGATAAATGGTTGTTATCACTGTTATTATATTGCCTCTTTGCTCCCCACCCCTTCCCTCTCCCGCCAGGCAGAGACGTTCCCAGCAGAGCCTCCCTGGGAGGTAGGAGCTCAGGGCCATCTGTCCACCCCAGGAAGCTGCCCAGGTGAGGCTGGAGCCCAAAGAGCCAGGACAGGATGGGAGGGGAGCATCTTCTCACGGCCAAGCCCTGATTGGAGCCCATTTACATCTTAAAACTTAACTTGGAAAACCACAATCCATCAGCCAGTGATGGTGTAAATTGCTTTGCTAAATATATTTCTGGGTACATGGTAAGTAAAAATATCATGAATTTAATAAGCCTTGGAATTCACATTTTTCCAATCCTAATTAAGTTTCTGCTCTGCTTTGGACGTGCTCTTCTCATCAGTGAGGTTGGGAGGGAGGGCCCTTACGTTCGCTGGAGCTGGGCTGGCCCCAGTTAGATGCTTTCATTAGTGCATTTCATCCTCCCAGCAGCTTTGTGTGGCCGGGTTCATTATTCCTGCTTTGCTGAAGCTGAACCGAGTCTCAGGGAGGCTCAGTGTTCTATCTAGGGTCATAGACAGAGGTCAGGATTTATACCACATTCTAGCTACCTCCTTCACCTGCCCCCACTCCCTGGGACCTGATGGGTCAGTGAAGTGGCCCCTCTTGTTCCAGAGTCTGCACACAGCTTGGCTCACCCCCTTGGGGGGGTGTCCTACACCTTGAGAACTGTGTACATGCCTATGTGCTCACTCATGAGCCCTCCCCCTCCACACGCACACCCTCCCCTGGACCCATCAGGCATACACATTGGCCATCGTGGGCACCACATTCCATGATGAAGACCCACGGGTGCTGCTGGCAGTGGGCGGTGCCTCTACCCAGAATGGCTGCCACAGCAGGGATGCTCACCATTGTGATGGTTGATTTTGTGGGTCAACTTGGCTGGGTCACAGTGCCCAGAAATTTCCTCACACATTATTCTGTGATGTTTCTGTGAAGGTGTCGGATGAGATGAACACTGAAATCAGTGCACTTGGAGCAAAGCAGATTGCTCTCCCTAAGGTGGGTGGTGGGTGGGCCTCACATGATCAGTTGAAGGCTTGATTAGAACAAAGACTGACCTTCCCAGAGCCAGAGGGGAGGCCACCAACAGACAGCCACTGGACTCAGACTGCACGCCTTCCCCCAGTCTCCAGTCTTCCAGCTTTCCCCTAAGAGCCTCCACAATCACATAAGCCAATTCCTTAAAATACATCTCTCTCTCTCTCTCTCTATTTATACATACATCCTGTCGGTTCTGTTTCTCTAGAAAACCCACATGAATACAACCATGTTCAAGCACTGTGTCAGACTCTCCGCCAACACAGAACCTTCTCAAAGCTCAGGGAAGTGGGGACTGATTCCACTTTTTACCAAGGAAACGGGGGTCTGAAGGGCTTGGGCGATTTGCCTTCCAGGCTGGCAGAGGGGTTGAGAGCTCTAGAATTCATCAGAGCAGTCTGAATTCCAGTTCTGGTGTGGGAACAGTAGCGTAGGTCTCTGGTTCTTCAATCATACGGTAGGACACCTTCCCCATGGGGTTGCTCGGGAGGTGAAATAGCGTGACATCTGAAAGCAGGAGCTGTTAGGAGTGGGAGCAGAATCAGAACTGAAGCTGGGTGTGTCGGCTACAGGAGCCTGCATCCTGGGCTCACTGGCCCCACGGTCTCCATCTGAGCACCAGGGGGATCCCTGGGTTCTGTGCTCCAGGAGGGGGCTGGCTTCTCCCTCCAGGCTGCCCTAGAACCAGTGCCCAGGCCCCCTCCCCACTTCCTGAGGGGCAGGGCATGCAGTGTTGTGCAGGAGAGGTGATAGGGAGGGGGCGGCATCCATCTGTCTGGTGTTTCCTAGTCCTCAGCCGTGCTGCTGTCTAACCGTCCACAGAACATCAGTTGCATGTCACTGGGCTGTGTTCGGAGGCGTAATGTATTCTCCAGTGAGCTGTGTGCACCCGAGGGCCAGGGCAAGGCAGGAAGACCCTGCTGCTCTTCCCTTTGCAGGGTCCAAGGGGGCCGTACAGCCCTTTCAAGTCACTTCATGAGTGTTTCCAAGACCCCCCGAAGAAATGAGGTTGGGCAGGCTGCAGGAAAACAGGTCGGCTCAAGGTGGCCCCTTAGCATGTGAGTAGCCTATACCGTGGCTGACCCACTTCTCCAGACCCCGGCTTCAGGGTCTGTCCTGACTCCTCTTTTAGGACAAACCCATCCTGGAAGGATGCCAAAGACCCTCACCCCTGCGGCAGTGCCTGTGGCGTGGCTGCAGGACCAGCCTGAGGGTCTCCAGCACATGCTGCGTGACCTCAGACACGGCGTCACCCTCTGGTGCCTCAGTCTCCTCACCTCCAAGATGAAGGTTGCAATAATTGGACCTGCATCACAGATTCTGCCTGGAAAGAGGGGCCATTTCATAAACATTGGCCTGTTACTGTGAAGATCACTGTACCCCTCTTCCATCCCCACTGGCCAAGACAGAGAGAGGAAGCTGGCCTGACTCAACTGCAGTGTGTGAAGGAGGCCTGGGCTCTCCCTTCCCGTGGGAGGA
>SJYF01000082.1:5667003-5682195 GCA_006410515.1 Procapra przewalskii | reverse complement strand
CAGGGGATCTTCCTGGATCAGGGATCAAATCTGTGCCTCCTACATTGGCAGGTGGATTCTTTACCAGGGAAGCCCACAGTAAAATTCACCATGATTTTAATATGCTGTACCACCTATCAGGGCTACACTCTCCTTGGCTTGCTTGATGGAAACAGGTTCTGCAGCTTAGCAGAGTTTAGTAAGTTGCCCAGGGCCACACACTCAGTGGAGGAGCCAAGACGTCATGAAGCGGGTTTTCAGTCATCAAGCATGTGAAGCGAGGAAGCAGTCTGCAGGGTGTCCAGTCGTGTTTTCTTATCAACAATATTTCATTGGCTGATCCTAGTTTTTCACGGGCCACATGGATTTGCTGCTAGGCTTCTCCCAGGTGCTGTTTAGCCTTTGACAATCTGGTGATGTGGACATCAATGAGCAACAATGGTGTGTAAAACCTAAAACAAACTCACTTAGTTTGGTCTCAAAGAGGAATATAGTAACACGCTTCAATCATTTGCCAAGACCCCAATTTTTTCCTCTTAGAGTTTAGATTTCCAGAATATTGCAGTGATAACACAGAGGGCTTCTGCCTACCACGCTCAGTCTCCCCTGTGATTAACATCCTACTGCTAAGTCACTTCAGTCGTGTCCGACTCTGTGCGACCCCATAGACGGCAGCCCACCAGGCTCCCCCGTCCCTGGGATTCTCCAGGCAAGAACACTGGAGTGGGTTGCCATTTCCTCCTCCAATGGAGGAAAGTGAAAAGTGAAAGTGAAATCGCTCAGTCCTGCCCGACCCTCAGCGACCCCATGGACTGCAGCCTTCTACGCTCCTCCATCCATGGGATTTTCCAGGCAAGAGTACTGGAGTGGGGTGCCATTGCCTTCTCCGTAACATCCTACAGGACTATGGTATATCTGTCACAATTAATGAACAGAATTGTGTTGGTGTTAACTAAAGTCCATGCATTATTCAGATTCCCTGATTCCCCACCCCCAGGGTCCCCTTCTCTTTCCCTGGATCCCACATTACTCTTGGTGTCACATCTTCTTGGTCTTCCTTTGGTTGTAACTCAAAGTGGTCTTGCTTTGGGTGAACTTGACGCTGGCGTAGGAAATGGCACCCCACTCCGGGATTCCCGCCTGCAGAATCCCATGCATGGATGGAGGGACCTGGCTGGCTACAGTCCATGGGGTCACCTAGAGGAGGACACGACTGAGCAACTGAGCATGCGTGACGGTTTCAGAGAATGCGGATCAGTGGTTTTGTAGAACATTCCTCACTGGGATTTACCCGGTGCTTTTCCGCTGATTAGGCTGGAGTACCTTGTTCTGGGGAGGAAGATCACAGTATAAAGCGCCATGTTCATCACCTCAAGGGTCCACAGGTATCACGTCAAGATGGTTGCTTGGGGTTTCTCTGTTGTAAAGTGATTCTTATTCCTCCCTTTCCGCCTGGTCCTCTTTGGAGGAATGTCACCAGACACAGTCTGCTTCAGGAATGGGGAGTTACTGTCTTCCCCTTAGGAGTGGAGCAGCTACAGAAATGACGTGGAATTCTTCAGCCTGGGAGATCTGTCTCTGCGCCCCGCTTTGTACCCTCTTCAGGCACATCAGCAGCAAATACAGCCGCCCCCGGCGCTCCTGCTCTCCCCCGTCTCCGGGTCACTTCTGCTGCCACCTGCCTTTGTTCTTTGGTGATGCAGCTGGACCTAGGAAAGCACTGGCAACTCAGTCTCCCTGCTGGCCATCCCTGCAGCATTCTCCATGGCGACTATGGGGACACAACCTCAGAGAGTCTGGGAAGTCGGATGTCTGGTCGTCAAGTCAGTGGTGGACGACCAAGGTGCTGGATGAACCGAGCACACAGGGTGGGGAGCAGTCCAACGCCCTGATGCCGAAGTGAGACCACAGCCTTGAAACGGTGGGCAGTCCCAGCTGCCTCCGCCGGATGGGGAGACTGATTCGGGATAGCACACTTTTTTGGCTGATGCCCTGATGGGTTGGGGTAAGCAAATGCAAGAGGAGGCCCTGGAGCAGAGATGAATCTTTCAGTATGACTGATGTTGTGGGGAAATGGGAGTTTCCAGCGGAAATCGGGGATACCTTGAGAGTAGAGAGGGTGGGTGTGGGTGTTGAACATAGAGAAGGACTGGGAGATGGGGTTTGGAGACCAGAAATGTCTAATGTGGACATTTAGTAGTTGTGGGGTCTTGAATGTAACTCTCCACCTCTCCTCTCCAGAGAAGTCTGGGTCGCTCACTAAGGTCAGGAGTTGGGGGACTTGAAGCCACGCCAGGTTCCATGGCTGGGCAGAGGCACAGAGACAGATGCATATATGAGAACCGGAGGCCGGATGCGCAAACGGCACTGGGCTGCAGGACGGTGACTGCAGGGTCTCACAGGGTCCTGCTCACGGTGCCGTTCCCCTCCCTGTGATTCTCAGTCCGTCCACACGGCAGGCAGGCAAGATGGGGACACAATGGGGCAGAAATGGGGACAGAGGCCCAGGAATGCTGCTGCCTGCCCAAGGTCACCGGTCACTCTTGGCTGAGCTGGGAGTGGACCCTGATGCCCAGACACTCGGCTCAGCCTTCCTTTCCTCCCTCCACACTGAACCTACCCACCTCTCATCAGCCCCTTGGAAAGAACCCGTTGTTTATTGCATGACATTGAAGTTGGAATACTCCTTTCAAGTCCAGGGCTCTAAAAAACATGCCCAACGAACCAATCCACTTAAAATGCAAATTCCACTGACACTAATAAGCAATATATATACACATACATTTACGCATGCAAATGAGCGGGATGCGATGGAGGGCTTGTCTCTGCAGCATCCGGCACATGATAACCATGTACGAGATGCTTCATCAAGTGGAGTGGAGTGGCCGTCCCCCCCACCCCCCTCACCAGACTTGGTCCTTCCCAGTCAGGAGCCATGGGTGGCGTGTCTGGTCCTTCAGAAAGCAGAGCATCATCGAAGTTCAAGTCTCCCTATGAAACTGCGTGATGGGTGTAATTCACAAGAACTTGCTGAGTCTCAGCTGGTTGTCCTGCTGATATTGATCATCCTCACCTGCCTGCTGGGACCTCCCTGTACCTTCGGGTCCACCTGTGACTTCCTGGAAGCCCCTGGGTATCGCTGCAGCTCACCTCCACCTCACATCTGAACTCGGAGACCCCTTTCTCACTCATTCATCTCAGACCTTTCATTTAGCACTGGGCCCAGAGTTGCCAAAACAGATGCTTCCCTGGACAGTTTCTAAGTTCTTGTCGCCTGTACACCTTTCTAAGCATTTGGGATTCATGGCTGCTGCTGCTGCTGCTAAGTTGCTTCAGGCATGTCTGACTCTGTGCGGCCCCATAGATGGCAGCCCACCAGGCTTCCCCTGTCCCTGGGATTCTCCAGGCAAAAACACTGGAGTGAGTTGACATTTCCTTCTCCAATTCAGGAAAGTGAAAAGTAAAGTCGCTCAGCCGTGTCCGACTCTTAGTGACCCCATGGACTGCAGCCTACCAGGCTCCTCCATCCATGAGATTTTCCAGACAAGAGTACTGGAGTGGGGTGCCATTGCCTTCTCCGGGGATTCACGGCAGGTAGAGGATATTCGGGGATTTTCCCAATGGTGCCTATAGCCTAGGATGGAGGCTTAAAAAAAAAAAAGCTTCTCATAGGAAAATGAGAGGCCTTGCTGACACTCAGGTCTCACACATATTTATTTGACTGTAACATATGAGCTTTTCCACACACTTACATTGTCAATAACCAGTGTCCCCATTTGCTATCAGAACTTTTTTTTGCTGGCTGTATTAAGTGGAAAAAATGTTAAATGATTTTACATATATGGCTGCCTTCCTAAACGATACCCAGCTCTAAGGGGGTCTCACGATAAACACCATTTTAGAGGTCCATGTGACAGTGCGGCTCCGTGAGAGGCCCAGGGGGCCACAGTGCTCTCACTCCCTAGTTTCCGTCCCAACCAATTTTTTTTTTGTAACCAAAATTTCCCTAGAACTTTTAGGGAGAGAGATGAGACAGGGTAACAAAGTAGCCTATTCATTTGGGTTAAAAAAAAAAAAATGTGTGTGTATAAAAATGCCCAGCGTCCTCATGTGAGCTAAGTCGCTTCAGCCACGCCCAACTCCCGTGAGGCTGATTTCCAGTGATCTTTTTGCTCTATATGATGCTCTGATACAGCTCTTTGCACACTTGTTAGGAAAGTTTCTAGATGTGGACTGCTGGTTCAGAGCACATGCACATGCCAGTTTTAAAAAATATACATTTATAATTGGCTGTGTCGGGTGTTAACTGTAGCAGGCAGGCTTCGTTGCCCCAAAGCACGTGGGCTGTTAGCACCCCAGCCAGGATTTGAACCTACATCAGCTGCTTCGGAAGACGGATTCTTAATCACTGAATCGCCCAGGAAACCCCCACCTGTCAGTCTTGCAAACCCACTTGCAAATTTCCCTCCAAGCCATCTCTACCAACCTCCGCTAGTGGAGTTCGAGGCTCCAGTTTCTAAAAGGATCAGCTGCACTCTTTCAAGTCTGGAGAGGATGGCAGTGTCCCCTGGGCTCTGCTCCTTCTGGTCCCCGCCCTTCCATGCACACAGTGAGCTCCCAATAAATACTCGCAGCTTACTGAACGAGGGCTCCATCTCCCCAGCCCCAGCCCTCCCCCTGGCAGTCCCGGTGCCAGCCTGTCCGCCTCCTCCAGCACAGGCAGGAAAATAGATGGCTGGGAGCCCGCCCTAGCCTCCGTCCCCGAGTGGTGATGAGGGGCAGGACAAATGCGAGGTGAGAGGCAATATTTCCTGAAAGCAGAAGCGCCAAGTCGGCCACACAGCCCGGCGTCCCCACAGACCACAGAGGGAGCAGGCTGGGTGAGAGCAAAGTGCAGCAGGCTCGTGCTCAGGGCCGGGCCAGTGGCCCGAGAGGAGCGGCAGCAACAGGTCCGAGAAACCAGGGGCGCCTGGAGAGGATGTGCTTCCCTCTCTCTGAGCAGGAAGTAGCCTTACAGCGACTCAGAGGTTTTTTTTTTTTTTTTTTTAATGTTTTTAAAAAGGAAGTTTCTGTGCAATCTGATTTAATGCAGTCACCAGGCGGGGGGCGGGGGATGCAGGAGGTACAGAGGGGGAAGGTAGACGACGACTGTTCGGTGAACAACTGGGACAAATCCAACATGGGATGCTCAGTGCTTCGGGGCTGGTCCAGGCATCTTAACTCCTCTCTGCTCCCCCAGTTCTGCCATCCCCAGGCTCACCTTAGGGGCTTCCCTGGGGGCTCAGCAGTAGAGAATCCGCCTGCAAGGCAGAAGTCGCAGGAGACATGGGTGGATCCCTGGGTCGGCGAGATCCCCTGGAGGAGGGCATGGCAACCCACTCCAGTATTCTTGCCTGGGAAAACTATAGAGAGAGGAGCCTGGCAGTCCACGGACAGTCCGTGGACACAGACAGCCCACAGCCATAGACGGTCCATAGGACAGGACTCAGCTACTGAACAGCAACCGCACGGCCAAGCCCGTGGCCCTGAACCACTTTAACAGACGGCCTGCGGAACAAAAAAATGCCTTGTTGCATTTGCTTAGGAAACCCTAGCCACGGTAGAGGTTTCTTGCAGCAACTTTATCTCAAGAAGTAAGCTGTGGGTTGCAATGGCATAGGATGCCCAGTCGCAGGCCAGCATCTCCCATGACACCATAGGCGAGGTGGGAGTCTGTGGTCTAAGATCTCTCTTCCACGTTGCCTCCATCCCCAGCATCCAGGCCCTCAGGCTGCAATCAGCCTGCTTTGGGGGGTCCCTCTCATCCACCTTCCTCCCAGCAAGACTCCTTCCCAGAGGGCCCCCTCCCCCGCTGCCATCTCCCCCATTTCTGGGCTGCTTAAGGAGCCAGAACTTTCTTTACTTTACTGACGCAGAGCAAGTCAATGTTTCTTTGTCTCAATCTTCTCCCATGTAGAGATACCCAGGGGCCAAAAGGCCCATTAAGGTGCTTTCCCAAAGGAGCGGGTAAATCTTCCATGCCTGGTAGTAAAATGCTGAAAGTGCAGCCAGCTTTTAAAATAACTGTTTCTGGTCTCCCTGCTCGCTCTCACATCTGCAAAGCTCTTACTAGCTGCTTGGCGTGGGGCGGCTCCCCGGACACCCAGGAGCTCTTGGTAGGATATGCTGGTGGGGGCATCGCAGACAAGACGTTTACTGCGCAGATTGGGAGATGGAGGCTTGGGGTACCAGCAGATGAGCATGTCCAACCATGGAAGACCCAGGGGGAACCCCGAGAAAGCACAGACACGGGGACCCCCAAGGGTGCTTGTTGGGCAGACACGGGCCTCTGAGATGCGGGCAGGAAGAGTTGGGGTCGATACCTGGAGTCTGGTTCCTCTTTCCTTTTTCTTGGGGGAATCCCTCAGCTGGAGAGAATCTCCTTATACATACCCTTGCCAGGAAGCAGATTCCTCTGAAGCCAAAGGCAGGCCTTGTGCATCACCGGCTCACCTGCCCCGGACAAAGGGGTCAGGAGGAGGGACAGCAGGTAAGAGGAGGAGGCCTGGGTGAGTGAGGGCAAGTCACCCCCCTTCTTCTGTCCCCCCGGCCAGCTGGGAGCTCCTAGGCTGGGGACCTCAACGTCTGGGAAGGTGGGGGAGTAAGCAGAGCTGGGAGCCGCCCTGGAGAGAAGCCCACAGCCCGTCCTGTCCTCTTTAGGACCCAGGCCCACACAGGGACCCCAGAGCATCTTCACCTAACTGCCGCAGCTGGGAGGGGCCCGCAGAAAGGGGTGGCTGGGGGACATGGGAGGTGTGGAGCGTCTGCCCGCAGCGTTAATGAGGAAGTAATTCAGTTAGCCCGGATTTCCCCATCAGCAGCTTTTATTAGAAGCAGGAGCAGCAGTGCTATTAGGGGCAGGGAGAGGCGTTCAGACACGGTGGGCATGAGGGGAGGCGGCGGGAGCCAGGCAAGTTGTTAAGCAGATTAGGAGGGGGGAGCAGGAGAAAAATAAAGAAAAGAGAGAAAGGAAAATGGGGCCGCAGAGAAGGAAATCAAGCACGAAGCAGTCCAGATGAGGCAGAGGCAGGGGGCCGCCTTCCAGGCTGGGCGCCTCTATTGTGTTCTGCGGGCTGTAATCAGGAGCTAATACAATCCCGCCTCATTGGAAAGGCCAGCGCGCCTCAGAGGCGTCCCCGCCGCTCAGTGAAGAGCGCGGCAGCACAATAGTCACACTGAGATAAATAATAACACAAGCAGCCTCCGGTTTGCAGGCTCCCAGACAAGAAGTCACTGGTGACATGCAGGGGCGGCAGCGCTGGGCCCGGGTGCAGGGTGGGAGTTTGCTGCAACACACCAGAAAGAAACCGAACAAGAACGTTTACCGTGTGGTTTAAAGTCCTTTCATCTGTGTCAACTCTCAGTGATCCTATTTCGGTATCATTATCCCCATTTTACAGAGGAGGAAACTGAGTCTTGGGAATGCAGGGCTTAGTAAATGATGCCAGGGGGCTTCCCAGGTGGCTCAGTGGTAGAAAACCTGCCTGCCAATGCAAGAGATGTGGGTTCGATCTCTAGGTTGTGAAAGATTCCCTGGAGACGGAAATGACAACCCACTCCAGTATTCTTGCCTGGGAAATCCCATGGACAGAGGAACTTTGTGGGCTAAAGTCCACAGGGTGGCAAAGGAGTGTGCACACACACACACAAACACACACACACACATCCAAATGATGCCTTATGGGCTGAATCTGGCCCACGTCTTATTTGTGTGAATAAAGTTTTATTGGCACACAGCCACGCCCATTCTTTTCTGTACTGTCGGTGGCTGCTCTCTTTTGAGCTTCGAGGGTGGAGTTGACTTGCAGCGCCAGACCATATGGCCCACAAAAGCTAAAATATTTACTCTCCAGTCCTTTACAGAAAGATGCTTGCTGATCCCTGCGTTAAAAGGCCTGTTGAAAGTTACAGAACTAGAAGGAGGCGGAGCTGGCATTTCAACCCTGCTTTGCTCCTTGAAGGCCCCAGATGGGAGGGCCTGGGAGGCCGGGGGAGAGACTGTGATGTGGGAGGGGAGAGAGCTGAGCCAGCTCTGTTCCAGCGCAGTCCTGGATGGTGAGGGCCCAGGGGCAGAGGACCCAGACCATTGGAAGACTCAGGGAAATGAGGTTCCTCATAACCAGCTGCAGAAACACAGACCAAGATCTCAGCTTCTGCCACACCCACCCCTGGAGCCTGGAGTGGGTCCAGCGAGCCTGGGACCAGCCTGGCCGAGCCGGCACTGACCCTGCCCTGTGGGTTTCCCTTTGCCCTTGCCTACCTCACTGTAAGAATTTTAAGCCAGCAGGTGGTCCTCTGACTTGGCATTTGCCTTGCGTTTTTCTGCCCAGGCCAGGCTGGCTGCATAATTAATGCTCCATTGAAGCTGGAGGGGGCTGTGTGTGACTGAGGACGGGCGATGGGGAGCCCCTTTTCCAGGCTTGAGCGATGGGCAGGGCGCTTGGTCCACGTGACCATTCCTGCTGAAGGTGATCACATCGGAGGAGCTCGGTGCGCAGGAGATGCCCTGAGCCCATCTGGAGAGACCGTGGGCTGAGCTGCCTCCCGGGTGGAGAACAGCTGTCCCCCTGAACACACAGCCTGGCCAAAGGCAAGGGGGCGTGGGGATTCGGCTCCGAGAACATCCCAGCGCCCTGCGTTAGTGGTCAGAACATTCTGGCCGCTGCTGCTGATAATGGTGAACATCCCACATCACTGCAGCCGCGATGCTAGCTGCCGCTTCATTCATCCAGGAGATAGAGGATGAGCACTGGCCACACGCTTGGCGCTGCTCTGGGTTCCTAGGAAACAGTGGTGAGTGAACAAGCCCCTGACCTGACACTCACCTTTCAGGGAAGGGCTGAAACTCCAGCCCAGTCTAGCTGATTGATGCACGGTCTGACTTCAGGATGTAGAAGCGCTATGTGGCTCAAATGTAAAGGATCTGCCTGTGATGCAGGAGGCCTCGGTTTGATCCCTGGGTCAGGAAGCCTCCCTGGAGGAGGGCGTGATAACCCACTCCAGTATACTTGTCTAGTAAATCCCATGGACCAAGGAGCCTGACACGTTACAGTCCACTGAGTAGCAGAGAGTCGGACACAACTGAGTGACTAACACACACCTGCTATCTTCGCCGGTTTTCAGTGAATCTAAATTGATGCTGAACTAAGCAAATTATTTTAAAGAAAGGATTGGAGGGGGAAGATGCACAGAAGGAAGGGTCTTCCTCTTTCCTGTGTGTGATAGACGTGGATCATCTTGACACCGGGAAGGGTGACGTCATTCGCCTGCAAAGGGCAGTAGGGTGGTGAGCAAAGAGGGAAGCCGAGTGTCCGACTGTTGTCAAGCTTTGGAAATATCCGATTTTACAACCCCACCTGCCCCCACTTGCTTCTTTTTATGTGAGATAATAAACCCTTTTTGTTAGAGTACGTTTAGGCTGAGTCCTTCCTGTTGTCTATTTTTTCCTGTTACTTGCAGCTGAAAGCATCCTGCCTGGTCCATCTCAAGGCTCAAGCTCGTCCTCTTGACCCAGGTGGGGCCGGACCAAGCGGTTACCTGTTGTTTGCCTGCACGGCCCTCCCTTGATCACAGATTGTGTTGCCCCAGGGCCAAGACCCCCTGGTGCCAGTCAGCTTAATTAATTATGCGTGGATGCAGGTGCCAGAGCGATCCCGGCAGGGCTGGAAGATGATTGTACAGGAGCAAAATAAAAGGGAGCCGCTAGACTGTGACAGCTGATATTAAAACAATTACAGCTCACATCATATCCAGAGTCAGTGCGTTATATTCCTAATAAATAATGGGTTACTGCAGGTTAAGTGTCTGTTGCCGCATTCCAATTGTTGATATTTAATTAGCTCTGAAATTAAAGCGTTCTTTTATTGCCACACTGCCAGGACGACTTTCTCCCTAATTGATAGAGATTAAAGAATCTCCCAAAGATCCTGGCGTCCCTTTGTCAGCCCAGAGTGTGAGAGGATTTTAATGAAAACATTTGACATTTCAAAGTGTGGCATAAAGATCTTTAAATTAAGCAAAAGATGGTGTTCTTGTTCTACTTCAAAATTGGGGTGCTGATGGACAAGGGAACACTTTTTAACAGGGATGAGGTTATGTGGGTGGGATGTTGGCTAAGGGATGAAGCAATTTGGCTATGACAGGGTCGTGGAAGGAGCTGGCCCTCTTTTATTGAGGAGATGGTTGGCTTAGAGCTGTTTTCCAAGTTTGGGGCACATGGAAGGGAGGCAGCCAAGAGTGGGCTTTCTCAAGACCCCTCCTTTTGCCTGGAGGGTGGGGAGATTATAGTTGAGAGAGAACCGGCTTTGGGGCCCAGTGTGGGTTTGTACCCAGTTCTGTTACTTATAAGTTGGGGGCCCTTTGGTGGGTTACCTGGCCCTCTGAATTTCAGCTTCCTAATTCTTGATTACGGTTAACGGCACCTGCCTCTCAAGGCCATCATGAGAATAAATTGAATTATATTGGGAAAAGAACTGGCTGTTTAATAATGACAGCTATAGCTAGCTCCTTTTATAAAATTCCAAATTTATATTTGAAGAGAGCTTAACTGGTCATCTATGAGTAGGGTGGAGTGAGGCTGTCACTGGCCTTTGAGTTAGGCTGACTACATCACCCAGTTCCAGACCACCCACGTTGGTGACGTCTTGCGGGTATAAGGTACCCACAGCCGGGCTTGGCAGATGGTCTGACCAACTCCTCTGCCTGCCTCCTTTGCTCCTCTTGCTTCTCTCTGTCTAAACTCTTTGAGCCAGGTATTCCTGGCTCATCTCATTTCAAGGTCTTTCACAAACTGAAATCTAAGTGTTCGCCAGGCTGAGGTCTCATCTGAAGGTTTAACTGGAGAAAGATCTGACTTCAAGCTCATGTGACCCCTGATTGGAACTAAGCCTGACCTCAGCCTCAGCAGTTCTGTGGTATAAAGAGGGAGCTGACTCAGGGGTAACTAAGTCCACAGCAGGAGTTCGTACGTTGCCTCAACCTCTGGTCTCAACCCATCTCCTAATTTTAGCTTTTCCTTCAGACTGCTTATTTATGCAAGAATCTGAGTGACCTGTCCTTAGGACAAGGATTATTTAAGACTGGGTGAGTGATGAAAGTTGATTTAATTCATTTGGAAAAGACCTTAAAAGACTTCCTTGCACTCCCAACTGTGGCTGGAGCCACCTCTGAAAATGGCTGTAGTCCATTCCACCCATAGAAGTTTCTGGAATTTCACAAGTCTCTTCCTTAAAAGAATCAAGTCTGTCTCCTAATTGTTTTCACCAGCGAGTCTCTAGGGCTTCCCTGGTGGCTCAGCTGGTAAAGAATCCTCCTGCAATGCAGGAGACCTGGTTTCAATCCCTGGGTTGGGAAGATTCCCTGGCAAAGGGAACGGCTACCCACCCCTGTATTCTTGCCTGGAGAATCCCCCTGGAGAAGTCCATGGGGTCGCATGGGGTCGCAAAGAGCCAGAAGCGACTGAGTGACTTTCACTCACTCGCATGAGGAAGTGAGTCTCTCGGAGGCTTTAATTACCTTTGTGATAATAAGAATATTAATAATAGACACTCCTAAGTAACCATTTGTCCAATCTTCTGCTTCTGTCCTGCTCTGCCCACATGGCACAGTTACACTAACCAGTTCTGACCTCTTCTGACCAATGAATTGGATCACTTCTGGGCTGAGTATTAATGGCTAATGTGAGACTCACTCTGGCTCTCTTTTCCCTCTGCCATGGTGGCTGGCAAGGTTCTTGCTGGTGGCTCCTCCATCAGCCTGGATTCCAGTGCAGGGCTGATGACCTCGCAGGGGCAGAGACCCAGAGGATACAGGAGAGGAGTTAGACTGTGAATGTTGGTGCAGCTGAGCATTTGGAGTTGTTTGTCAGCAAACAAACACCTTCACCTCGTCAATCCTAGCTTCACCTCTCCAATCCTAACTAAAGGTCCATCTAGTCAAAGCTACGGTTTTTCCAGTGGTCATGTATGGATGTGAGAGTTGGACTGTGAAGAAGGCTGAGCGAAGAATTGATGCTTTTGAACTGTGGTGTTGGAGAAGACTCTTGAGAGTCCCTTGGACTGCAAGGAGATCCAACCAGTCCATTCTAAAAGAAGTCAGTCCTGAATATTCACTGGAAGGACTGATGCTGAAGCTGAAACTCCAATATGTTGGCCACCTGATGCAAAGAGCTGACTCATTTGAAAAGACCCTGATGCTGGGAAAGACTGAGGGCAGGAGGAGAAGGGGACGACAGAGGATGAGATGGTTGGATGGCATCACCGACTCAATGGACATGCATTTGAGTAAACTCCAAGAGTTGGTGATGGACAGGGAAGCCTGGCGTGCAGTCCATGGGTTGCAAGGAGTTAGACAGGACTGAGTGACTGAGCTGAGCTGAGCAGTTGCTCCTTGGTGCTGTGCTTTAATTTAGCACTCCTGGCCATTGCAGGAAGGGCATATTGGGTAAATACGGGGGAATCTGGGATGTTTTCTTGCAACACTACAGATGTTTGCTCTGTTGGCAGTTATTCGGCTACACATGCACTGTATGAAGGCTGTGGGAAGCCAGAAGTAACAAGCTGCAAACACGTATAATCTTATTTCTCACCGCACGTGGCATGAAACCTACCAAAATCCTCACAACAAAGAACACAGCCTCCTGGAGGCTGCACACAGGCTCAGATCTGATCCGGGCTGGCCAAGGTGTCAGGCCCCCTCCCCTGCCGCAGGTAGGCTCTCCTTCAGCCCGCCCCGATTGCAGGGAGGCAAATGCTGTCCCCAAGCATGGCAGGCTGTCCTCTGCTCTCTGGGATCAGCATATTCATCAGGTGGAAAACAATTCCTGGCTCTGGAGCGAGGGGGCTGCTGGGTAGACGGATGTACCCTGCTTCCATTTCATCTTCCTCTTAAAATGCGGTCGTTTGGTTGAGGAGGGATTTGGGGCCAAATAGCACACGAAATGGATTATTCTCTGGGTTTCTGACTGTCTGCTGAAATAAATCGCTTGGCTTGTGAAATTCAAACACATTGATGAAAAATAGCAGATGCCCGTTAAATCTGACAATTAGCTTTGGGACTAGAAAGCTAATCAGAAGCAGAGCCCTGACAGCGGTGATTTGAGCCTGTCTTGCTGAGGATTCCTGCTGACGTTCATCAGCTACAGCACACACAGCCACGCACACACACTCACACGCACTGGGCCTCCTGTGGCAGCAGGCATTCTCAGTCTCGTTTCTTTCCTAACACCTCTGAACCGTCACCTTGAGGCAGAACAAAGGCACAGATGCTCACATCCCAGGGGAGACCCAGGCAGGGTCCTCAGAGGCATCCGAACGCCCGCAAGCAATTTTAAAAAGTAAATGGGGGTCAAACTCTATCAGAGGAAGTCAGTGACAGGATCTCCATGGCCCAGGACAGAAATGGTGCTCAGATTCCTGCTCCGAGGATGTTTTCTTCCTTCCTAGCCTGTCATGTAGCGTTTCCATCTTCGCTCCAATCCAAGCGCCAGCATCCATGCCTGGCCTGCAGACAAGCTCACCAGTGACATTCACTTCGTCTGTCGCTTGGCTCCAGGATGGAACAAATTTCCCAGTGCAAACTGGGAAAATCCCCAAAGCACAGAAGCTGAGGTGGGCCCTTGCAGAATAGGGATGGAACCTTGTCCAGTGTCTATCCCTAGCTCCCTTCCTCCTACAAATGTGCCTGTGCTCTGAGAACCTTCGCAGTCTGCCAAGCTGCACCTAGGACTGTGGTGACTGAGACAGGACGGACCATTCTGACTCTTGCGGCCGAGTCTGTCCTAAACCAGCTCAGAGATTACCTCTAAAAGATCCTCTTCCTGGACCCGGGCAGCTGTGATGCCGAGAGCAAATGAGGAGCCCTCTGGGCTGGAGGGTTTGCTCAGCTGTGAGCCCTGATGCGGCAGAGCAATGGCTTTTCGCCTGCGTTGGCGTGTTCCTGCTGAGGACTGGTTTATGTTCCGACGGTCCATAATGGGATTTAATTGTAGTGATTAGGTATTGAATTTCCCTTAACACTCAGGGGGAATGTAGCCTGACTGTTGGTAAAACGTGCTTGCAAATAGTGGGATGATTAGACCCGTGTGTGCAACTCTACTCTGGGTGTGCAGAAGTGGCGGTGGTCAGGACCGAGGGGAGGAGGTGGGCTTTGAGGAGGTGGGACCAGACCTGTGGGGGGTGGTTGCAGAAGAGTGCCGTCTGCCCCAGGGTCTTCCCTCCACATCTTGTGGGAGAGCCGGGTTGTGTGGGTGGATTGTGATCAATTGCACGCACTGATGCAGTTGGGAACTTAAGCCGCAATGGTTCAGAGAAACAAACATCATCAATATTTATGTGACATGTAGGTAGCAATAAATATTATGAATATTACCGCTGCTGTGAGCATGTACCATGTATGAGCTACTATATGCCTAACAATAGTCCTACCAGGTAGCTAAAGCGGTTATACCCCAAACGAAAGAGCAGGTACTGAGTAACTTGCCTGAGTTACTGATCTAGACCTACTAGCTAACTCTGCTGAGTTACTGACCCCTGAGCTAGAGGTCACGAATTAACTACCGTGTGTGTGCTAAGACCCTTCAGTCGTGTCTGACTCTTTGCGGCCCTGTGGACTATATAGCCTTCCAAGCTTCTCTGTCCATGGGATTCTAAAGGCAAGAATACTGGAGTGGGTTGCCATTCCCTTCTCCAGGAGATCTTCCGAACACAGGAATCGAACGCGTCTCTTACATCTCCTGCGTTGGCAGGCGGGCTCTTTACCACTCGTGGCACATGGGAAGCCCAAGCTTGGGGGCTTGGGTTTCCTCTCTGTGCCCACAGCAGCTCGCTTCTGCTCCACAGCAGCTGCTTGGCAGTGTGACTGCCTTCGTTTTATCCCCTGCCTCCTCCTGTGGGAGCCGGAATGAGTAGATGGAACCTTGCTTCTGAAAACAGCGCTGAGCACTGCAATATGGCCATCAGGTTAAAGCAATTTTCCACTGGCATGTCGCTGACTCTCCGTGTACCTCTGCTTATTGGGAGGCTGACCCATTTGTTAGTGCAGACGTTTATTGAGCATTTACTATGTAATTGGCACAATGCTTGGTGGCAAAGATCTAGAGAAAAAAGACACAGGTCTTGGCTTTAAAGGAGCCTGAGTGCATTATCCAGGCAAAGGTATTCAAGTACAACACGACTC
>SJYF01000082.1:5642723-5661290 GCA_006410515.1 Procapra przewalskii | reverse complement strand
GTCCAGGTGGGCGGGGGGTGGGGGGAGAGGAAAAGTGAGGCCTGGGGCCCAGGGCCCACACCCCCGAGCACAGGAGAGCTGGGGCATGCGAGTCCCGCTGCAGACAGCCCTGTCCCTATTGATCTACCTCATTTTCTGAAGCAGATTGATCTTGGCTTTTAACAACTTATCTAGGACAGAGAAGCTTCTCAGAAGCCTTTTCACATGGTAGACAGCCTGGGGGGGGCCATGTTTGTGAGAACATGACCACGAGACCACCACCCTCTCCCGAGCGCCAAGGTCAGGTGCAAAGCCTGCAGCCTCCACCGGAGCTTCACACCCGCAGCGGAAGCCGCACCGGAGCTCTGCTCTTGCCTTTGACAAGCCGATTGTCCCCAGAGGGCCTGGGAGCTCACAGCTGGGGAGGGAGCAGAAGCCCTCCAGGACAGACTAGATTTGGAGGTGCGGAGGAGGGTTAGGAAAGAGAGACTCCTCCCCGGGCGGCAGGGCATTGAGAAGGACGAAGGCGCGAGATGGAGATTTGCCCTGGACCATCCTTCATGACAGCCTGGCCTCCTCTGTCCACAAGATCAGCCCTGGGGAGACTATCTGGCCCTTGGAGAAGAGCCTATTGCTAAAAATATCAAGACTGCTTGCTTACAGGCCAGGTGGCCAGAGCCCCTCTCTACAGTAATTAAGCAGATGGAGCGGGGTGTGAAGCACGTGTCCTGTGTCCGCGGGGAAGAATGGCCTGGGCCCAGTGGCTGGTTGTGCAAGGTGCTGGTCCTCATGGGGTCCTCCTTGCCTCTCCAGTGGTTGCCACGAAAGGAAAGGTGCGATGGGGGAGCTGGAGACCCTCAGGGAGGAGGAGCCCTCGAGCGCTGACCCCTGGCTCCCGGCAACTGCGCTGTTGTACCTTCCCTACGCCAGAGACAGGACGTGTCTCTTAACACAGGGAGGGAGGTGAGAGTTATCACCCGTCACACGAGCCCGAGATGAAATTTAGCAGCCCGAGGTGGGCATTCACCACTGATAAAAATCTGTCTCCCTGCCAGCTTAAAGTGCTGCTTAAAAAGCTAATGCATAATTTAAACTGTGCAATTTGGGACAGGGCTCCCACCAGGCGCAGGCTCAGACTGCACCGTGGACCTGGAGGAGCGATCCCGAGCTGAGCAGGAGGGAGGGCGCGGAGGAGAGGGAGGGCCGCCCTTTAAGCGCAGGTGGCCGAGGAGTGGAGGGGCTCAGCTGCATCTGGGCTGGACAAGGATCTGGAGTGTCTCAGGGCGGAGCACCCCTGGGAAGCCCCACGTCTCCATGGCGTGGTTAGAGGGGACGTCCCCGGACTCCGATAGCTTCTTGCCATGAAAGCAAACCCCAGGAATGTCCCGGATGGGAGGCTGTTAGTTACCAGAGGTCACCTGGGTCAAGGTGGGCCCCAAATCCAATGCCCGGTCTCCGTATATGGAGAGGGGAGGACACAGAGGAGAAGGGCTGGGTAAAGGCGGAGGCAAAGGCTGGGGGCGATATGTCTGCAGGCCAAGGCTTGCTGGCAGCTACCAGAAGTTGGAGAGAAACCAGCAAACTCACCCTCGGAGCTTCCAGAAGGAATCAGCGCTGCCGACTCATTGAGGCCCTGCCTCCAGAACTGAGAGAGGATACACTTCCGTTGTTTGAAGCACCCCATCTCCATTTGTGGTCATTCACCGCAGCAGCCCTAGAAAAGCACCACACCCCCACCTCTCTCAGGTCCTAGAGGTTTTATCCTGAGTGCCTGCAGAGGGTTCTGGTACCCAGTGTTCTGGGGGTATCTCGTGGCTTTCTATACGCATCCTTGCCCTCTAACAGCTCTGTGGAACAGGCAGGGCCAACGTCACACGTCCCATTTTGCAGATGGAAAAACAAAGGCTTGTGGGCTAGGACACAGACCTGACTTTCTGTGCTGAGCTCGGCCATAGGAAAATGTGAGACAAGGCAGGTGCGTGGTGATCCTCCGGCCCAGCCCTTCGGTGGGCTCCTCACTCCCCCGGCTCTGCGTGGCCAGTGCCAGGTCGGGCAGCTCGCGTTCCTGTCCTGAGGCTCTTCTCTGGCCCTCACTGCGCCTGGCTGATGCTGTGGTCCCTCCTGTATGACAGAGACTGAGCCCCTCTCCCGCCCCCTCCTCCCTTACTGCCACCCTCAGCTGCCCAGACAGAGGAAGCCCTACATGCCTTTGTCTCCCAGAGGCCAGCTCACCGCCTCCAAATCCCAATGTGGGGACTAAAAGAGGAGCCCGTGGGATTGTCCCCGAAGTCAGCTCAGGGGCCCTTCTAGAGGCTGGTGGTGCAGCATGGGAACCCCATGAGCGCACCGATAGTCATAAAAGGAAGTAGAGTTTATTATCTGGGCTGTTTCAGGGACTGGAGGAGGAAAACAATGTAGGAATTGCAGCGATGGAAGATTTACGCTCCTGTCGGTGCAGATAGAGAGGCTGGCTGGAGTTATTGCAGCCGGGAAGAATTGTGTTTTAGGATCTGCCCCAGGTATTAATTTGTGGTGGGCTTATCCTGTCAGGAACATACAATGTTCACAGTGTCGAAACGTAATACTTTAAAGAGCCTGAACGCCGATTGGATGGGAGCTGGGTGTTGGCACCGGGAGGCAGCTGATCCCCTTAGCAAGGTTTTCTAATAAGTTCCAGATGAAAAGCATGAGGCTGCTGAGTAATACCATCTTCTGAGATGCTCAGACTAGATCTGTCCCCATCCATTGTGCCAGCTCAGGGATTGCCCTCCTCCCCAAAACCCGGAGCAGCGCTTCTCTCCCGTTCCCCGGGGGTCCAGCAGCCTGCGGGCTCTGGGCGTCCCCGGCCAGAGCCTGGATTCCCGATTCTCCCGTGGAGGTCGGGCACAGGGGGTTCCGCAAGGTCCCTTGAGATTCTGAGTCCAACCCTCTTCTTCTTGCAAGTTTAAGGGAAACGCAGAGACTGGGGTGAGTCTTCACAGCTCGCAGTCTCTGCAGGAGAGGTGGTTGGACCTCCGGCCGCCCACCCCGAGTCCCAGGCATGTCCTTTCTCGCAGCCTGGAGACGAGGTCTGTTCTGCTGTTGCCACTGTGCCAAACAGCCAGCCAGTCCTCGGTCTTGGGGGTCTCCACTCCAATCCGATTTTTGCCAAACGCCGTGGGAAATCGAAAAACTGGAAGAGGTTCAAAGGCGCCTGCTGCCTGCACGGTCTCCTTCCTAAGTCTCTTCAAGCTGGAATCTTTTCATGCTCAAAGGCTTCTCAGGCCCTGTGAACCAC
Source organism: Procapra przewalskii (assembly GCA_006410515.1). Lineage (NCBI taxonomy): Eukaryota > Metazoa > Chordata > Mammalia > Artiodactyla > Bovidae > Procapra > Procapra przewalskii. The sequence continues at coordinate 5,658,034 of SJYF01000082.1, read as the reverse complement.
ATCCTTTTCCTTCACCCATTTACTTTGGTCCAGGCGCTCCTGGAGCTGCATACCCAGTGGAGACTGGAGCAGGGTGGGGAGGAGGCAGACGAGAAGGTTGGAGTCCCTGGAGTCCTGGCGGAGCCACCAGCCCCCACCCTGTGCCCCAGCTGGTGTTTGTTACAGCAGCAGGGGGAGCCGGGTGGGCAGGGAGAACCAGCACGGGAAGGACCCTGCGGGAGGGAGGGCGTTACTGTCCCTGTGGCCCCGGCAGGCCCTTCCGACCTCCTGAAGGGAGGGCGTGCAGGGACCGGCTCAGCTGGGCCGACTGGGCCCTGGAAACCAGCTGGGGACCATGCGGCAGGGGCTGCGGTGTCCCCCGCCGATGAGAAGGGTGCACTTGGAGAAGCTCGGTGCTGAGTTAAGGCTGAGTCCTGCCGGGGCTGAGGGCAGCTCTGGCCCCGGGGATGGATTGGTTTCGTGGATCAGGAGTACTCCGGGAAGTCCGACTCTTTGTCCGACCTTCAGAAAATCGCTCCTCTTCATCACGGCTGAGGGGCAGGAGGCCCCGCTAACACCCGGCATTGGGAAGACAGGAGAAGCGGGTCTCCACAGGAGATGCTTGTCTGGGGGTGAATCGGCTCCCAGCCAGTGCCCCTCAGGGGTGGAAAGGTAGCCTGAGCAGCCTGGCTCTGAACCTGGCCTGGATTCTGAACCTGAAATAAACTGACACCTCGGGGTCTTCCTCGAAGCCTGGGGACAGCGTCCCCTCGGGCCGCGGTGGGCTCCGCTGGAGTGAGGCTCGTGGCGGTGGTTGAGTTTTGCCCTGCGGTCCTGCTTGGGCTGGAATGCGACATTCACATTTCAGAAGCTGGGGCTGGCACGGGGCTGGATCGTCTCCTTCAGCTGCAGGCATAAGCCAGGGCTCCCTGTGGAGGGGGGCTGAGGAAGGTCAGTTGCCTTCTTGATGGAGCCAGAGCCCCTTTCCAGCGGTGCCTGCAGCTGTGTAAAGGAGGGGGAGGCCTCGCCTGGGTCAGCTTTGGTCCCCCGCAAGCTTGCCGAGGGCTGGGAAGCTGTGGACGCCAGCTCCTTGCTACTGCTGGGACCACGAGAATTCCCACTCCGCCAACAGCCCTTGGGGCTACTTCTCAGCAGCTTCATGGAAGCCACAGCCCCCGCTGCTGCCCAGGGAAGGGGCAGAAAGGACGAGGGGTGGGAAGGTGGGGAGGGCAGGCCCGTTCCACCCTTGTCCTTGACGGAGGTTGGAGGAGCCGCTCTGCTCTGGGCATCAATCTGTTTGGAGCCAGAAGCAGGACAGCCATAAGGGGTCCACGGGATGCAGGCGTCGTCCTGTCCAAGAGCAATCTAAAGACAGAAGAACAGTTTTCTCACATTGATCATGTGCATCAAAGGCAGGTTGGGAGCCTCTCAGTGCCCCATCCTCATCACCCCAGACCTTTAGATGCCAGGAAAAGGACTCTCTTTCCCTGTCCACCCCCTGCCCAGTGCCTCCAGGGCTGCCCTGGAGATGCCCTTAGTCTCTGAAGACATGTGACCTCCAGGGCTGGAGGAGAGGGAGCTGGAGAGGGGAGGTAGGGTCGCCTGCCCTCCTCCGAGGCTTTCTCCTCGTCACATCTGCTCCAGAGCAAATTACCCATCTTCCCCCGACTGCCTTTTCCTTCCCGAAGTCACTGTTTCCTAAACAGCAGCTCCTGGATCTTGACAGCCCTCCCATCCTCTCCTTCCCTCGGCGCATCAGCTAGACTCACCCTCTCGCTACACGGCTCCCTTCCTCTTCGGGGTCCCTGGCACACGTTTGCTTCATTAAAACCATCCCAGCTCTCTCTGGGAAGTCCCCATCATCTTCTACCACCACAATTAACTTTTTAAAAGGCTCCCTACTTATCTATAAACAAGAGTGCCAGCCCTGCCTGGGGAGATCCTTTAATCCACAATTATTTAGATGGGGCAAGGGAGGCACTTTCGTCACAGTAGGATCTAGGGATGAGTCTGGTGTTTAGGATGAGATGGCAGGACTTCCTCAGGGGTCCAGCTGTCTGCAAATGACAAGGGTGGGAGTGAGCTGCCCGTGGCTGGCTGCATTCAACTGTCAGGTGGCCCCTGAGAGGGTTTCGAGGGTTCATGGGGGAGGTGACACATTGAAAATAAAGATGGCAATTTCAGATTGGAAGTCTTTGGCTAAGAGGAGAGACGCAAATCCAGGCACACCAATGAGGCTTCAGCCCCTGTAGATGAGGTGGAAGGTGTCCGGGGCCAGGAAGAGCCTTGGGACAGCTTCAGTGCCTGACGGGCAGGAGAAGTGGGGCCCTAGCTCTGCTGGGAGAGGATGAATGGGGGTGATGGACTCTGCTCAGTAGGAGGGGCGGGGCGGGGTCACCTGGGTCCCTGCTCCTTGGGAGGCTGCAGACACAGAATTCCTCTTCCTCCCTTGGACTCAGGGGCTGCCCTTGTCATATGGCAGGAGCACAGGCTCAGCAGACCAGGTCATCATGGTGATGCCCTGGAGCCTTCAGCTTGCCTTCACTGGGGGCAAGGGTAAGGATGGACAGGCGTGTCTGTGCACAGAGGCAGCGCCTTCTGCTCCACCCCACCCCCACCCCGCTCCTTTGGGCTGCTTCTCCCGCAGCATCCCTGCAGCTGCCAGCACTTTAGAGACAGGAGAGCAGTTCCTGGCACACAGTAAGCAGTAGTGTTGACTGCTCAGTCGTGTCCGGCTCTTTGCAACCCCATAGACTGTAGCCCGCCAGGCTCCTCTGTCCGTGGGATTCTCCAGGCAAGAATACTGTAGTGGGTTGCCATTTCTTTTCCAGGGGATCTTCCCAACCCAGGGATCAAACCGAGGTCTCCCGCATCACAGGCAGATTCTTTACCAACATTAGGGCTTCCCTGATAGCTCAATTGGTAAAGAATCTGCCTGCAATGCAGGAGACCCTGGTTCAATTCCCAGGTCAGGAAGATCTGCTAGAGAAGGGATAGGCTACCCACTCCACTATTCTGCCCTGGAGAATTCCATGGACTCTGTAGTCCATGGGGTTGCAAAGAATCAGACAGGATTGAGCGACTTTCACTGTTTTCACTTTCTTTACCATCTGGGCCACCAGGGAAGCCCAGCACTCAATAGGTGCTCAATAAACCTTTTTTTTTTTTTTAATAAATGCATTTGGTTAGAGTCCTTAGGAGCTGTTGAGGCTCCAACATCACGTTGTGAAGTAATGGCTCCCACTCTACGGGCTCTTTATAACAATCTGACCTTGACACCCACCCCCACCTCCCCCAGAACCCGGGAGGACTTTTTGGCTGCCTTGACAGTACATGGAAGTGACATGAAGTGACTTCTGAGACTAGACTCTAAAAAGGGCATGCACTTCCCCCTTGATCTCCTGCAGACACTTGTTCTTGGAACAGCTGCCGTGCTGTTTGGAAGCTCAGATTNNNNGCACAGAGACCCCACGTAGGTGTGCTGGCTGACAGCCCAGCTAAGGGTCCCGCCAGCAGCCGGCACCAGCCACCAAGTTCATGAGTGAAGATGCCTCTCAATGATTTCAGCCTCACACTGCCGAGCTGCTCACCCCGCCACACCCGCCCCTGTCTTCCCAGCCAAGATCCCAGACATCTGAGAACAGACACAAGTTCCCACTGAGGCCTGTCCAAACTCCTGACCCTCAGAAACCATGAGAGATAATAGAATGATGATTGTCTTAATCCACTTAGTTTTGAAGTGACTTGTTACCCAGTAATAGATCGTCGATGCAATCAGCGTTCTGTCTGAGCACCCTTGCAGGCCTCCCTTCTGTCTGGTGGGGTGGGGAGAGGAGTATGGTCTCCCCTGCCAGTCAGTGGTTGCCAGGGTAACTGGGTCCTCCGCTCAAGGCATGGGAGTGGACTTTTCAAGCAAGGGCCCATGGCTGCTTTTCTTGGAAGAGAACGCTACTGTTTTCAAGGCTTGATCCATGCGAAAGACCCTAACACTCTTCTAGTTCTTACTCCAGATACAATTCTGATGATCTTAGACACCTCTGCTACAGACTGAATGTTTGTGTTCCCCAAGATTCACAAAATCTGGGAGATGAAAACCAATCCCCAGAGTGGTGGTATTTGGGGGTGGGACCTTTGGGAGTGGTTAGATCATGAGGGCGGGACCCTCATGTACAGGGTTAGTGCCCTCATTAACAAGACCCCAGAGAGCTCCCTCCCCTCTTCAGCCATGTGAGGACACAGCAAGAAGAAGCTGTCTGTGAACCAGGAAGGGGGGTCTTGCCAGTAACTGAATCTTGGGCTTGCAGCCTCCAGAACCACGAGGATAAGCATTTTTGTGGAGCATCCCAGTTTATGGTATGTTGTTATACCAGCCGGAACAGACTGGCACCCCCTTCCCTGCTCCGGTTCTGTGTAAGGAGCAGTTTGGAGAAGCTGAGCTCTTGGTGTCTCTTGGCTCCAGGCTTCTGGAGTCATTTTGTTGACTGTACTGCGTGTGGATATTCTGAGTCTGACCGTGAGGGTTTCAGTATTTGGTACAAGAAACAGAGGAGAGTCTGGTGACTCCCTGGAGGAAGGGGATCTCCTCCTCTCAGCCATCTAGTGGATTTTAAAATGCTAGGGCCTGGATCTGAGTAATTCATAATGATCTGAACACACTGGTTTCCTTTTTAAAAAAACTTTTTATTTTATATTGGAGTATGATCTATTAACAGCATGGTGATAATTCAGGTACACAGCAGAGACTCAGCCATATACATACATGTACCCGTTCTCCCCCAAACTCCCGTCCCATCCAGGCTGCCCCATAACATCGAGCAGAGTTCCCTATGCTACACAGCAGGTCCTTGTTTGTTATCCACTTTAACTTTAGCAGTTTGAACACGTTGATCTCAAACTCCCTAACTATCCCTTTCCCCTCTGGTGATCATAAGTTCTTTCTCTGAGTCTGTGAGTCTATTTCTATTCTGTAAATAAATCCATTTCTTTATTGTATCATAAAAAGGATTGTCTCATTTCTGTTTAGATTCTGCACATTGGCTTTCTTTGTTATTTCCTTGTCTCTGTTGAGGGTCATTTTCAGATGATTAATCTAAATTATTATTTAGACTTTGTCTAATCATGTTTTCAGACCAGGATTGATAACCACAGCTATCTAGTCTGTCTGGGCAGTGATCTTTTCCTTGGAAGTGCTGGCTTGTTGATGCTCAGCCTACTAAGAGGAAGGGTGACCCCAGAGTCAGAAACTCGTGCTGGCCAGAGCTTCTGTTTCCCCACCTGTAGAATTTATTGCTGGGGGACTGCAAAGATAGGTTGGTTAAAGAAACTGCTCTCATATTCCCTTCCTAGCCATGTGACTTGGGAAAGTTGTGCTCTCTCTGAGCTCCAATTCCTTGGCAAGTACTGTCCCCTCCATTGGAAAACACTATCTTTGTGTTTTGCCCTTTTTTAATCGTAAGCTGGCTAGCTCCTATTCATCCCCCAGGCCTCTGCTTCCATAGCACTTCCTCCAGGAAGCCCTCCCTGAATGCTTCCCCAGCTACAACCACCAAGACTGGGAAAGCAGCCCACCTGCGGGCTCATGTGCGCAGGTCCCTGGCCTGTCAGGGCTGCGGTAGTCACTTCTCCATCCCCAACAGGATACGGAGATGCCCTCAAGAGCAGAGACCAAGTCTGCTGGGCTTCCTGATCTGATCTCAGCCCCCAGCACTGCCCCTGGCTAAGAGTAGGTGCTCATAAATATGTGTTGAACAAAGGAGTAGAGACGATGCCCACACATCCTCTCTGCTTCTCAGGATCCTGCAGCATGAGGAACGCACATGCTCTCCTGCGGGACGGGACACCAGGTGAAGACTTTCCATCGCCATTAACGACGAGAAAGCAGCCAGGTGCTTCCAATCCCCCTGACGCAGAAAAAGCTGGCATGCAAAGGCAACCTGGATCTTACTCAGATCTTCAATCTCTGAACAGCTTGGATGAAAAGGCGGCTCCCCTGCAGGTGTGGCTGGGGTTCTAGAGATGGAAACGGGTGATACTCTGGCTCCTAAACGCTATAGAAAATCTTCCCGGGAAAGATATGAGGGAGAATCAAAGTGGACTCGTTCACCCAGCTTTACCTTTGTGCTTCCTTTAGGAGGAAGATGCCAAACTCGGCTGGGGACACGGGCGTGGTGTCTCGGGAGGGCGGGGGCCGTGCTCTGTAGGGGACATACGGCATCGGGTCCAGGAACAAGCAGGAAACTGTGATCCCCCAGCAGGGACGGCCAATCAAGGATGCTTGTGTAGTTTTTCAGGAGATAAAGGGGGAAAAAGTGGCCATGTTGGGGGTGAGCTGGGGTGAGGAGAGCGGTAAACCGCGAACTTCCCAAGTAACGTCCATGCGGCCGGCTTTCTGTGGCTTCAAGGACACCAGAGCACTTGCAATCACCTTGAGGACCCCTTGAGGTCATTTCTGCAAGAGGCAAGCAGCCCTTACCCCCAACCCACCCTAAGCTCCAACTCTATAAACTCTCTCCTAGTAAAACCCTAGGGCATAATCGGGTATAGAAGGGAGAATCAAGTGTGGGTATTACACTGTGAAAACCCCTAACTGCCTGGCCTGGCAAATGAATTAACTTGTTAAACAGAATGCATACATCTGCATACATTTGAATACATGAATAAGATCAGGGCAGACCCTGCCCAGGTCCAACTTCTCCCAGAGGGAAGAGGAGGGGGGATAAAAAAAAGAGGAGTGTCCTGGGAAAAGAGGCCTGGACCCCTCCAAGGCTGCACCTTCAAGAGCCCATGCCCTCACAGACTCTATTTATAGATTAAACACAAAAAGCATCTCCTTGCTGCATTAAAAACTACCCATCAAGGCTGAGGACTCAAAGGAGCAGTAAAATCAATCTCATTGCATAAAGACAACAGCAAGCAATTGGCATGACATTTTAAGTAAATGCTACAGCCATTTGTAAATGTTCATTTTCCAGGAGACCCCATCTATTATATGACAGCTATTTTCTTAGCATCCCAGTGTGAATTCGGTCGGTTTACAGATAAGACCGTTGAGGAGGATGGATATCAAGATGTAAAGTGCTATAATGCGGACAATCTGTTACCTCTGCGCCAAGTCGCGCTGGCGTTATGTATCTGCCTCTTGCAGGGGTTGGAACCCGGGGGCTGTTTGTGCGGGTTGGCATTCATGAGCAAGGGAGTCTGAGTTGGGTGGAGAGGAAGCGGGTGGGGACAAAGGAGGCAGCTTTGTCCCCGAGGTGTATACCACAGCCTATAAACTCAGAGGCAAACAGGTGAGTTGGCGTAATCCTTGGGGTGGGGACTTGCCCTTTCCAGATGCTTCTTCCCCAGAGAGGCCCATGTGGGAGAGATGGTTCCCACCCCAAGCCTGGTTCTCAGCAAGGTCCCACTTCCAAGAGCCGAGAGGAGTGTGCCTGATTGCTAAGTTGCTTTAGTCGTGTCTGACTCTTTGCGAGCCCGCTATGATCCTCTGTCCATGGGATTCTCCAGGCAAGAATACTGGAGTGGGTTGCCATGCCCTCCTCCAGGGGGCCTTCCCGACCCGGAGAACAAACCCTCTCTCTTATGTCTCCTGCCTTGACAGATGCGTTCTTTACCACTAGCGCCACCTGGGAAGCCCCCGAGAGGAGCAGGTCCATCAAAAGCCAGAATCATTTATTACAGGCTTGACCGCTCTGCCTTGCGGATGCCCGTGCTTTCCAGGCACATGGCAAAGACGGGCTCCTGGGACTGGACTCGGGAGAGGATGCCTTCCCAGTTCCATCCCCAGCTCCCTGGACTTCCTGGCGGGGGTGGCCCCCTGAGGCTGGGGAGTATCACAGCAGCTGCGTGGCAACCTGCTGCAGAGCTGCCCAGGTTGAAATACGGCCCAGGTTGGAACTGAGGTTCTCCCAGTCTCATAGCTCAGCAATGAGCTATGACTCCAGCAATCCAGACGTTTCCAGGGAGGAAATAAATGAGCCATCGGTAAATGTGGAGTTGAGCTGGAGAGGTGCCGAGAGGGGCAGGCCCTCAGTGGGATGGTTGATGGAAGGGACCCAGCTCTCAGGTGGTGAGAAAACCGAATGCCTGAAGATTCAAGTTCAGTCTCAAGAAGGGCAGGAGTGCCAAGAGATGGACCGCGGGGCTGAAGGCACAGACTTCCAGGGACCTAGTTACCAGGCAGGACCCTCCCAGATTTTATTGGCCCCTGGGGGTCCAGCTGGTTTTCTTTAGCTGTGTATTGGTTCTTTCATTCAACAAACGCTTGGGGCCACCAAGTCTTTCCCCAGGCAGTTCTGACCCTCCCTGGGCTGTTCTTGTAGCCTGGGGCAGGCGGGGGTTGCGGGTGGGAGTGGTCATTTAGCTTGTTAACCCTTCTGGGGCCCAAGCTCTATCCCCTATGCCTATGGCCGTCTGGCACACGGCGGTCCACAAAAGGGCGATGAAGAAATGAATGAACAGATGACAAAACGAATGAATATGTGTGAAGCATCTGCTCCTCAGGGGCCGCAGAGGGGCCTCCTCTTGGAGCCGAAGGATCTGCCTTTCAACATGGTTGGTCTGGACACAGTTCCTCAACAGGCACGTCCCATGGCCTGAGTGTTTTTTTTTTCACTCAATGACATCAGTTTATTTCATATTGGGGTGTAGCCAATTAACACTCTTCTGGTAGCTTTAGGTGAACAGCTGAGCAGCTCAGCCGTACATATACATGCATCCATTCTCCTCCAAACTCCTTTCTCATCCAGGCTGCCACATAGCATCGAGCAGAGTTCCCTGTGCTAGACAGCAGGTCCTTGTTGGTTATCCATTTTAAATACAGCAGAGTGCACATGTCTGTCCCAAACTCCCTAATTATCTCTTCTGCCCGTTCTTACCCCCTGGTAACTCTAAGCTGTTTCTCTATGAATCTGTTTCCGTTTTGTAAGCAAGTTCATTTGTGTAATTTCTTTCTCAATTCCACATATAAATGCTGTCAAATAATATTTCTCCTCTATCTGACTTACTTCACTCAGTATAACAATTTCAAGGTCCATCCACATTGCTGCAAAGGGCATTTTTATATACTTTTTAATGGCTGAGCTAAGCTGTGCTTACTCGTTCAGTTATGTCTGACTCTTTGCGACCCCATGGGCTGTAGCCCACCAAGTTCTTCTGTCCATGGGATTCTCCAGGTCAGAATACTGAAGTGGGTTGCCATGTCTTCCTCCAGGGGATCTTCCAACCCAGGGACTGAACCCAGGTCTCCTGCATTGCAGGCGGATTGTTTACCATCTGAGTCAGCAGGAAAGCCCAAGAATACTGGAGTGGGTAGCCTACCCCTTCTCCAGGGACTCTTCCGTTGTATACGTGTACCAATCATGGCCTGAGTTGTATCCCAGAGAGCCCTTCCAGAAATCTCATCCTGTGGTTCCAGCAGAGACGAGGAGAGGAGAGCAGGGACGGGTGGGAAGCTTGTCCCTTCAGGGTGAGGAGCACCGGAAGGCCTGGCCTTGTCTGGCCCAGGGCGTCTGCAGCGACGGCAGCTGCTGTCCCCAATACTCAGTACCCAGGCCGCCACCCCAGGGGGGCTGTGTGTCTCCCCAGAAATGCCCGTGTGGACTCCAGCCAGGCCTGCGGCAAGCAGTAGGCTCAGAACGTTCCTGGCCCTATTGTACCCCACCTTTCAGCAAGAGGTGAGGGCCCACCTGGCCTCACCCCAGGAAACTTCTTGAGGGGTTGAAGGCCCCGGAGGTTGGGGAGCCCAGCCGCCTTGCTACCTTGGCGGTGACCTCCCTGAACCCAGCCATGTGGCTTCCAGGGCAGTCGGCCAGTGAGGACAGAGCATGTCTGTGGAAGGGGGTCAGTGGCCACGTCACAGGTGGGGCAGCTTCCCTGGCACAGGGGAGCAGTGATCTCGGGGTTGGGCGGTCACTTGAAGGGGATGGAACGCCATGTCCCTGGGGCGGCTGCGTCCAGGCCAGACTGAGCTGGGAAGCATCTGGAGTTTACGAAGAAGTGTGTAGCTGCAAACATCAGTTCTTCTCCTGAGATAAATAGATGAGCAGTTGCCAGCTGAGGTGCCATGGCAAGCACTTGGCTTGATCAAGCAGTGTCACCCCCGAGGTAACGCAGAGGCTCCCTTCATCACGGCTCCTTCATCCAAGCTGTGTCCCCACTGCTAATAGTTCTCTCGCGAAGGCAGGAAGTTGCCAAGCAAACTTTGAGTCACATCCTCACACCCACCCAACCAGCTCTTGCATCAGAGATGGGGGAGATATTCCGAGGAGCTGACAGTTAGCAAGGCCCAGGGACTGACCCATCAGAAAGGCCGCTGGCCACTCTCACCAGCTAGCCAGACCCCAGACTGGGCACAGGGGGAGGTGGGGAGGGGGCCCTGCCTTCCCCATGGCTGGAAGCCTTTAGAGACTGTGAATTCTCGTTTCCACAGCAAACTTCAGAAGGAGAACTGAAGAGAACCTCCTTCTCCCTATTTCATAGCTGGGCAAACAGAGGCAGGAGAGAATGGAAGTCGTTGGATCCACTCATTTTTGTTTACTATTTTTTAATTTTTATTTTATATCTGAATATAGTTGAGTAACAACGTGGTGTTAGTTCAGGCGTACAGCAAAGTGATTCGGTTATACGTAGCTGTGTATCTAGTATTTATCAAGTCTGTTCCCATTTAGGTTATTACAGAGTACTGAGCAGAGTTCTTTGTGACCCATTCTTTATGGATGACGGAGGGTTTTGAAAGCTCTCAGGCTGGATTCAAACCATGGCTCAGCCTCTCAGGAGCTGTGTGACCTCACGGAAGATCCTGACCTCTCTGTCCCCCCTTTTTCATGCCTGTGAAATGGGGCTGATGACACTACCTCCTCCAACATGAGAAGATGGGACGAGAACCCCTGAGCTTGGACAGAACAGACATTGAAAAACTGGGAGCCGAGAGATGCCAGCAAACTGACGGGATAAGAAGCCCTGGGCCCTTTCTGCCAGGGATCACACCAACTCACCCACAATCCACAGACTAGTTCCTGCTGTAAGGAGTTGGGGGTGAGCTACCACCAAGTGGGCTGACTTTGCCTGGAGTCACATGCTGGGTCAGAGGGGGAACGGGGTCCAGATCCCAGTCTCAGCTCTCCGTCCAGTGGTTTCCATAGCAACAGATCTCAACCCGGTGACGAGTCGGTGGGATTTTGTGACATCCCGGAGTGTATAAAATTATCCGAAGGCCATCACAAAATAATCAGATTGGGTGCTGTGCTTTCTCTTGGTGGGGTTGTCATAAAGATCTGACAACAATGACAAGATGTCAGTTTGGTTCCTAAGGAGTCAGACATCCCAGGTTCAGCCCGTTGAGATGATTTTTGCCTTTAATTCTGATATGGGGCAAGTCTGAGTCAGATGCAATGATCTGTGCCTTTCTCATTAATCCCCAGACGCCCAACTCCAGTTGCCCCAGGTCCCTCAACCTAAAGGTCCCGTGGGCTTTGCCATGACCTCGCAGCTCCAGTCCCCACCTCCACCCCCACAAGCTCGGCCCTGCCTCCGTCCCCTAGACCCAAGCAGAGCGGTGAAGACACCACGGGAGTGCCTCTTCAGCTTTGACGGGCGAAAGAGCACCTGGGAAGCTTGCAGAAACGCTGATTTGGAATCAGTAGATCCTGGGGGAATCTTACGCTCTGTCTTCCTAACAAGCTCCTCGCAGATGCTGTCTGGTGTTGCTGTTCAGTCGCTAAGCGTGTCCCACTCTTTGTCACCTCCTGAACTGCTGCACACCAGGCTCCTCTGTCCTCTGAGTTTATCTCAGACGAATAAACTGTCTCGAGAGTTTATTCAAACTCACGTCCATTGAGTCGGTGATGCTGTCCAACCATCTCATCCTCCGCTGCCCCCTCCTCCTTTTGCCCTCAACCTTTCCCACCATCAGGGTCTTTTCTAATGAGTCGGCTCTTAGCGTCAGGTAGCCAGAGTACTGGGGCTTCAGCTTCAGCACCAGTCCTCCCAGGGAATATTCAGGGTTGATCTTTAGGGTGGACTGGTTTGGAGGCCTTTTGAATCCAGTGTGCTCACCCAGTGATTCTCCCACTCTGAGCTGCGCTGGAACCACCTGGAGGACTTGTTCAAACAGATCCCCGGACTTTACCCCCAGAGTTTGTGACTTGGTTGGTCTGGAGCGGAGTCTGAGAGTTTGCATTTCCAATAAGTGCCCGGGTGGTGCTGACGTTGCTGGTCCAGGGACCACATTTTGAGAACCATTGCACCCAAGGATGGATGTGGCCAGGTGATGCAGAAAGCCTCCCACTCCCAGCTCCCTAACCTGTTAACACTGTGTACAGGCCAGGCAACTCTCCACGGGGCCCCCCGTTCCTTCCCTACGTCTCCCCCTGGATGAGGCTGAGACCATCTCCGACCTCCGGGCAGAACCATCCCTTTGTCCTTGCATCACATAGGCCCACAGAGCGAGAAGGAGAGAGACCATTTTTGCAAAATCTGCACAAAAATTTATGTCTCCCTGCAAGAGAAATGCTGCCAAGTGGAAATAAAATGCAGGATTCCTGGGCACTTCTGTTACCTCTTTGTGTCACTGGCAGTGACTGATGATGAAAAGCAAGACTGCAAACAGAATCGCTTTCGCTTTGCCCAGAACAAGCTCCACCCGGTGACGGAGCCTCCTGCAAATCCGTGTCTCTCAGGTGTCACTGACAGCCACCGCGAAGGGAACTGGCCACCTTCCGCAAGAGTGAGGGCCCACCTGGCCTCAGCCCAGGAAACTCCTGAGGGGCTGAAGGCCCAGGAGGTCGGGGAGCCCAGTCACCTTGCTACCTTGGCGGTGGCCTCCCTGAACCCAGCCATGTGGCTTCCGGGGCAGTCGGCCAGTGAGGACAGTGCATGTCTGTGGAAGGGGGTCAGTGGCCACGTCACAGGTGGGGCAGCTTCCCAGGCACAGGGGAGCAGTGATCTCGGGGTTGGGCGGTCACTTGAAGGGGATGGAACGTCACGTCCCTGGGGCGGCACGTTCCAGGAGGGCTGCCGCCGAGGAAGACAGAGCCTGCACCCGGCCCAGGCCTGGGGGCCGTTCTTCACCCGAAAGCAGGGGCCCCTGCGGGCGAGAGGGAGTCCGGTTTGATTTAATGCAGTTCATTTTTCTTCCTTGTTTTAATCACAGAGTAATAATAATCATAAACTTGCCTTTATGGAGTGTCTTTCATTGCCAGTGTATCACCGATCACTTTACAGATTTAATAATAGGGTTTCAGAAATAAATAATGGGGGATAATAATAAGAAGGATAAATAACATACTTATGGACTTGTATTGTGGTTTATGGTGGTAAACAATTCCTCAGACAGCTGGCAACAGGCAAATGAAGGGACTTGGCAAGGAGAAGGGAGAGGAAAGAGAGATGCGTTCAGGTGAGATGTGAGCTGAGCTAGGGGGTTGGAGGTGCAGAGAGAGGAGGGAGGACAGGGCTGCAGGGGGCCCCTGGGAGGGAGTTTCCTGCCGGGGGTGGGACTGAGAGGGACACTCAGTGACATGCACGGAGAGGGGAGGCTGGTCTAGGTCAAGTCTCCGGGAGTGAACGCTGAGGGCTGAGGTACCCAGTGTTTACTAGGGATCAACCCTGCGGAGGGGCGGGAGGAAGCAGGGCCGGCAGAGGCAGCGCTGGGCCCAAGGGACCAGGCCTCAGACTCCACCCGGTGGGTCCCTGGGGGCACAGCTGCCCAGCACAGCAGTAGCCTCAGGGTGTCAGCTCCCTGAGGCTGAGGCTGCCTGCACTTCCTGCTCCCCTTTCTGGGGGCACAGCTGGGGCGTCTTTGCATCCCTTCCAGCTATAGCCAGGGGATGCGTTCTGAAATCCAGCCTTGGAAGGAGGTCCTTGAAAAGAAGGGAAATTGAGCCGCAGTTTCTCTTGACACATTGGCCACTCCTCCAGGCCCCCAGCTGGATGCTGCTGGAGGGATGAGCAGAGTCGTGGGGGGATGGACAGAGACAAGGCCCAGGCACCTGGCCCAAGAGCCAGGACTTTCCTGGTGTTGCCTTGTCCACGGCACCGGCTGCAAACTAACCTGTGATGATGCCGGCAGGCGCACCTCTTGACTGATTGCTTCTTGCCTGGCAATATTCAAAGGGTGTTACATACAGAGTTGCCCATCAACAAAGGAGGGGGTAAGATGCAGACCCCCACACCATCAAAAATCCTCACCCTGCTCTTTCTGCCCCCAAAACAAAGGAATTGATAAAAGACTCACCCAAGGGTAGGAAGCTCAAAGAGTTGGGATAGAATCAGGATTCATACCCTTGTTCTTTTGATTCCACACGTCATGGTCTCTAACTGAACACAAATGTTGACAATTTTAAAGATCTGTAAAGTGGAAACTGGGCTTCCCAGGGAGCTCTGTGGTAAAGAATCCACCTGTCAATGCAGAAGACACAGGTTTGATCCCTGAGTTGGGAAGATCCCCTGGAGGAGGAAATAGCAACCCACTGTAGTATTCTTACCTGGGAAATCTTATGGACAGAGGAGCCCGGTGGGCTACAGTCCATGGCGTCACGAAGAGTCAGACACGACTTCGCAACTGAGCACTCACACAAAAATGAAAATACAGGTTCCTTCAGTGCAGTTCAGGTCAGTCCTCAGTCGTGTCCGACTCTTTGGGACCCCATGAATCGCAGCACGCCAGGCCTCCCCGTCCGTCACCAACTCCCGGAGTTCACTCAGATTCACATCCATTGAGTCAGTGATGCCATCCAGCCATCTCATCCTTGGTCGTCCCCTTTTCCTCCTGCCCCCAATCCCTCCCAGCATTAGGGTCTTTTTCAATGAGTCAACTCTTCTCATGAGGTGGCCAAAGGATTGGAGTTTCACCTTTAGCATCAGTCCTTCCAATGAACACCCAGGGCTGATCTCCTTCAGAATGGACTGGTTGGATCTCCTTGTAGTCCAAGGGACTCTCAAGAGTCTTCTCCAACACCACAGTTCAAAAGCATCAATTCTTTAACGCTCAGCTTTCACAGTCCAACTCTCACATCCATACATGACTAATGGAAAAACCATAGCCTTGACTAGATGGACCTCTGTTGGCAAAGTAATGTCTCTGCTTTTGAATATGCTCTCTAGGTTGGTCATAACTTTTCTTCCAAGGAGCAAGCGTCTTCTAATTTCATGGCTGCAGTCATGATCTGCAGTGATTTTGGAGCCCAAAAGGATAAAGTATGACACTGTTTCCATTGTTTCCCCATCTACTTTCCCATGAAGTGATGGGACCAGATGCCATGATCTTCATTTTCTGAATGTTGAGCTTTAAGCCAACTTTTTCACTCTCCTCTCTCACTTTCATCAAGAGGCTT
>SJYF01000082.1:5628992-5642106 GCA_006410515.1 Procapra przewalskii | reverse complement strand
TCACAGCATCATCTTTCAGGATTTGAAACAGCTCAACTGGAATGCCATCACCTCCACTAGCTTTGTTTGTAGTGATGCTTTCTAAGGCCCACTTGACTTCACATTCCAAGATGTTTGGCTCTAGGTGAGTGATCACACCATCATGATTATCTAGGTCGTGAAGATCTTCTTTGTACAGTTCTTCTGTGTATTCTTGCCACCTCTTCTCAATATCTTCTGCTTCTGTTAGGTCCATACCATTTGTGTCCTTTATCAACATACCATTTCTGTCCTATACAGGTACTATAGTTACTGAAAAAAAAAAATCTGTGTACCGGTAGACCTACGTAGTTCAAACCTGTGTTTTTCAAGGACTGACTGCATCGTCTTTTTTTGCAGATGAGAAAATGACAATTTGGAGGCTGAATAACTTGCCAGGGGACGGTGGGTAAGGTGAAGGGTTGGCCAGGTCGGGACTGATCCCAGCCTCACGTGAAATCCATGTCCTCTGTGAGCTAAAGACAAAATGAAGCCAAGGTCAAGTGCTCAGCATTGGTGAGTGCAGCCTTGGCCTTTCTGGACCGCTTTCTAGGGTCCATAGTCCTGCGAGAGATGCCAGCCCCAATCTGCGGATAAAGCAGCAGGCTCAGCTGCCGAAGGCACGGGGCCGGGGACCTGGAGGCCTGTGTCTGCTTTTGGGTGACCCTGCAGTGCTGCATTTTAGCCAAATGGCTCTGTCCAGGGAGACCTATTCAAGCCGTGTGCCCTGTTTAGGGGTCGCGGGGGCAGCTGAGTGTTGGTGGCCTCCCCTTCCTGACCCCAGTCACCACCGATTCATCCAGTACACGTTTCTTCCTTTCTTTTTTAAAAAAGTCTTTCGGCTGTGCCGCACTGCACGTGGGGTCTAAGTTTCCGACTAGGGATTGAACCTGCCCCCGCTGCATCGGCAGCACAGCATCTCAACCACCAGACCATCAGGGAAGTCCCATCCTTGCCCATTTCTTGAGCACCTACTGTGTGCCAGACATTACGCTACACCCTCAGGATACAGCCTGGACCAAGCAGACAGAGCCCTTCCCCTTCGAGTAGTCATAGAAGGCGCTCTGTGTTTCTAATCACGCCAAGAGGGCCAGGAGCCCAGCTAGACGCCTTGCCTCCTGACCTTGGCCGAGCCTCAGAGTCCGCATCTACAGTGACAGGTGATCAGCCACATTCGCCGGCTCGGGAGCATCCAGCTTCCCCCAGGAAAACAGAGTAGACGCCGCAACGCAGCGCCCCAGTCTCGCCTGCGACGCGGCGCTGGGACGGCACGGCATTTGTCAGCATCCCCTCGCTGTCAGGGCTGGCAGGTTGCGCTGGGCTCTCCCGCTGGGAGTGTTGGAGTCAGACAACCAATTTGCATCTTATTCTTTTAAAGCCAAGGCCTTCGCTGCTTCCATCCCTGGGAGAGGGGGGCTTCCTGGTGAGGGCCAAGGCCATCGACCTGGGGGCTCTCGGTCCACTCCCAGGGCCTGGGAAGCTCGGCGAGGTGGCTTCCCGGCATTGATCTTCCCTGTTTGGTCAGCCAGGCCTCCTGGGGGGGGACAGGGAGTAGGTGTCCCCAGCCTCAAGGAGCATCAGGTACACCTCGGCAGAGAGAGCAGGTGAGCCTGGAGTCAGAGCTGGAGGGACTCTTCCAAGGAGGCAGGTCCCCAGGACACCCCCGACCCCGGGCAGCCCTTGCCCTAATGCCTCCCAAACTGGGGTGGGGGACACCTACCCGAGTGCAGCCCCCTCCAGCTTGGATGATCTCCTTGTTGGGCCCCTTTCTCATCATAAGCCCAACAACAGCAATAACCTGGCCCTGGAGACCCCACAGATGTGGGTCCAACTGAAATGTCACCACCAGTGTGAACTCAGGGCCGAGGGCGGAGGCTGGGTCTCCATTTGCTCATCTGTGAAATGGGGGTAAGCCAACTTACTCCACTGCAGAGAGACTGACGAGGCGGGTGAGCCATCCTCGAGGTACAGACTGAATTCCCGGAGCCCCCATCTCTCACCCTCCCTGTCCACTGAGCTCATGGACCCAGATGTTGACTGGAGTGACCGGCTTATCAACGGAGGCCCGATGACCCTAAAGCAGACAGATGGACTCCTGTTCACAGGCTGCCTGACCGCTGCCTGTTTCTGTCATAACGTAAAGGAATTCAGTCGCGCCCGCTCATTTTCCTATCGTCTGTGGCGCTCCTGTGCTCCAATGACTGAGCTGAGTCATTGCCGCTGAGACAATGGGGCAGGAAATGGAAAGTGTTACTCTCTGGACTTTGACGGGGAACATTTGCTGGCCTTGCTCAGAGCCAGGGCTCCTGAGAAGATGCTCCCGGGGCTGAGATGAGGGCTCCCTACTCCAAGTCCTGGTCTCAGACTGTCCAGGGGAGACTTCAGCTGCTCAAGCAGGGTCCCTGCCCGCCTGGCAGACACCAGCATGAGTGGAAGGGAAAACTGTTTCCAGGAGGCCGAGCGGGGTGGCTGCCGGCAGGTGAGGGAGGCCAGGCCTCGGGCCGGGCCAGAGCGTGGTGACCAGACGGGGCAGGAAAGCAATCCAGAGCCTGTCCTTCTCATCGGGCTCTTGCTGGGAGGTGCCAGGGGGCGGAAGGAGCACGTGCCCTCATGGAGGACACGGCCCAGCTGATGTGAGGTGCTTCCAGTCAGACCTTTAGGGAGAAGTGAAGCTTGCTTCCCCAACATGTCGCCTTTGGAAGGTTCTTATCTTCAGACCAAGGTGGGAACAATGGAAGAACAATCCATATGCTTGAAACACTCTGAAGAGCTCAGGAATGCAGCTCTTACTATTGTTAACTGTTACAATTATAAATTCAAATGTCTCCTTGCTAATTCTACCTACTGGTCCTCAGATAACCTTCTCACAATTTAGACTATGTCTACTTCCTTTTCAGCAGGAAAACTTTAGCAAAGAGTTGAAGATCTTTGCCTCCCGCCGCTGAGAGGCGGGTGGCAGTTCACCCCAGGCGAGCTCTGGCCTTTTTCCATTGGGTGGAGTCACCTCCCTATAAAATGACCCGTTGCCTTGTCTCACAGCTGGGCAGATCTACAGCTGAAATGGATAAATACATTTAGAGTCTGTGCAACCTTTCATTAAAACAACCTGCTTGCAGAACTTTCTGGATACATGGAGACTTACGGCACCCCATAGGGAGCTTGACTCCGCAGCTGATGCTCCTCACTTGGAATGAAAAAGGAAGCGGGCCAAAGTAGGCATCAGAGGTGTAATCTGGCTGTGGCCTCTGTCTAGCTGTGATTATACACTTACGCAACTTAAGGGAGCCACTTACGTCTTGTCTTTGCGGCTCCAGTGTGAAGCGGAAACACGCGCCCCCACCTGTGGGGCCGCAGGGAAACGTCTGTTCTCGCTGGCCTCCTCCCAGTGCGCGCGGTGGCGGCGGTGGGCGTTGCAGGCAGCCGCGTCTGGGTCTGCTGGCCCACTCCCCCTGCGGCGAAGCCGTGTATTGCTGTCTGTGTACCTTTGATAAATGGCTGCACTTTTATATTCTAATTGGTAACGGTAACAACACCCTAGAGGCCCTGGAGAGGCCCCAAGTCCCAGCCCAAACGGGAGATGAAAGGGTTTCCAGCGAGAGGGAAAGACAGTTAACAAGCAACAAAACGCAGGAAGTGGTTGGGAGAAGCCTCAGAAAGTGCGGGTCCTAGGGAAGCTCGTTCCTGAAGACGGGAGATCGGGCTCCCCAGGGCCTAGAAAGCAGATGAAACAACTGCCTCCTCAGGGGTCAGGTGAAGGGTCAGGGATCCGAGGAGGGGGATTTCTCAAGTAGGAAACCGGCCTTTTCGAATGTCCAGAGAGAGGTCAGGATGGGACCAGACACAGATGGTGTCCAGCCTGCGAGGCCGGCCTGGGAAACACTCCATGCGCGGAATCATACTGGCCCAGGCGCACTCCCAGTCCACCCGGTTCCCCTGGGTTTCTTAACACCTCGTAAGCATCCTCTGCCTCCTCCTCCCACCCCAGCCCCAGCCCCACCCTCCCGGAAAGCTGCCTCTGTGTCAGGACAGAGACCAGAGAGCGCGGAGCCGTCGAACACACGGCTGGGTCCCCAGGACCTTTGCAGGACGAGCGCAGTTTCCCAGTCAGTGCGAGGGGCCGGCTGGGATTCCGCCTATCTCACCAGCTTCCAGGTAATGCTGGGTGTGAGGACCACCTTGAGGGGCAACGGATACTGGAGAGAAGGGCTGCTGGGAGGACGCTTTTTAGAGTCAGTCAAGGGACCCTGATGCTGGGAAAGACTGAGGGCAGGAGAAGAAGGGGTCGACAGAGGATGAGATGGTTGGATGGCATCACCGACTCAACGGACATGAGTTTGAGTAAGGTCTGGGAGATGGTGATGTACAGGGAGGCCTGGCATGCTGCAGTCCATGGAGTCACAAAGAGTCAGACACGACTGAGCAACTGAACTGAAGTGTTCAAGCCCTGAGTGCCTGGCTTACTTACTGGCTCTGTGACCCTGAGCCAGTGACTCACCCTCTCTGGGCTGCAGTTTCTTCATTAGTCAAATGGGGATCATAGACCGTCTCAGGATGCCCGGGAAGATGGAGTGACATAGCTCTGTGGAGCTCAGAGGCTGGGATGGATGAACACTCAGGACCTAAAGGGGGTTACGTTATTACTAGCAATACATTATGTCAATGTCAAAACCTAATATTAGGAAGATCAGGGCAAGCAGGGAGGAGTGTGGTCTCAAGCCTGCTGCCTTTCAAGGAGGTGACCCCCAGCTCTGGGCAGGGACCCCAAAGGCAGGAACTCTGCTCTTCCAATAGCTTCAGCATCAGGCAGGGGTGAATCCTGTCAGCAGCATGAAGGGAGACATCACAAATCAGCCCATCCCCTGAGGCCTGCTGACCACGAGCCAGTCCCAGAATGAGGTCTGGTCCAGAGTGAAGCCAGTGGGCAGGGGTAGTGGGCAGAGCAAAGGATGGCCAAGACCACCCCCTGACCCTTGCCACTGCCACCAAATCCCTGCTTATAAGGGGGATTTCCCGGGACTGAACAAGAAATCAGACCTGCAAGAAACAGTAGGAAATCCTCTCGTGCATTTAGTTATTTACTACCTACCAGTTCCTGAAATCACACGACCGCTGGGGCAGCCCGGAGGCTGAGCGCTATCATCTCAGTAAGTACACCAGACGCCGCCCACAGCCCCGCCCCAGGTAAGCATCCTGCCTGCGACAGTCTCCAGCCCGGTCCTGACCCACTTAGGGCCACACTGTCTGGTACACACATGCGCCCTTGTGCATGCGCGTGGTATGGGAGGAGCTGGGCAGAGAGTGAACGTGCTGATTTGAGGACTGGATGCAGATGGAAAAAGCCCTGTGAACCCACTTATAGACGGTCAGCCTGGAGGGCACCTGGTTCGCCATCGAGAGCAGTATTCCTCAGGCCGGGCTCTACGGACGCTGAGCTATGGGATCATCCTGTGTGGCGGGGCCTGCCTGTGCGATGAAGGATATTTATCTGCGTCACTGGCCTCTGCTGCTAGGAGTAGGGAGCATCCTCCCTGAGTCACGACCACCAGCCACGTCTCCAGATACAGCCAGATGTACCCGAGGGGCTGTCACCCTGCTGGAGAACCACAGCCGTAGAGTCTTGAGACGTCTTCTGATGGCACCCTGATACCTCCAGAGGAAACGGGGGTGTTGCCAAGTGTTTGTGAACTAGGCAGGGGCCCAGAGGTTCAGTGGATACGTGAGCCCTGTTTCTTCTCTGCAAGCTACCGGGAGACAGGGGTGCTGACGCCATCTGTGATGCCAACCATGCTGAGGACTCAGCGATCAGCCCGTGGGTCCCCTAGCTTCCCAGCCTCCACTAGCTCTGCGTGGAGAGCAGTGTGCAGGAGGCTAAGGGACGAGGGCCCTGTGCCGGGCAGGGGGACAGGCTCAACAGGTAGCAGCCTCCACCCCACTCCCACCACACGCCTCTCTGGGGACCCTGAGGTTCCCGGGAAAACATCTTGTGAAAGGGCAGGGCTGGAGCGGCGTGGGGCACTCTCGCCGGAGGAGCCGCGGGCTGCGGAGGCTGAGTGGGGGAAAGGCAATGTGATCACAGAAACCTGATTTCTCTACACACTCTACCAGCTCCCCATCTGTTCCTTGATTAAATGTATTACCGCGCTCCCTCCCCGCAAGCCCGCTGCCAGGACGTCTCTGGAGCCCTGATTACATCTGTGGAGAGAGAGCCTCAAACCTCGCAAATGAGCAGGCCTATCGATCAGCCTGGCAGCTGACGTTTGTTTTAAAATCTGGACGAGGGTGGGGAGCAGGAGCAAAGCTGGTTGGGGTGGAAGGGTCTGGGGGGCCCTCGTACCTCAAAAGGAATGCACGCCCCCATCCTTCTTTCTCACCTTGATAAGCCAGGGCCCGCTGCTAAGGTTAGCATCAGTACTGACTCACAGCTCGTGACCTTGGACGAGCCACGGCCCCTTCTCAGCCTTTGTTTCCTTCTCTTCGCCCAGGGGGTGTCGGAGCAGGTGATTTTAGCATCTTCTCCAGAAGCAACCAGTGACTGACAACTTGGTACTCCAAGGCTGGCGTGGGGACTCCAGCAGCCTCGACAGCCCCTGGGAGCTTGTCAGGAATGCAGGCTCCCAGGCCCGTGGCATCTGAATCCGCCTTTTAACAAGACCCTCAGGGGCTCCACGGGCACATTAAAGTGTGTGAGGCCCTTTCAGCGGCTCCGTTCCCTGGGTGACTTCAGAGATGATCGTGTACAAGGACTCTCTCAAAGGGAATGCTTCACTACATTCTCTGGCCTCAGAAAACTTCTGTAGAAATATTCTTCCCACATAAGAGCCTTCACCTTGAAAAGGAGTCGGCTCTGAAGTCCCAGCCACTTCCTGTGCGTGGATCCCCAAGACGCCAGTGTTTATCTGATCAACCATTTAATAAAACCCTGAGGGGTAAAAAGACAAGCGGGACCCACTCCCAGCCCTCAGGGAAGTACTCTCCAGTGGGAACATCACCAACTCAATGGACATGAGTTTGAGCAAGTTCCAGGGGATGGTGAAGGACAGGGAAGCCTGGCGTGCTGCAGTCCACGGGGTTGCAAAGAGTCGGACGTGACTGAGTGACTACACAGCAAAGAGTAGGCAGACCTCCTCCAGGTGGAAAAGACGCCTGAACGAAACGCTAGTCCCCTGTGACAGTCACCAAGCATCTCGGTGTCCCGTCCGGGGCCTGCCCAGATCCCCTGGCTCACTCTCAGCCTCTGTGAGTCTCTGTGTTAGTTCCCTGGTGCTGCCGTGATCAAGCTCCAGAAATACGGTGGCGAAAAACCACAGGGACCAACTTTCTCACAGTTCTGGGGAATGGAGTCTGAAATCCAGCTGCTGGAGGACCTGCGCTCCTTTGGGAAGCTCTGGGGAAGCTCTGCACTGGAAAAGACCCTGATGCTGGGAAAGACTGAAGGCAGGAGAAGGGGGCGACAGAGGATGAGATGGTTGGATGGCATCGCTGACTCAATGGACACGAGGTTGAGCAAGCTCCAGGAGTTGGGGATGGACGGGGAAGCCTGGCATGCTGCAGTCCATGGGGTTGGGTTGCAAAGAGTCGGACATGACTGAGTGACTGAACTGAGCCGAGAGAAGCTCTCTGTTGGCCTCTTCCAGCCTCTGGTGGCTCCTGACACTCCTTGGCTTGTGGCCGTGTCACTAAAATTGCTCCCTCATCTTCACACCACGTTCTCCTCTCTGGGAATGCCAAAGCTCCTTCTGCCTTTTTCTTATAAGGCCAGTTACAATGGCATGTAGGGCTCCCCTGGATAATCCAGGATAATCCTTCTTCAAAATCCTCAACTTAGTTAACATCTGCAAAGGCTCTTTTTCCAAACCAGATCACAAATTCAGCAGGTCCAAATTTGATGTGGCTGTTTTTTAGCCTACCCCATGTTCCAATCAAGATGTGGCTTCCTTGTGGGACCCTCAAGGATCCCTCTACATGGCTGAACCTCAGTTTACCCTTCTGCAAATTGGGACAGTTGTTCCTGTACGGGGGCCGTGTGCTTGAATGTGTACTGGCCTTCCTTGGAGTACTTGTTAAACACAGCTGCTGTGCACCCCTAGAGCTTTCTGTTTAGGGGATCTGGCAAAGTGTTAAATAGAATTTCCAACAGTTTCCCAGGTGACGCTGTGAATCTCTGGATTAACAAAGTGGTGATTGACAAAGTCCCCACCAAAACAGGTACTGAAGAAATCTATGTTGGTGAACAACCAACAGAAATGAAATCCACCAGGTCCACTTGGTGAATTGGGAAGACAAGGAGCAGAAGGCCTCTGCTCTTGGGAGAAGGGAGACCCCTTAGGAGCAGGGCTGTGTCTGTCCGTCTCCATGCATAGCTTACTGCTTGTGGCTCAATACTACATCCAGTCATCAGCCGTCAGCCAGGCCCTGTCAGGAAGGGCCTTGCTAATATCAGTCCTCTCTTGTCGGTTGGGGGTGGGGGGGGCTTATCACGTGGCACTTAAATGCAAGTTAATGCAGACCTACGTGGACCGGATATACGGGAAGTTACAGAAATTGTATGGAGGAGCACGTGATTGTCCTTTTGGAAGGAGGCCCCAAGGAAGCGGCGATGCCCACAGGGTTTGGGGAAGGAAGTAAATTTGGCAGAAGCTCTGGAGCGAGCCATACTCCAGGAAGAGGGAGCAGCCTGTGTGGTCATAGGAGACAGCGTGGCTTGATCACCACACCCAAGCACCGGGGAGTCTTTACGGGAGACGCGCTGGGGACCTCAGCCATGCCAGGAGGAAGAGGGCTTTCCCGCCTCACTGGGAGCAAGGATCTGTATCCTGCAAGCACTGTGGGGACATTCCAGGGCTTTCTTTGGGAGGGTGCCTTGCTTTGCCTCCCCAAGATTGACCTATGCCAGTGGGGTGGGGGGACTGGACTGGATACAAAGAGACTGGACACAGGAAGATCATTCGGGCAGCTGGTAAAACAATTCAGGCAACAGATGATCAGGGTCTAGAGTAAACCGCACTCTGGGCACACGTCTGGCCTGATGGATGAAGGTGTGAGCGACTAAAGAGCAAGTCGTCAACCGAGCCAGTTTCACCGTGTCTCAGAAGAGGCCGATCGGAGGCTGGTGCCAGGGACACCCAGGTGTCCTCAGGCAGTTTACACGGAAGCAGCAGCAGCTCTGCCTGCCTGCCCGAGGAGGGCCAAACTTCCCGGGCACCTCTACACTTCTGCGCTCCTCTCGAGAAAAGGGGTACAGCCTCTGTAATTATGCAGCCTGGGTTCTGCCGAGCATCCTGCAAAAGTTAAACTAGTTAATTTCTGCAGGGATTTTCCTTTAAGCCAGCATGACACAGGCTTTAAATCAATTTGAAATCTGTTGTCTACAGAGCCACGAGGAGAGGGTCCGTGGAGGACGGGCACAATTATTTTTATCAGTCAGTGGGCACAGGAGAAGCTGTTGCAGGTTTGGGCTGTGGTGGGGAGATTCCAGGTTCCGTTGTGGGGCAAGGTTAGATACCTGAGCCACTCCAGGAAGTCACAACGCTGAGTGCACGAGGGGCTGCCTAAGATGCAGGGAAGGGGCCCCCAAGTCGGGGTTGAGTGACAAAGGAAAGTCGTTTAAAAGCGATGGGCAAGGTCTGGGGATGCTGAGGGCCCCACCACGTTTGGGGACTGGCCTGGCTCTCCATGTCACTTTCTCTAGGATCCTCTTCACTAAATCCATCAAGTTGATAGAGTCGAGAAGAAAGTGGCATGGTCTGGTTGGGGCGGCGGCAGTGGTGGTGGGCAGCGGGAAGGTCGACGTGACTTATTAGCAGCCATTAGCAGCCTGCTTTGGTGTTCAAGGTCACCAGGAATATTTATGAACAAAATCAATCTTGCCCCCGATACAAGGAGACAAGTCAAATTCACCAGCTGCGTCTTCCCGTCCAAAGGACTCTCTTCTTCAGAATTCAGTTCAGTTCAGTGGCTGCAGTCTTTGCAACCCCATGGACTGCAGCTCACCAGGCTTCCCTGTCCATCTCCAACTTCTATAACAGAACCCGTCCTGCTGACTGCGCCCCCACCCCCCCTACCCCAGGGAGGTTTCCAACTTGTTTGCCCCAAAGTGAAGGACTTAGGACATTGCTAATATGGCGCTGACCCTGGCCAGACAGACAGGTCACCTGGGGAGGAGGTAGAGGAAAAGCTTCGAGGATGGGAAGCCCACTTTAAGTCTGGGGTAGCCCCCACGGCCCACAAGGCTGCAAGATACAGCTCTGCTCCATCCAGCCCTCAGCCCAAGAAAGGGAACCCCTGTCTTCTCCATAACAAGTAAGGTCAGCCAGGTGACCTGGCTCAGGCAATCCTGACAGCAAGGGAGTCCAGTCAGGTGACTTTGCTTGACTAATCCTGACAGCTGTGGCTCAGTCAGGTGATCTGACTTGGCCAGTCCTAAAAGCCAGAGCCCAGTAAGGTGACCTAGCTTAGCCAATCCTGACAGCAAGGAGGTCCAGGCAGATGAGTTGGCTTGACCTATCCCAGTAGCTAGGGCTCAGTCCGGTGACCTGTCTTGGCTAATCAAAAGGCAGAGGGCAGCTAGAAAGTATTTGCCATGGCCTCTTGGGACAGGAGCCGTGTCAATCGACCTCGGTGACAAAAGTGTTACAACCAGCCAGATCCTGCTGCCCAGCCTCCGGGCCTCCCTTGCTCCCTACTTGCTATGTATCTCTTCACCCTCCAAGCGATGCTGTGCACCCCAGGGCCCTCCAAGAGCGTCCCTTTGGTCTAGGTTTCTGTTGCTTGTAATCAGAATCGCGATGGATTCAGAGGAAATTGCTCCGAAGTCTGTGAAAGACAGAAAAAAATGCCTTCCCATGGAGGATGGAATGAAGCGTCCTTCATCCGCCCAAGACCAGGCGAAAGGGCTGAGAATCCTTCCTGCTCCTTCTTGCACTTCCTGCTGCACTGACTCCTTCCTGGAGGATGGATAGCAGAGAGCTGGCTCTGACCCGCCTTACCTTCCCTAAAGAACACGAAGCTCTTACACCCAGTTCTTGCTTGCGGTCATGATGCCACCAAGAAACAGGCAGAGAAGCTAAGGGTCCAGCCTGCCTCTGACAGCAACTCAAAGGCGTCACTGCCAACTTGATGGGCGTGAGTCTGAGCAAGCTCCGGGAGCTGGTGATGGACAGGGAAGCCTGGCGCGCTGCAATCCATGGGGTCGTGAAGAGTCGGACGCGACTGAGTGACTGAACTGAAGACCAATGACAAAACATTGTCTTCTTACCCAAGGGCAGCAGCCTGGCCTTATCTGGGGCAGAGGTGGTCTCTGAGAGGTCGGTGGGGATGAACTGTAACACTCCACCAGTCCAGGGCTCTATGCCGGGTATGAGCCCAAGCGCTTTCCATAAATAAATTTCATCTTCTCCTCAGGGCCACGCAGCAGGTGGGGCTGCTGTCCCTGTCTTAGGGATGAGAAAACTGAGGCTTAAAGCGGTTAAGTAACCTGCCCAGGGTGACCGAGGGCCGGGAGAGGATGTGGAGGGAGGTCAGGAGCTGGAAGGAAGGCCGAGGAGGGAACACGGAGATGAGGCCTCTCGGAGCAGCACGGCCTGCCGTGGGTGTCGGGGGACACGAGGTCTCCCGGCCTTTCCTCCGATCCTCCTCAGACCACAGTGGGTCACACCAGGTCCCCAGGGCACCTCCCTGCTGGCCAGAGCCCAGCGCTCCTTGAATGATTCGACAAGTTTAATGGCTTATCAGCATCTAATTTGGAAGTGGCTGTGCAGTTGGTACTCTCATCCTCTGTTGGTGGGAACAGTGGCAGGCTTTCCCTTCCAGGCCCGAGCTGTCCGCTTAACTGACTCCTGAATGGCTCTGGGCTTGGGGTCATGGACCCCAGGTAGCTGGTCCTCTGAGGTCAGCCTCCCACCTCCACCCCATCACCCTGGCCTAATTCACGATCAGATGCGCTCTCCCCAGAAGGGCATTCAGGTCTGTGCCTGGGACCATTTGCGCTGGATTTCAGGGAGGAAAGGGGGCTGAGTCAGCACTTGGGAGCCCACAGGGGTCAAGAAGAGCTGACCAAGGAGCCGACGTCAGATGGGATCTCCCGTCCCGTGAAGTCTAAAGGAAGGGGCCGTGCCCCTTTCACCTCCCAGGGAGGCCACAGTCATGCCGCCCTGGGTCCTTCCAGCCCAGGAATCCTGTGTCCGTGGGTCTGACTTCACTTCTGGACTGAACACCCACCCACATCTGTTCCGGGCCCAGGCAGGCCCTTTCTTGATCCCCATCAGATAAAACAAAATCATCTTTCCTCCCCTTCCTTCAAGTGTTCAGAGCCATCAGGGGTGTTGAGAGAAACTGAGGAGCGTGGTGCACAGCCCTGCAACTTCCTGGGACGGGCGTGACAGCATCAGTCTCCATCTGTCACTTTGCCCCTCAGGCCTCCTCTCTCCATCCCGCTGGCTCCTTTCTTCCTCTCTACCCCATCTCTCCCTTGTCCCCATCCCTCTGACCACAAAAGCTCTACAGTTTCAGTGCAGGGAAGTGCCACTTTCCCCGGCCCGTCTCTGTGTCTCCTGACCCATCAGGGCAGGGGGGATATGAAGGCCTGGGGGCCCAAGGTCTGCTCCTTAGAACGCAGTTCTGATGACCCACAGGGAAATAAATCTCTCCCCTGAACATGGTTCGTCTGACCTCATGACAGCTCCGCAAGGCGGCTGCCCTCACCACCCCGTCCACGATGTCTGGGCTCAGAGGATCTGCGCGATCTGCCTGCTTGTTGACACTCAGAGTTCCCTGGTGGCCCAGCCGGTGAAGAATCTGCCTGCAATGTGGGAGACCCAGGTTCAGTCCCGGGGTCGAGAAGAGCCCCCCCTCCGGAGAAGGAAACAGCAAACCGCTCTGGGTTTCTTGCCTGGGAAATCTCATGGACAGAGGAGCCTGACAGGCTACAGTCTATGGGGGTCACAAAGGGTTGGACACAACTGAGCAAGTAACAGCATTCATGCTGCTGCTGCTGCTGCTGCTGAGTCGCTTCAGTCATGTCCGACTCTGTGTGACCCCATAGACGGCAGCCCACCAGGCTCCCCCGTCCCTGGGATTCTCCAGGCAAGAACACTGGAGT
>SJYF01000082.1:5560328-5585074 GCA_006410515.1 Procapra przewalskii | reverse complement strand
TTCCTCACGCTGGCTCCCGGCACCTCCTCCTAAGAAGCTATGCTGCAGCTGGAGGAAGCCCCTCAAGGGTGGATTCTTTTCAGAGCCACCAAGGTTTGGGGGAGGCGCACTGGAGTCTCTTTGCCCCTGCCCGGCTGGGCTCAACATCCAGGATTTGTCACAGGTTCATGGTGGTGGCTCACTTGTGTCCTTTAATGACCCCGATTTGGACGTAAAAGCATGGCTTAGTGGGGCAATTTCTTTACCAACACCTGTATGTATCTGGGAGAGAAGAGGAAATAAGGTGGAGAGGAAGAGCTGATGGCAGGGTGGGAAGGAAGGAGAGAGAGCCCAAGCAGGGTGAGAAAGAGAGATCTCATGGGTTTTAAATATAGGAGTATAAATATTTGAAAATCTGGGAGCTGAAAGTGAGAGGAAAATGCAGATTGGGGTTATGGAGTCAGATACCAGAAGCAGAAATGTTCATTCTCTTGAAATATGGTGAAGGGAAGACTGTCTATTAACAAATTACACACACACACATACATATGCACATGCACACTCAGTTATATACAATATAAAAAATGACACAGATACAGAATTATGTGCACTGATACCCAAACACAGAGACACAGAAATACATTAAAACACATGCAAGGATCTGCCTTTTGCCCCAAGGCACACATCCATCCATTCATTCACAAGTATTTATTGGGCAACCTGCTGTGTTCCAGGGATGACGCTGGGTTACAAGGATACAGTGGTTAACAAGCCCACGGGTCTTCTCCCAAGTGAGCTCATAGTCTACTGATGTGCGGAGACATACACAGAGGCACGGAGCAAGAAGCCGCTGAGGAGGTGGACCACACTGGACTCACTTGTACTCTGAGGTCTTTGAAAGAAGGTGAAAAGTTTGCTTATTTGTCACTGTCTCATTACCATGGTCCCCTCAGTTCCTGAGCCCTGAAGATGATGAATGAATGAGTTCAAGGATGAATAAATAAGTGAAGGAATGAACAGGGAAGGAACATCCTGCCAACTAGCAACAATGCCGACCCGGCCTTGGACTACCCAGAACTCCAATGTTCTATTCCATTCTTGGAGAAGAGGTGCCCCCAAGGCACACGGGCTTTGAAAGGATCAGCCGAGAAAGGTGATTGGTCTTTCTAACTCAGCCAGGCTACTTGCCAGCCTTTGAGTCTCCAGGGCCTATGACTGTGGGTGGGGCAGGAAGAACAGTCAGGTTGCGGCTTGAAAGCCAGACTCTCTGAAGAGCTTTGCAAACCTGAGGGCCCTTCCTCTGGACCCAAAGCAACGGAGGAGCTTATTCCTTCCTTCATCCTGGAAAAGGTCCACTCCCAGGCGATCTTGTCTAGGGTCCTGTACTCTTTGCAGAGCCTGGTGGGAAACCCTCCAGCTTTGGAAGTAAAAGGTGTAGGTGAAAGGTGGGTCAGACACCTTGCTGCTGCTCATTACTAAGGAAAGGTGAGCCCTGATTATTGTTGGGAGGAGGAGAGCCCGGGGATGGGGGATTATGCTCCGGGGAGGCTGCATTCCCATCCTACTCACTGTGTGTGTGTGTGTGTGTGTGTGTGTGCGCATGCATGCAGGGGTGAGAACAGGGCTAGGCTACAGGAGAAGACAATGGCACCCCACTCCAGCACTCTTGCCTGGAAAATCCCATAGATGGAGGAGCCTGGTGGGCTGAAGTCCATGGGGTCGCACAGAGTCAGACACAACTGAGCAACTTCACTTTCACTTTTCACTTTCATGCATTGGAGAAGGAAATGGCAACCCACTCCAGTGTTCTTGTCTGGAGAGTCCCAGGAATGGGGGAGCCTGGTGGGCTGCCGTCTATGGGGTCGCCCAGAGTCAGACACGACTGAAGCGACTTGGCAGCAGCAGCAGCAGGCTACAGGAGATGCCTCGGATACCCACCTGTAACCCTCAGATCAGACCGTTTTGTGATCCCTCACCAATCCCCAGATGCCAGTATCTTCATTTTTCTGCCAGAGGGATTTTCCCAAGATGAAATAAGACCGCTCTGCCTGCAGGAGCATGGCAGCCAGGCGAGTTGAGGAATGGCTCTCTCTGGGAGGAACCCTTAGCCATGGACTCTTAGGGGCTGATGCTGAAGCACCTGGGCCACCTCACCCTCAGGGCTGGGTTCCCCCAGGGGTCTTTCCGGTGTCTCCTGGAATTGACCTGTACCAGGGAGAGCTGGCCTCCCGCCAGGGCGCTGGCCTCCTGCTCACCTTCCCTTCCCTGCGTCCCTTCCCCACACGCTCCCCACCGCACCGGGGCTCCCTGTATCTCCAACCAGTCTCTGAGCATGTGAGTCCTTCTCCAAATGGGCACATACACGGACCTCACTTCCCGCAAAGTCAGATGGACGCTAGGCTGCTGCTGACAAGATCCTCCTTGGACAAGATCAGCCCTCACAGGAAGGACTGATGAGAGACTACTTCAGGGGGACGGGATTGTCTGAGGGGAGAGGCGGGGGCTGCTCTCTGTCATAGGAGGTGAGGCTTGAGTCCAGGCAGGAAGAAGCTTCCGGGGGTCCCAGTCCTTAAGGGCACCGTCGCAGATCTAAGAGCTGCTTCCTGGGACCAGCTGCGGAAGGCAGGGACACAGTCACCTGGGCGGCCCGCGGCCCGTCTGAGGTTCCTTTCGGTGGTCTCTGGGCAGAAGAAGGAGCCAAAAACCAACCCGGGGAGGATCCGTGAGAAGCCCATGGGTTGTTTTCTGTTCTTTGGCAACTCTTAACCTTCTCAGTAACCCAAAGAAGTCATCAAGTTACAAATGAATATAAATATACTCTGATATGTAATGGAGAGGGAAGAGAAGTTTTGGCTTTTTTAGAAAGAGACTTGCTAGAAGGCAGTTGGTTAGGGTTGAGGAGGAGGATGGGGAGACGGAGGGTGATAACGCGAGTGGATAGGGTTTCTTTTGGATGTGATGGAAATGTTCTAAAATTGACTATGGTGACGGAAGCACACATATCTGAGAATAGACTAAAGCCACTGAGTTGTTTAAATGAGTAAATTGTATGCTACGCGAATTATATCTCAAGAAAATTGTTTACAAAAAGGGCAGCTGGGGTAGAAGGGAGGGAAAGCGTAGCTTTGGGGCTGGACAGACATAGCTCTGAGTTCCAGCTTTACCACTTCCTTGCTCCGATGACCAAACATTTAACCTCCTGGAAACCCCATCTTCTTCGAGTGAAAATACTTGGGGTTGTTGAGTCGATTTAAGATCCTTTATAAAGCACTTTAAAAATGCCTGCCATAGAAATAGTAGTTAGTTTTAATAATTTTAATGATAATAATTAGCAGCTGAAAATGATAACAAAGATGAGATAGAAATTACTGTCGCATATTAAATTCTCATTCATTAGACGAGAAGGTGTGCATGTGGGCATGCTAAGTCACCTCAGTCCTGTCTGACTCTTTGTGACCCTGCCAGGCTCTTCTGCTCATGGGGCTCTCCAGGCAAGGATACTGGAGTGGGTTGCCATGCCCTCCTCCAGAAGAGAAGGTAATATGAAAGGAAGGCAATATGAAGGTATGCAAGGCAGTGATGCTTTCCAAAGGATGCTTCCCTAGTAACTGAGTTGGTTTAAGTTAAGAACTGAGTAAAAAAGGGCTGAAGAAGAGACTCAGTCTCATTATAAACCATCTTCTAAAGATTCAGACCTCAAAGGGAAATGGTCACCAACGAAAGGGCCAGTAGTGTTAATACAAGAGGAAAAGCCGTCTCTCTCCAGTTTGAAACACATCAGTAGGATGAGTGGGTTTTGGGTGCTGAGGCAAAGCCAGGACCCAGACGTGCTTATCAAGCCTGGAGGCTGTTTTGATAGAATCAATGGAAATGTTCTCAGAGAGAAAAAAGGAGCTTGATGGAGTTTAAAATCAAGTGGAATTTGGAACCACCAGGATACTGTTATGTACCCAAGGTTTACATTTCTTGTAACTTTTTTCTAAAGCTCTGGATCTATTTAAGGGATTGAATTCACTAGATAGCTGCTTATTTATTTGGTTCTGCTTTGCAGCATGTGGGATCTTAGTTCCCCAACCAGGGATCAAACCCAGGTCCCCTGCCTTGGGAGCATGGAGTCTTAACCACTGGATCACCAGGGAAGCCTTCTTTTAATTCATGCTGCAGACTGAATTTGTTTATTCAGCTCGTAAAAAAGATGAATGAATGAAACAGGAACTGATTTGTGCTGTTATTTTCTATCTCAGGGGAAAGCAATCATTGATCTGGAATATGTATTTTGCTTTGTTTTAACATCACCTCTGGCTTATCCATCTCTCAAGTGTACAGGTTTTCAAAACAGATGTAAATTAAGATGCCCAGTCCACCACAAGTTAAGAAGTCAGCCTGCCCTGCCATAGTTTCCTTGATGTTAGCATAAGGCATGAAACTCACCCAGTCAGAGATATGGGAATGTTTATCACAGCGACCGGGGTAACCGGAGTGGTACTGTTTTTGCAACTGTTCCTTAAGCCACAGTCCCCACAAGGCATTGCAAAGAGGGCCAGGTGATACCTGGGCTTACACTGTAGGGTGTGTAAGGGAAAAGAAACCCCGAGATTAGGGAGCCTGAATCTTTCAAAATGGGCAGCCTGCCTACCCTTGAGTGCAGAGGGTGACATTGTCTTTCAATGCTATTCACCACGACAGAGGCGGCCTGCAAGTCCGCTTACAAGAAAACATAATGGGAGAGGCCCAAGGATAACTGTCTCCGTGAGCTCCGGGAGTCGGTGATGGACAGGGAGGCCTGGCGTGCTGTGATTCATGGGGTCGCAAAGCGTCGGACGCGACTGAGCGACTGAACTGAGCTGAACACTCAACAGTTGTGTCTTCATCCCTGAGCCTCAGGTTCTTCTGTCAAATGGGGATAATACCCATCTGGCACCTAGCTGGAAAGAATAAATGAAATATCAACGTAGTCTCTTAAGAACAGTTCCTGGGCTTCCCAGGTGGCTCAGTGGTAAAGAGTCCACCTGCCAAGCAGAAGACACATGTTCAGTCCCTGGGTCAAGGAGACCTCCTGGTGAAGGAAATGGCAACCCACTCCATTTTCCATGCCTGGAGAATCCCACGGACGCAGGAGCCTGGCAAGCTACAGTCCACAGGGTCGCAGAGTCAGACACAACTGAAGCGACTTGGCACACACGCACGCAGACGAACGTCGAAAGGAAGACTCTGCCATGATTGTTTCGTTCCCTGATGGCAGCCTGCCAGGTAAATAGAGCATGAAGCGTGCCTTCCCTTTAGCGGAGTATCAGATTTGATCAATTTCAGCCCAAAGACTCACCATTCAATAATTCAAAACTCCCAAATCCTCCAGCTCAGCAGTTCTTAGACTTTGATACATGTTTAAGTCATGTGGGAGCTTTCAAAAACTGCCACTGTCTCCAATACCAGTGAAATCACATTCCCTGGGGACAGAACGCGGGCACTGGTAATTTCAAAAATTCTCTAGATGATTCCAGTACATAGCCAGTGCCCACGGGATGGCTCTGGCTCTTACTCAGATCAACTAGAAGAGTTGGCATGGGCTGCTTTGCATTTCTTAAGCTGTTGCACTGGAGTGTAATTGGTCCAACTCTGAAAAGGTCACCAGGCATTTGCAGGTGCTTCACTGAGCCCAGTGGGGAGCTGTGGCCTGGGTGAGGGGAGCTGGCACACAGAAGAAACGAAAAGGGGGTGATCCTTTCTTTAATAGAAGATAGCAGAATGCCCCTGGGAACTTCAGAATTCCAAGGAGCCTAGAGAACAGGGCTCCATACACTCTGAGCGCCCAGTGGATGCTTTCAAACTGTATCAGAATCCTGGGCTCCACCCCCAGGCATCAAGCATTCTGCACTCACGATTCAGCTTGAAAATAGTTTTAGTCCTTCCTCCTCCCTGGCAGACTAGATTATAGGATTAACTCTTCGTCTTCTGGCTGGGCTACAGGGAATTCTCCCCCCTCTCCTTCCTTAGGTATATACAATCAATACTAAAGATTTTCCTCGCTTTCTTCTCCCACTTTTCTTTGGAGTTGTTCTTAGGCCGTTGCTTTGGGTTTCTGGAGAAACAGATCCTGGAGGAGACGCTAAGGTAAGGTCACGCCCTGAGATGGGTCGAGACTCCTCAGTCACCTGCTCTGTGGTTTTGCAAGGCTGCGGGCTTCCCCGTCCTTCATCCTGCCAGTGGTGAGCAAAGGCGCACAGGAGAGCTTCCGGGGCCTCCACAGTCAGAAATTTCCATTTGCTTTGAGCTGGTGTTCAATCCCCCTCACTCATAAACATGCAAATTACTCAGGTAATTGGGACACCTGAAGTCCAACAGAGCCTGATTTGTCTACATAATGCAGGCTGCAAGCAAATTACCTGATACTCAGGTGGAAGTGGGCTTTTCAGACCACGCAGAGCCTGCTGGCCAGAGCTGTTGTTTCCATAAGGAGGCTGTATTATCCTCTTGGGAGCTGGCAGAAACAGAAGAGACCAGAAACAGGGGAGCTGGGGGAGTCGCTTTCCCATCACTGAACTCGTGTCCTTGGTCCTAGCTGAGGCCAGCTGCGAGAGCCACTTGGCACAGGGGCTTCCTGCAGACCCCAGACTCTGAGAATGGGGCCCTGGAGGCTGGTTCTGCTGGAGTCAGGCCCACCAGCTGACCAGGGCAGGCTCTCTCTCTGTCACACCATCGGAAGGTGCGGAGCAGGCTGTAGGAATTGTCGCACTGGAGAAAGTGAGTTCCTCCAGGACTCAAGACGCCTTTAAATTGTTGCTGCTGGGCAAGCGTGTGGGGGAAGGGGATTGGGTAGCCTCTGCCTTCCCTAGGGAGCTGGGGCCACATCAGGGCAGGCAAGGTTAGGCTGGGCTGCAACCTTCCGCCTGCCCCTCATCTAACTCCACTGCCCCCTCCCCGATTTCCAGGGACTGGGGGACGGCACAGATGCTAGAGCTTTGTTCTTTCCCTCTTCCTGGGCAGCTGCTGGGGCCCGTCCTACCCACCTGAAGGCTCTCAGGCCTCCATGAGTCACATCACAGGCCTGTCGCCGGGGAAACGGGCAATGAGGTCAGGCAGCGAGGGACGTGATGGCTTCACGAAGAGGAAGGGAGCGGAGATGGGGGGGCAGAGTTTCGGGAATGGAAACCAAGGAAAGATTAGGATTGACGCCTGACACCTGTAGGGCTGAAAAGGTAGCCTGAAGAAGTTCCCAAAGAGGGACTGCCCCCGGGGGGCGTGGCCTTCAGTGGGAGGCGTGGCCTTCAGTGGGAGGCGGGGCCATTGGTGGGAGGCATGGCCCTCAATAGGAGGCAAAGATGATTGGTCACTCCACATGGGAGCTGTCCCCTGCCCTTGGGCCAAGCTCCAGAGCCTGACTGCCCATTTCGAGCCGGTTCTATCTCTCGTTTGTTGTCTCATAGGTCAGAATAGACTTCTTAGAAAGACGTATTTCCTCTGGCTAGTCCTTGGGGAATTAACTCTCAAAATCAATTGGCCCAAATCTCAGCCCAGTTTGGGCTTTATATTGCCACTGGGTAGGCGTGTCTCAAGGGGGAAGGGCTAAAAAGAGCATCCGGAGACCTGGCCCTGGGGACTGTGTCTGGGTCAGCCTGTGCCGGAGACAGGAGGAACAGGGTCCTTGATGGAGCCCCAGGAGGCAAGGAGAGAGGGAACTTTATAAATCACCAGCTCCCTTTAAAAAATGGAGTTTAACCTCCCTCAGCTTTGCTTCTGAATTTATTAGCCGTTTCATTTCCTTGGGTAATAATTCATTATCTCCTTCCCAAGCCTGGGGAGTAGTGCTGGCCTAGAAGCAGCATTTACCTTCCACAACTTTAAGCGATGCTTTTTCAGCTGTGTCATCTTCAGATCACTCTCAGCCCCAGCCCTGTACTTCTCACCCCCACGGACAACATCGACGTGTCCCCCGGTGCAGACTGACACAGACTTGGAGGAGTGGTCCTCTCCTCTCCTCCACTTCCCTCTCCTGCCCTCCCCGCCCCCAGCACTCCAACCCATCTGTATTCTGATGCTGTTTGCACCAGACCCTCTTTGGGGCTGAGCCTCTCTCTATTGTGAAGCAAGACAGCAGGGAGATAGAGCCATTCTGTTGGAGCCGAGATAAGTGCTGCTGGGAGGGAACCCAGTGGAGGGTTGGAGGGGGCCACATGTGTCAGCTTAACAGGATGATCTGAAAAAGTTATTTCAATCCCGTCTCTATGTGGGAAACTGGCAGATGCCCTTCTGTGGAGTGAAAGTTTTTCTCTTCCTCTCCATCCTCTCTGCCAAGAGAGGGAGCTTGATTATCAAGGGGCGTGAGGATGCTTTTTCACTGGGGAAAAAAAAAGTCCTTTTCCCAAATCCAGTCTCTGCTCCAATGCCAGAAACACTGCATTCTAACGCCCAATATGGCAGGCTGGGGAGGAGGATGGGCAGTCAATCCCATCACAGCCAACATCCGTTCCTCCACTTTTTGGTCCACTGCTGCCCCCTTTTAGCACCTACTGTGTTCCAGACACTGGACACTGGACGAAACAATACAAAAGCCAATGTGGTCACTACCCGTGGAGCTTACGGTCAAGTGGCATGTTTTTGCTACTTGGTAATTGACCTGGGGCTTCCCCCAGAGGCGCACTAGTAAAGAATCCACCTGTAATGCAAGAGAGGTTCGATCCCTGGGTCGGGAAGATCCCCTGGGAAAGGAAATGGCAACCCACTCCAGTATTCTTGCCTGGAAAATCCCATGGACAGAGGAGCCTGACGGGCTACAGTCCATGGGCTCGCAGAGTCGGACACGACTGAGCAGCTAACACTTTCACTTAACTTTCAACCCCACAGAGAAAGGGAGGGGAAAGGGTGGCATGCAGGTCACATGCAAATCACATGCAAATCAGCACCCTGGAAGCTTTTGGATTCAGGGCTGGGGGGAGTCATGCAACTCTGCAGGCGAGATTAAAAGCTGGTGGTAAGAGTGAGGTCTTTCACTGTCGTGCAGTCTCTTTCTCCTGGCCGTCAGCTCCCACGGGCCCAGGCCTGACTCATGAAGCAAACCCAAGCTCCAGGCAGACAAAAGGCTGGCAGAGTGACACCTGGAGGGGCCCCCTGTGCTGGGCTTCTCTTGGCCAAAACCCCATTCCCTCTCTTCCTCACTCAGGCCAGCGGCTGGGACTGGACTGGGGGCCTTGGCGCTTGGGCACCTGTGTCCTATTTGTCAAAACTGTAACATGATGTCACAGCCTTAACGGCTGAGTGCTTCCTACTCATGAGGCCGCTCTCCTGTTAATCGATGACACCTGTTTTCTGGGCTGCTGGGAGGAAGGGCAGGATGGAGGAGAGGCTGGGCAACAGCCTACCTTGTTCAGCTCAGCTGGGGGTGTGTCACCACTCCTGAATCAGGGGGAGTCACCCAGGCCAGAGTTCCAGGTCCCTAACCCCCGAGACCTGCCAGGGAAACTCTTGGCAGATTCCACCCCAAATCTGCAATCAGCTGGCTGAGCCTGTCTGGACCTCTTAGTTGGGTGCATTTCTCTCATATCCACAAGAAGCATCGCACATTTGTGGTCTCATCTGCCTGTAGGACACCTTTCCCAGACAGTTCCCTCCTCCTCGTCAGATTCCTCCTCCTCATCAGATCCCTCCTGGTACACTTTCTGTCCCCCCATCAGCTTCCAAAGCCATGGAGAGAGCAGAACATTGAAAAGGACACCCAGAGGTCAGAACTCAAGACCAGCTCCGTCACTTCCAAGTCACATGGTCTTGGGCAAGTCGTGTACCTTGTCTGAGCGCTGGTAACTTCATCTTCCAAAAACGGGAAGATGAAGCGGGCTTTGCTGAGCTGTGCAAATAAGGGGAGGTGTATGTGAAAGCGCCTAACACAGGGGCAGGCACGTTGTGGGTGCTCAGCTATGGATCTATTTATAGGCTTATACAAATAAAGTCTGCGTTTCAGTGGTCCTCTAAGTGTGGTCCCCGGATCGTGACCAGCAGCATCACTACCAGGGAGCTTGCTAGAAGTAAGCATCCCCAGGCCCTGCCCTGGACCTGAACGTGCATTCAGCCATGTCCGGCTCTGTGCAGCCCCATGGACTGCAGCCCGCCAGTCTCCTCTGCATGGGATTCTCCAGGCAAGAATACTGGAGTAAGTAGCCATGCCCTCCTCCAGGGGATCTTCCCAACCCAGGAATCAACCCCAGGTCTCCTGTTTTGCAGGCAGATTCTCTACCACCTGAGCCACCAGGGAAGCCCTGGACCTAAGCAGTCTGGAAATGCTGGGTGAGGTCCAGCAATCTGTTCTATTAATAACAAGCCCTCCAGGTGGCTTGGCTCCAGGGTGAGGCCCAGGGGTGAGACCACTAAACGCTCTGTCCGATAAGCCATAAATCACTGTGTGCTAACTTCCGAGTCACACGGCTTCGGAGGAGAAATCATAAGCAGTAGAGATCTTCAGAAACAGAACCAACAGGAGAAACAGACAGATAGGAAGACAGGTTGCATGGAATTCGCTCATATGATCGTGGAGGCTGATTATGAGACTTCCCATGATCTGCTGTCTGAGCTGGAGATCCCAGGAGCCAGCGGTGTAGTTTGA
Organism: Procapra przewalskii; assembly: GCA_006410515.1. NCBI lineage: Eukaryota > Metazoa > Chordata > Mammalia > Artiodactyla > Bovidae > Procapra > Procapra przewalskii. The sequence continues at coordinate 5,574,504 of SJYF01000082.1, read as the reverse complement.
AGGTCTGAGAGTGGGAGAGCAGATGATAAAGGTTGCAGTCAGAATCTGAGGCCCCGAGGACCAGCGGTGCCGAGGGTGAGGCAAGATTAATGTCTCCGTGCTAACCAGGCAGACAGTAAATTCAAGCTCTCCGCCTTTTTGTTCCCTTCAGGCCCTCCGTGGATTGGAGGAGACCCACCCACACTGGAGAGGACCATCTGCTCTGCTCAGTTCACCAATTCAAATGCTAATGTCTTCCAGAAACACTCTGGCGGACACACCCAGACAGAATGTTTAGCCAGCAGGCTGAGCATCCCGCGGCCCAGTGCAGTGGACACATGAAATTAACCGTCACGCAAAACAAATAGTGGGAAGAGCAGCTTCCAGCCCACGGACCATGTGTGAGGCACACTTCCACTGGTCCATCGAACCCACACAACCACCCCCGGTACTAGGCATGGATATTCTCCCCATTGTATGGAGGAGAAAACCGAGGCACCTGGAGGCAATTTGGCAGGCTCTGAAACCGAGCTTTCCAGCTCCGGAGGCGGCAGGCCATGCCCATCCCACCAGCAGGCAGCCAGGATCTGGGGGATCAGAGGGATCCAGAGTCAGGGCCCGGTGAAGAAGGAGAGTGTGTATAAAAGACACTGCCTGTCTTTGGTTTTTTACTGCACCACGTGGCAGGCATGTGGGATCTTAGGCACGTAGGATCTTCCAGGGATGGAAGCCTCATCCCCTGCATCAGAAGCGCAGAGTCTTAACCACTGAACCACGAGGAGGTCCCCCTGCATGTCTTTTAGTGTGTTTATCACAAATGAAAATGAAAGACGTTTTGTGTTTGTATTTGTTCAATGTCCACATTGCCTGGGCTTTCCCGATGACTCAGCGGTCAAGAATCCACCTGCAATGCAGGAGCCGCAGGAGACATGAGTTTGATCCCTCAGTGGGGAAGACCCCCTGGAGGAGGAAATGGCAAGGCACTCCAGGATTCTTGCCTGGAGAATCCCATGAGCAGAGGAGCCTGGCGGGCTGCAGTCCATAGGGTGGATGAAGCAACTTAGCATGCACACACTACGTTGCCTGCTGGGCCATAAGCTCCTTGAGGGCAGGGCGTCCGTTGCGACACATGGAATCCACAATATAGAGCGATGCCTGCACACCGCAGACCACAGCTGCTGAGCGAGTAAATGGATGAGCAGAATGCCTGCCCCCCCTCCCCACTGTGATTATTTTCAGGTCTGTGTTCCTTCTGGACTGAGACCCCCTTGACCACACAGACTGTCTCATCCAGCTCCATACACAGTCCCCTGAGCAATGGCTGGCTTCATATCTGCCTTTTGAGTTGATCCCAACCTCACTTTGAAGTCCAGTGGACCCTGTCACTAATACAATCGCCCATCGCTCCTATTCAGGGAAGAAAGGAAGGCTAAAGCCGGAGACTCCAAAAAGCTGGACCAGATTTTTACAATTTTCCTTTATCATGAAGTGCCCACAGATTATAATTCCCTGAGGGTAGGACCCAGCATCCCAGTTCCTGGGCACCAAGATGGAGCTGAGGGAAGATTCAGCTCTCCCTGGCAGCTTCACTGGCCTGGTGGAAAGGCTGGAGCTTCGGGGTAAGTAACTGCAACGAAAGGGCTCCACTTAACCCTCTCTTTTTGCAAACCTGAGACTGTGAGTCAACCCTCAATTAACCTCTTCTCCCAGAGTCCGCTCAATGCAAAAGGTTTTATTCAGAAGACAGGAAAGCTATTTTAGGATTGCCGATGTGATGGAGCTGATACCAAGCCAGAATAGGTCAATGCTTTTCCTGTTTGCCCAGAGATGCATGGCCCCAGCTGCCAACTGGGTATAAAGCGCCAGGCTGCAGGGGCGGACTGTCTCTCGGTGTACCCCTCCCCAGCCCCGAGCCCCCACTCTCCCTCATCCACTAGAGCAACTGCAAGGAGGCACCCCTAGTATTTTGCTTGGAAATCCTGTTAAAACAATGAGCCCCTCTTCTCTCTCCGCTTCTGTTGACTCCTGACAGTTCCGGTCCAACCCATATACCATCTTTGTTGGCCAAATGGTAGCTTCTCCTACAAAGGAACAGACCACAAAGCCTAGGAAGATTTATTTTTGGAAAATCAGTTAAGCTCTTATACCAACCCTATTTTTAGCCCAAACTTATTTTTTCAGAAAGTAATGGGTAAGTTGGCTCTGTTCAGGGTATGTGCCAGGAACTGGGGGGCCAGGGGAGACATAAAGACCCAAGTGAGATCATGCTTAGCGCTGAGAGGAGGTCACGATGCTTGCGGGAGCCTGCTGCTTCCAGGAGGATGCGTCACGGAGACATTCATTTGCTTTGGTCGGTGCCCTCTCTATATTAATGAAGCAGCGACTTTGATATTCACTGAAATGTTCCAGATATACAGCCATTGACGGGAGACCATGAAAGCCAGCATTTCTCATCCAAGTAGTTAAGGTATTAAGCAGTGGTGATGAGGAGGGTGAGGAGGGCAATGGATGGGAGGGTGGGCAAATAAGTGATGGCATAGCCGTGACGGAATATTATGCAGCCATTAAAAATACATATGCAAAGAATATTTAATGGCCTGGAAGAGGCTCACAGTTTAAGAGTATGTTAAAAAAAAATGAGATCTTAGAACTGCATATTCAGGACAAGCCACGTACGTTGAAAGAGAACTAGGAAGAAATGTATCCAAAGTTTCCTTCTTTATGCGTGTATGGATTTTCCATCTTCCCTGCAATTTAGTTTTATTCCATGTAGTTTAAAGTCTTTCTTGATGTTAAAACCTTTTTCAAGTACAAAATAAAACATTCTCTGTGTAGAAATAAATTCAAATTATATTAAAAGTGAAAGCTGTTTTCTGCTATAGCCTTTGCTAATCATTTGCTTTATAGTCTATAGAATTTGTATGTGGTGTGTGTATATATATAATATTTATATCGTTGCTGTTGTTTAGATAGTAAGTTGCGTCCTACTCTTTTTGGCTCCATGGACTGTAGCCTGCCAGGTTTCCCTGTCCTTGGGATTTCCCAGGCAAGAATACTGGAGTGGACAGCCATTTCCTTCTTCAGGAAGGATCTCTCCCGACCCAGAAATCAAACCTGCATCTCCTGCATTAGCTGGTGGATATTTTACCACTGAGCCACCAATATGTCCACACATGTGCATACATGTATACACACATGTGTAGATATTACACATATGATAACATACATGGGCTTCTCTGGTGGCCAGAGTTTAAAGCGTCTGCATGCAATGCGGGAGGCCTGGGTTTGACCCCTGGGTTGGGAAGATCCCCTGGAGAAGGAAATAGCAACCCACTCCAGCATTCTTGCCTGGAGAATCCCATGGACAGAGGAGCCCAGTGGGCTACAGTCCACGGGGTCGCAGAGTCGGACACAACTGAGCGCTTAAACCACCACCGCCAAACATGGATACAGGCTTCCCAGGTGGCGCTAGTGGTAAAGAGCCCGCCTTCCAGTGCAGGAGACTTATGAGCCTCGGGTTCAGTCCCTGGGTCAGGAAGATCTCCTGGAGAGGACATGGCAACCCACTCCAGTATTCTTGCCTGGGAGACCCCACGGACAGAGGAGCCTGGTCCACGAGGTCACGAAGAGTCAGACACGACTTAGGGACTAAGCATCAACCAGCAGCAGGGACTCGGCAGATGTGGCTAAGGGGAGACCTGGAGGTGGAGAGTGTATCCTGAGAGATTCGGGTGGGGCCCATGCAATCACAGGGTCCTCCTGAGAGGAGGCAGGAGGGCCAGAGAAGGCGCAGTGAGGGCAGCAGAGCTCAGAGCGGCGGGACTGCTGGCTGGAAGGGAGCCACGGCCCAGGAAGACCGGTGGCCTTGGAAGCTGGAAAAGGCAAGGAGCAGACCCTTCCCTGGAGCCTCTTGAAAGGCAGGCCCTGTGTTTTCCTCGATTTTGCCTGCCTAAGACTCATTCTGGGCTTCTGATCTCTGAAACTGTAAGATAAAAGACTTGTGTTGTTTTCTGCCACTAGCTTTGTGATAGCTTGTTCAACAACTGCAGGAAACTCGCATAGCTTATCTCAGGGTCAGCCTTGGAGGACCCCATCCCAAGATGTAGAATTTCAGCTAATTCCCTTCTGTTCAGTATGGCATCTCCAACAGCTTCCCACCGTGGGAGCTTCTCTGTATATCTTCCTTATATAGTCAGAAAAGCATTCTTTTAAAAAGTCTGTAAAATGATTATAGGGCTTCCCAGCTGGTGCTTGTGGTAAAGAACCCACCTGCCAATTTAGGAGAAGTGAGTTTGATCCCTGGGCCAGAAAGATCCCCTGGAGGAGGGCATGGCAACCCACTCCAGTATTCTTGCTGGGAAAATCCCATGGACAGAGGAGCCTGGCGGGCTGTGGTCCACCGGGTCATAAAGAGCTGGACATGACTGCAGCAGCTCAGCATGCACACGAAATGGTTATAATGGGAGGGGCTGCGAGGGACTGTAGTTGTTCACTCCACAAATACTGTGCTGAATGCCTCCTGTAGTCCTAGGCACATCAGTGAGCAAAACCAAGATTTCTGCCTGCTAGGAGCTTATGTGGTAGCCATTTTATTCCAGGGAGACAGATTTTAAAAGAAAACTGTAAATGCAAGAACTAAGCAGACCGCATAGGAAGTTAGAGGTCACCCATACAATGGAATGAGAGTACAAGAGGAGGCGGCTCGGGTGAGGACTCTCTGCATGTTTAAATACCATGGTCCGGGGGACTTCCCTGGCGGCTCGGGGGCTGATTCCACACTTCCAGTGCAGGGGACCCAGGTTTGATCCCTGGTCGCCTGCACGCTGCAACTAAGAGTTCGCGTGCCACGACTAAAGACCCGCCTGTTGAAACTAAGAGCCAGTGCAACGACATAAATGAGCAAAGAAACATTGAAAAATTACTGCGGTCCATGTCAGCCTCGTTTGATTTATTCCTTTAAGTGATCACTTAAACTTACTCAGCTTCAGTTTCTAAGTTACTTTACAAACATTACATTATTTCATCTTCATTACAGCCTTGTGAATGAATGCCCTTATCTCCATTCTACAGATGAAAAAACTGAGACACAGCGAGGTGAAATAACACTGGCAGCATCCGATGGCTGGCAGGTGGGAGGAAAGGGTTGTGAGCTCGGGCCACGTGGCTCCAGTCTGGCCTCCAGTCCTCTATACAATGCAGCCTAATGTCTGAGAAAAAACCTCAAGGCCATAAAGGGGTCGGCCACGCAGATGTCTGTGGGAGAAGCATTCCCGGGGAAAGGAATGGCCGGTGCAGGTGCAAAGGCCCTGAGGCGGGAGTGTGTCTGGGTTACATGGCCGCCCTGGCAAGGCTCCCACTGTGGCCAGCAGGGATGCGCACGGAGATGGTGGTCAGCGATATCACTCCGGCCACGGTGAGGACTTGACCTCTGCGGTGGGGAGAGGGGAGACGAGAGGGATTCTGAGCTCCAGCTGCTGGTTGAGAGTGGGCTGCCCTGGGCAGAGGTGGCTCCGGAAAGCCAGCTGGGGATGCTGGTGGCCCCGCCAGGGTGGCGGCGGCAGGGACAAAGAGGAGCCATGGTGGGGTTCTGGACGACCTGAGGTAGAACCCGCAAGACTTTCCGATGCAGGGGACGTGGAACGCGGGAGAAACAGGAGGATCCCTGATGACACGGATCCGCGGCCGGAAGACAGGGTTGCTCTCCGCCGAGATGCAAGGGACGTTTGTTTTCTAACAAAAGCGGCGACTCCCTCTGAAGACGAGATCTCAGCGTAACACGTTGGGATGACAGTAACTGTCTTGCTACAAAGGTGTTATATCCCAAGGAGCTATCTTTCAAAGGAATCTGTAGTAGAAATGATAATGCTTGCTTGACACTTTGATATCCACTGGAATGTGAGCGTGTGAGCACGTCGAGAGGAACATCAAAAAAACCCAAAAGGGCCCAAGGTCAAGACCCAAGTTGAACTTCTGGAAGTCAGCCTCAGGAGTTAGAAGGAAACCTCTCCTAATTGTCCCCTGGCTGGGAGCTGGGCAAATGGTATAGTGCCATAGGACCCCAAAGCTCAACCCCAGCCTCCACTGCTGACCACAGCCAGCTCCTGCTCGTGATCCATGTGGATCCATGTGGATTATTCCAGCAGTCATGAGGAGGAAATGGCAACCCACTCCAGCACTCATGCCAGGAAAATCCCATGGACAGAGGAGCCTGGTGGGCTACAGTCTGTGGGGTCACAGAGAGTCGAACACGACTGAGCAACCGATCACACACGCGCACACAGAAGCCGCTGAGCTGCCGCCGTCAGGGGGCGGGGCGGGAACTGTCTGTGACTTTCTCATTGGTTTTGCACAGCATTGCTTTTCTTTGCAAAGGGGACAGACAGAGAGTCTTCATGCCTAAGACACACTTAAAACTTTCCTCCTCTCATCATCAAGCTCCAAGAATTCTGACGGGCGGGAGTAAAACCCCACAGCCAGTGAAGACAGTCCAAAATAGGACAGAAGCATGACACGAAGGAGGCAGCGGTACGGTCTCACTCTCACTGCCGACGTTTACAGAACAAGCAGCAGGGAGACAGAGCCTGTCAAGGAAATGAGTCCCCTAAGGAAATCAGGAGCTCAGAGATCAGACACTCAAAGTCCATAAGAGCTGCTAACAGTGGCTTCAGTGGGGGACGGAAGGCACAGCTCAGACCCCGAGCGGTCAAATGATACGAGAGTCTCGCCAGAGGGTCTCACCAGCCGGCTCATCGCGGCCCTGTTGGCCGAGGTCATCCTCTCACGGGCTGCAGTTATCACCCCATCGGCTGTGGTCATCGCCCCACTGGTTTTTGTTATCACCTCGTTGGCTGTGGTTGTCCATATGTGAGAATCGGACCATAAAAAAGGCTGAGCACCGAAGAATGGATGCTTTCGAAATTTGGTGTTGGAGAAGACTCTTGAGAGTCCCTTGGACAGCACAGACATCTAACCAGTCCATCCTAAAGGAAACCAACTCTGAACATTCATTGGAAGGACTGATGCTGAAGCTAAAGCTTCGGTACGTTGGCCACCTGATGCGAAGAGCAGACTCATTGGCCAAGACTCTGATGCTGGGAAAGACTGAAGCCAGCAGAGGATGAGATGGATGGACGGCACCATGGATTCAACGGACATGAATTTGAGCAAACTCCAGAAGAGAGTGGAGGACAGAGGAGCCTGGTATGCTGCAGTCCATGGGGTTGCAAAGGACTGGACACGACTTAGCAACAATCCGCCTTGACTTTGCCCCTTTTGGAGAAATTCTAATCTTTCTCTAGAGGAAGGGCTTGAGTGAAGGGGCTTGGCTGATCTTGCCCTAATATCTAATTCCCTCTTGCTACTTCCCATTTCTGCTGATGAGAACAATGTGGCTTTGGGGGAGAGACAGGCATCTTGAAAGCTTTCTGTTTATCAGTCAGTCCGTGAACAACTATCTATCTCTGGCTTACTTTGTGCCAGGCATGTGCTAAGCATTGTTGTATAATAGGCTCTCAGTAAATATTTGTAAACCTTATGAAGGGATATAAATTTTAAGAGCCTACCTGGGCAGAAAGCCAGCTTCAGACTCCAAGTATTTCCAGACCTCTTCCCTCAAAGTGTTGTCTTGGGAGAGAGGGCAGTGGGGCATGGGCCAGGACACGCAGGACAGGGCAGGATGGGACCCTGGCTTCTCTGCACCGTGTCCCCACCCTGGATGTTTGTCAGGCTTGCTGTGGCTGTGACATCCCTCCCCCTGTCAGTTTCCCATCTCTCCGGGAGAAGCCAAGGGTCTCAGTAAACATCATCTGGCAGCCTCCAGCCTTCACCCCTAAACCTGACTCCTCTCCAGCACTCAGGCCTGCCTGCTCAAGTCAACTTGAGCTGGGTGTGTGGCTGGCCCGTCGCATGGGTCCCCCAAGTCTAATGCTTTAGATCTGATGGATCACATCCTGGCCGGACAGGTGCCCACAGCCGGGCAGACCCATATACATGCAGTCATACTCCGTTATAAATATCTATAGAGTGCAATACCAAATAATTGTGGGGTATATTTCACCCTGCCTGTTGAACACATTGCAAGAAAGGAATTGATCCCTGCTGTTTCATTTATTAGATGGTGTAATACCACAAAAATCGCTTCCACAATATCCCAAACTAAATCATTTATTCTTGACAAAAATCCAATAAAGAGCTCAATCCTTCTCCATAGGCAGATAAAGCACAGATTAATGGGGCTGCCTAGATCAAAAAATGCTGGGAAAATGAAAGCGAGATAGAGAGAGAAGTCCCTTCCTCCTCCTCACTTCCCCCCAAGGCTGCCTGGGCTCAGGGTTTTATTACAAAAAGCCGCCTAAGTATTACAGGCTAATCCGTAAATCCCAGCCTAGTGGAATATGTGACGGATTTGTAAATTGTGCCCTTTACAAATCTGAGTGAATTCCTTTTTGCTGGGAGTTTTGCCTTCCTCCTCTTCTTCTCACCTTTTCCCCACCACCTCTGGTCACCAGCAGCCTGGGGCCTGCATTGGGTTGTAAGGGACCCCACACACTGCTTCCCAGTAAGCTCAGTCCCCCCTGTGACTTGACTCGTGGGGGGCAGACACAGTTGGCGATACAAGAGGCTGAAACGATCCTCAGTCCCTTTCCACTTACCGTCTTCGGGGATCTGGTGTGGTCAGTGTGAGAGCCAGCGCGGCGGGTATCAGAGGTGTGGGGCATATTTCAGCCAGTGTGGACTTGGTACAAGGCTGGTCCAGGGAGGACCCTCCTGGTGGTCCAGAGGCTAAGACTCCAAGACTCCACAGCAGAGAGCTGGATCCCACAGGCTGCAGCTAAAGATCCTGCATGCCTCAACTAAGACCTGGTGCAGCCAAATAAATAATTTTTTTCTAAAAAAGACTTCAGCTTGATCCTCTCCTTTCTAGTGGAAAAAGGAGAGGATCAAGCTGGTGGTCCTCAGAGCCTCAGATGAGCTGTCAGGAAGACCCCTTGCAAGCATCTCTCATCCTGCCCATGAACTTAAGCCTTAAACAGCCTTAAACCCCCAGGGCAGGTGGGTGTCCAACACCCATCAAGGCAGGGGTCCCCAACCCCAGGTCCAAGGACCAGTGGCCGTCCTGGCCTGCTAGGGCTCCAGCCGCACAGTAGGAGGTGAGCCTCGGGTGAGCGAGTGAAGCTTCGTCTGTATTTGCAGCCACTTTCCATTGCTCCGATTACTGCCGAGCTCCACTTCTGGTCCAAACAGCGGTGGCATTAGATTCTCAAAGGAGCTCAAACCCTCCTGCTCTTGAATCATCCCGAAACCATCCCCCATCCCCAATCCATGGGAAAATTGTCTTCCATGAAACTGGTCTCTGGTGCCCAAAAGGCTGGGCTGCCGCATCAAGGTACCTACCCAACACGCTCCTCTGTGTACGCCCTCCTCGGGGGGTGCAGAACGATTGTCTCCATGTGCGCAGGACTAGGAGGCTCTCTCAGATGCGGGGCTTTCAGCGAGAAGACTCAAGAAGTCCCAGGCACCCTGGGATGAGTCACCTGCTCTGTGTCCTCTGCCAGAAAGTTCGGGTCCGTCGGTCTCGAGAAGCGCTAACTGCTCAGGCTGGCTTTTCGGTTTCTCCGCCACTTTCCTCTCAGGGATTGGGCCCAGCAGAGTTCACTTACTACCGGTACCTGCTGGCAAGTCCCACAGCTTCCCCAGCCTCAGTTTCCCCACGTGAAGCATGGGGATGGGAACGTCTACTTGGCAGTGTGGCAAGTGTGCTTATCACTCAGCCGTGTCCGACTCTTTGCGACCCCATGGATTGTAGCCCACCAGGCTCCTCTGTCCATGAGATCCTCCAGGCAAGAATACTGGAGTGGGGTGCCATTTCCTTCTCCAGGGGATCTTCCCGACCCAGGGATCGAACCCTGGTCTCCCGCAGGCAGACTCTTTACCGTCTGAGCCACCAGGGAAGCCGCACTTCGTAGCATGGTTGTACGACTTAGAGAATACAAGTGAAGGGCTGAACAGTCACCCAGCAGAGAGTGAGTCCAGGGTGGCCTCACATGTCGCTGTCATCCTAATTGCCAGTTGGACTCATCTCCTTAAGGAAAGCCATGAGGAAAGGAAGAGGCTGGTGAAAGATCCTCCTGGAAGAAGTGACATTCTTGCCTCACCAGCTCACAACAAGCACAGCCCCTCTGCCCTGGATCGGAGGGTTGGCTGAAGCCCAGATGTTCAGTCTTTAAAGGAGCCTATAAAGCAGGCAGCTGGGATGCAGATGGCGGGCTGGGGACCAGGGCTTGCCACGTGGTGCGGGGTCTTTCACGGTTCTGATGCTGTGGGGCTGCACCCCAGCACCCCAGGAACATGACTCCGTCCTCTCCTTGAAGATTTCCACAGGCAGAGGAAAGAAGGTGTTGGGACGGTTGCCCTGGCAACTTTGCTCACGGCCCCGCCCCACACTTAGCCTGGAAACAGGGCTGGGGGAGGGTAGGTTCCTAGGGGGCCAGCCATCTGGAAGGGCATTCGTGTGCAGGTTTATGAAAAGCATGACCAAACAGTAACGCTCCAGGGAACCCGGCACCGCCCCCCCAACCCTGTCCCGGCTCAGCCCCATCTCCATCCCTGGATGCAGATGTCCCGAAAATTCCAGAGTGATAGCTGGTGGGAAGTTCTTCCTGCCTTTATACCCACATCCTTTCAAAGGAGAAAAGGATGCCTTTGGAGTGAGAGGCTCATCTCAGCTGCCAACCGGTCGGCAGGTCACACGACCAGGTCACACGACCCTGCTGATGTTGCTTCTTGCACGGGTCGCAAGACAGACCTCCTGCAGCCCCAGGATGCATGAGAAAACAGAGCTGCAAGGCAGGGACTGAGTTAGGTTCAGAGGAGACGAGAGCCTCCCGCCTAGTCCCACGTGCCTAGTCCCACGTGCATGTGTGCTGAGTCACTTCAGTCGTGTCTGGCTCTTTGCAACCCTGTGAACCAGAGTCCCCCAAGCACCTCTGTCCATGGGATTCTCCAGGCAGGAATGCTGGAGTGGGCTACCATGCCCTCCTCCAAAGGATCTTCCCTGACCCAGGGATCGAACCCGTGTCTCTTACATCTCCTGCATTGGCAGGCGAATTCTTTACCACTAGCCCCACCAGGGTCCCAAAAGAACTGTAAGAAAATCCAAGTTCTTGGGGGAACAGGAAATAAGAATAGAAATTGTGATGAGGCAGGTGATCCAGACAGCCAAAGAGCAACTCGTCGCCAGGGCTTTTGCATTCCAAGAACTTTGCACTTTCTTGAGGAAGCGGGGCTCCCATCTGCTGGGTCTGTAAAAGCAGAAGGGTGGGCCACGTGACCTCAGGCTGCTCCCACAGAGCCGAGGTGCTGTCCTTTTGTCCTTGGGAGAAGCCAGCCTGTGTGCACTTGCTGCTTCCCTCATTAACCTTTATCCCTCTGTTTCCTGCTGAGGTTTAATCCTATTTCCTGCATTCCAGGTATTTAGTCTGGCAACCCAGAGAGCCACTCAGCTGCGCCTTTCCCATGCCCCCGTCTCGGCCGAGAGGGCTCAGAGAATGGCCTCCCGCGGCGGCCGCCCTGGACGGAGTCCCCTGCCCTTTCAGCTCCTGACATCAGGCTGCAGTGATGCAGGTTAGGTAGCGAGCCAGTGGTGGTCCAGGGATAAGAAACCACATGATGAGCAGTGGGGTGCGGGGCGGTGCCCCGAGCTGTGTGAGGCTGGGGAGGGGGAGGCAGAAACCGCTGCCACTGCCCGTTGTGGAATTGGAGGTGGACTGATCTGTACAGACCTCCTTGTCTGCGGGCTCATGTTTTAGGAGGATTTGAAAATTACTGTGTGAAGATATGTCTCCTTTTCTGGCATGAAGGAGGGGGTGGCATGAATGAGGGGGCACAGAAGTATTGGAGGGTGGGTTCCCCATTCGATGGATGTGCTGAGATGTCTATCCACCCACTCACTGCTCAAAAGGCTTGGGTCTGGGGGTGGGTTCTCAGTAGACGGCACAGCCTTGGATCTGGGTGCAGGAGCCCCGTTAGTCACTCCCTGGCCCCATTTCAGCCCCTCCTGCTCCCCACTGGGGCCCGTAGAGTGACCCCCCCACAGTGGAGGATTTTAAAGGGAAGGAGGTGGTTTGCAAGCACAACGAGGAAGGGCCCACGGCACTCTCACACCAAAGCTCATCTGCGTGGGGCTTGGCAAGCTGGTCTCTGTGAGCCCCTGGCATCCTGCCCCAAGGCCTATTGTCAGAAGCCCAGGGATGCAGACAGTGCCCGTAGGACCACTGGATGTGATGGGTGGAGGCACCTGCGGGAGCAAACCCCATCGACTCAGGGTGAGCACGGCAGTAGCCCCTTATTTATTGGACTCCTCCAGTCCCACAATTGCTGGTTCTGCTCAATATTTCATTCTTGTTGCTCCTGCCTGGGCGGCAGAGCCGCAGGCATGTTTGATAAATGGATTGAAAGGTTTGTCTAGTTTTGCTGAAGCTTCAGTAGGTTCTTCTGTGTCTTCCACGGAAATTATATTTCCCAGCTTCCTCCGAGGATGTCTCTCCTCTAGGGACACCTCTCCCCCTGTCTGCCGCTTCTCACTCACTCTGTCCCCTTGTCCCTCTCTTGTGCACACACACACACACACACACACACGCACAGTATTCAGAGATGCATGTATCCACACACTCACAAACTAACTTGTACACAGGTGTCCATCGGCATCCAAGGAGCCAGGGAGCGAACCCTCCCCATTGATAAAGAAGCACACACACTGGCCACGCACACGGGCACACGCCCTCACACGCACCAAGGCAGAGCCACTGAAATCCTCCAGTTGCCTTTTCTGAGCCCATCTGGTCTCTGAGTTGTAAATGGGTGACCCCCCTTCCTCCGCCCTGAGTTGGGGGGCTGCAGAGACCCGAGGCTCACCCAGAGCAAGGGTGGAGAGGGGTGGGCAGACTCCAGGAAGGAGGAGCCCAGGGACCCCTGCCTGTCCCCACCAGGGAGGCTCCAAGGAGCCCTCCTGCCCCACCAATTGGCAGCTTCCTCCAGCCGTCCTGCCCCCTCGTCTGCCCGCCCGGCCTTGGCGGCCCCACTGGGCCAGCTGGAGGCTTTATCCCCGCCACATCTGAGCCGGCTCAGGGGCTGCTGCGCCTGGCTGCCAGCCTTTTCCATAAATAACTCTCTGGGCCTGGCTCCTGGCCCTCCTGGTGATGTCATTGGCCGTTGGCCCGAACGGTGAGGTCACAGGCTTCCCTTCCCTCTGTGCTCCCCCTGCCTTCCTCCCTCCCAGGCGGGGTGGAGACCCCATCACAGAGCCTGTCTGTGCTCGGGTCCGTTCCAGCCCTGCCACGCGGTTGATGCAGTTCTCCACCATCTGGGACCGACCGGCTGCATGGCAATGACAGACGCAGCCGTCCCCCTCCTTGTCACCAGCTACAGCCTCCCCGCTTTCCACCTCTCTCGTCATGAGGCAGGTTCCAGACGACAGCAGACCCGCAAGGGCAGGGGTGAATGGCTGGCACCTCGGTGGAGTCCGACTCAGGTCCAAATCTTGGGCACTGCTCCCCCACCCCACACCCTGACTAGCTGTGTGACTTCAGACAAGCAGGTTAACTTCTCTGGGCCCCACTTTCTTCATCTTTAGAATGGAAATAATAGAACCAGTCTTAAGGGAAAACACCTTGATGGTGGGAAAGATTGAAGGTGGGAGGAGAAGCGGGTGACAGAGGATGAGTTGGTTGGATGGCATCACTGATTCAGAGGACATGAGTCAGAGCAGACTCGGAGATGGTGAAGGACAGGGGAGCCTGGAGTGCTGCAGTCCACGGGGTCGCAAAGAGTCGGACACGACTGGGCGACTGAACAATGGCAACAGTCTCAAGGGTGGTTGAGAGGCTTCCTTGGGCTCATGCATGTAACGCAGTGTCTCACACTTTAGCAAGCAGTGAATAAATGGATGGTTCTGTGATCACAGCTCAGGTCCACAGATGGTGGGGAGAAGGGGGGGCTTTAGCTTCGGGTCTTTTCAAACGCGTGACAGGCACAAGCACGGGCGATCTCTCCACCCGCTCGGAAGCCGGAGCTCTCCCAGGCTCCTCCCTCGGCACCCGTGGCTTCCTCCGATCATTCCGAGAACCACGACCTTGGTTCCGGAAGCGGGAAGCTTAGGGTTATCAGAGGCCCTTCAGAAGCACCTTCTATAGGGGATGCC
>SJYF01000082.1:5536561-5547574 GCA_006410515.1 Procapra przewalskii | reverse complement strand
ACTCCTTTTCCTATTTGGAACGCATACAAGGACTGCACCCCTGTGACCTAATGACCCCAAGGTCCCCACCTCCTAATACCATGATGCCACCGCACTGAGGTTTAGGGTTCCAACACGCAAAGAGTGAAGAGGACACAGCCAGTTCCTAACACCTGCCCTGCCTCTTCCAGGGTCTGGAGGCCCCAGGGCCCCTGGGCTTGTAGCTGCATCCCTCCCGTCTTTGCCTGCAACTTCACCCAGCCTCCTTCTCTGTGTCTGAATCTCAAATCTGCCTCTCTTACGTCTGTCATGGGATTTAGGGCCTGCCCTAAATCCTAATTTTGAGATCTCATTTTGAGATCTTCAGCTTAGTTATACCTTCAAAGGGGATTCCCAGGTGGTGTGAGTGGTAAAGATCCTGCCTACCGATGCAGAAGACGTAAGAGACGTGGGTTCAATCCCCGGGCTGAGAATATCGGCTGGAGGAGGAAATGACAACCCACGGCAGTATTCTTATCTGGAGAATCCCATGGACAGAGGAGCCTGGTGGGCTACAGCCCATGGAGTCACGAAGAGTTGGAAATGACTGAAGAAACTTAGCACATAGCTTCAAAGACCATTTTCCGAATGAGACCTACAGATTCCAGGAGTTAGGACATGAGTGAATCTTTTGAGGGCTACCATTCAAGCCATTGCAATATCCGCTCAAATATTTGAAGACATGGTCTCGCTGCACCTCCTCTTCCCCAGGTAAAATCTCATCCTGGCATCCTCCAGCATGTCTTCAGTGTAACCTGCCCGAAGCCCAGGTGACCCCACTGGGCAGAGGTCAGTCTTCTCCTGGGAAGCTTCTACCTCCCCTTCAATCGGACCTTCGCAGTGACCTTGACGTTCATTCATTAGCCCCATTGAAGATGATGAACTTGGGACTTGCCTGGCAGTCCAGTGGTTAAGACTCTGCACTTTCAGGTGGTGTGGATTTGATATCAGGTCAGAGAACAAAGGTGCCACGTGGCCAGTAAAAAAATAATAAAATAAAATGGT
Organism: Procapra przewalskii; assembly: GCA_006410515.1. Lineage (NCBI taxonomy): Eukaryota > Metazoa > Chordata > Mammalia > Artiodactyla > Bovidae > Procapra > Procapra przewalskii. Next base: position 5,546,551 of record SJYF01000082.1, on the reverse strand, counting down.
GAGCTTGTGGTTCAGGGAAAGACCAACTGCCCAGGCTCCTCAGCTCAGAACTGGGGGCTTGAATTCCTGTCTATACAAACAACCACTCCAAACAACCACTCCAAGCAACCACTGTGCCTCCTTTGTCAAGCATGTTGGACTGAATATCCCCAGCCAGCCTGCCTGGTGAGTTGATGGGGGTGGGGACAGTGAGCCACGAGCACTTTATCCAGGTACCAGGAAGAAGAATCAACGAAAAACGGGCCTGGAGGCCTGGCGGGAAACTTGCCAAGAGGCTCGAGGAGACAAATAACAGGTGCGCTGGCCACGACGGGCCAGGCGACGCGCGTCCGCTGGTTCCTGGGTGCTGCCGAATCGCCACCCGCTCCTGCCGCAGACCTGCCACCTCGCTGCTTCCACCCCCGAATCTCTCCTTCCTGGGGGATGCTAATCATCAGACGCCCCTGTGTCTCAGGCTCCATGAGCTCAGGCCTGGCGTAGCTCTGTGTCTGTCCTCTCTAACCTGGTCTGGTCCACGCAACAGCCAAGAACTCTCCGGCTTATTCTCCCTGGTGGGCTCCCAGCTCTAATAGCCACATGCCTAGAGCATCCGGCAGGACAAGCTCATCTGAAACCCCTTGAGAAGCCCCAGGACAGCTCTCCATCCAAGCTGGCAAAGAGAGTGTGGACCCCGGCATGTGCCAGCCTCATCAGAATTAATGCCACCTACGGTGCTTCCCAGGTGAGGCAGGTGGTAAAGAACTGACCTGCCGATGCCGGAGATGCAAGAGACCCAGGTTCGATTCCTGGGTGGGGAGGGTTCCCTTGGAGGAGAGCTTGGCAACCCCTCCAGTATTCTTGCCTGCAGAATCCCATGGACAGAGGGGCCTTTCAGGCTACAGTCCATGGGGTCACACGGAGTCAGACATGCCTGAAACGACTTAGCACGCACGTGGGTGCTTGGGCTCGGGGGTGGCAGGGCCTCTGAGCTGCTCTGAGATGGTGCTTGCCTCTGCTACTAGCTACAGCCGTATCCATCTCAGGGCACAGGGGAGACCCAGCCGCCCCTGGTCCTCATATCTGGTTCTTTAAGCCCATCTGGGCTCACTCCTCCACTCCACTGTTTACTGGCTGACCTAACGCCAGTGACGCAACTTCTCTGAGCACAGATGTCTTATTCTGTTAAGTGGTAATAATAATGGGACCTCCCACGAGGCTTCCCTGGTGGCTCAGATGGTAAAGAATCTGCCTGCAATGCAGGAGACCCAGGTTCGATCCCTAAGTTGGGAAGACCCCCTGGGGAAGGGAATGGCCACCCACTCCAGAATTCTTGCCTGGAGAATGCTGTGGACAGAGGAGCCTGATGGGTTACAGTCCACAGGGTCGCAAAGAGTCAGACAGGGCTAAGTGACTAACACTTTCACTTTCTTTCCCAGCTTACCAGTTATCGTGAAGATCACATCAAATGATGGTTGGAAGAGGACGGTGTATCTGTTAAGTGCCTCTCACAAGTGGCTACGGTGACTGTCATTGCTGTCTGTTAGAAGGTGTGAGTGGGATGGCACCGGTCCCTTCTGCCAGGGCACCCACCTCTCTCCCCCACCCCCTTCAGATTCGCCAATGACCAAGCTTCCGGTCCTAATGCCGAGACCCATTGCCATTTTTATGAGATGAATGGTGTCCCCCCAACTTTGCATGGTGGAGTCCTAACCCGCAGGACCCCAGAATGTCACTGCATCTGGAGATAGGACCTTCAAAGAGGTCACTGAGTCAAAACAAGGTCGTACGGATGGGCCCTAACCCAGTAGGACTAGGGTCCTTTTCAGAAGAGGACATACCCACACACACACACAGGGACAGACAGAAGGCGACCATCCACAGGACAGACCTCTGAGCAGGAGGCAACTCCGCCTTCATCTTGATCTCACTTGTCCGGCCTCCAGAATTGTAAGAAAATAAGTTTCTGCTGCTTAAGCTGCCCGTCCTGGGGTTCTGGGAACTACTGCGCTGGCCACAAGCTCGTCTGGGTTTTTCTGTATCATCTCATATCTTGTGAAAAACCCAAACAAGCTTTTTGGCCAACCCAGTAATATGGCTGGGGCTTCCCTGGTGGCTGAGTGGTAAAGAATCTCCCTGCCAATGCAGGAGATGGCGGTTCAATCCCTGGATCAGGAAGATCCCCTGGAGGAGGAAAAGGCAATCCACTTCAGTATTCCTGCCTGGAGAATTCCATTAACAGAGGAGCCTGGTGGGCTACAATCCATGTCACAAAGAAGCAGACACAACTTAGCCACTGAACAACAACAATAATATGGCTACGACCGCTGTGGGTTCAGGGAACGCTGATTCTGCAGAATGTCCTTTGGGGGTTGGGTCAACATGGGGCTTATTGTCAAACACATTTGGGAACCATTGGGTTAAGTCAAACTACGTGGGTTGGTTTTTTTTTTTTTTTTTTTGAGAGACTCCTTACAGCTCTGACCACGCTCAGTGCCGCTGTGACTCGGTGTCACACAGGGGACAGCTAGGTGGCATTTCCCAATTTATGGGACTGTCTTGAACATAAAACTCTCTCCTGCAAAGCAGCCAGGAGATCTGTGCTCTGTAGACCATCCAGACATTCTGGAAACTTCTGTCTTCAAGGATTACTCTGCATCAAGGGCTCTACTTGCTGCTCCCTCCTCCCCCTGCCCCCCTTCACCTGCTGGGGGTTGGTCGGGGCGAAGTCTCGAAGCCTGGACCAGCAGGGTGGGGGGTGGGGTAGGAGACCCTGGCCCCACACCCTCTGCCGGCTGCTGAGGGAGTCACTCTCCAGATCAGACTAGTGGCAGGGCCAGCCAGAGCTCCGTGTTTTATGACCCTATCGTGTGTGAGATCTTGCCCATTAGGGAGAAGCTGTCAACGCAAAACACAGATTTCAGAACACATTTTCTACTCCGGGATTATGAATAACCCCTCCGATCATTAGAACCGGAACATTTTTTAAAAATCCAATTTGTTTCCCGCCTCGAAAGCCATTTACTTTGCTCCCTGCTTTCTGTGTTCAGAAGGGAGGCTGGATCCTGGAGCTTCCCAGAGTCTTGGCTCTGAAAACCTTGTACCCCCAGAAAGAGTGCAAGCCCCTCATCTGAAACCTGTATCTCCCCTGGAATTATCTGCCATCCATTTCCCGCAGCGCAGCTGTGTGTTTCCGAGGGAAGGCATCCTCTCTATAACCAGACAGAGCTGGCGAGAGTCCTGTGTGTGGATGGGGCCAGCATCCTCGAGGAAGGATGGAGTGGGACCCAGGGAGTCAAGAGCGGGACCACGGCACTGGGGAGAGGACATTCCCTCCTCCCAACAGGGAGACTGGGAAAGGGGCTGATTTTGATTTGGCAAGTCCCAAAGCAAGGCATAAATCCAAAATTAGAAGAAAGTGAAAATATTAAGCAGGCAGAAGGGCATGAAAAATCTCCATTTCTGGCTCTCGCTCCTCACCAGCCACTCCAGCCGGGGCTTCCAGGAGAAACGATGCCTCCTCCGCCTCCCCTGCTTTGCTCGGCCTCTCCACTCTGCAGTAAAATCTGACAAAAGAGATTCATCGGAACATGCGCCCCCGTCCGCCCCCCATCAGCCCGCCGCAGGGACAGGAGCTGTTCATCTTCCTTCGGGCCCAGTCTGCAGCACGGTGAGGGGCACCTTGCCCAGCTCTGCAATCAGAGGGGGCACCGAGGCCCCTCCCCACAGCTGGGCGCCCTCCAGAGTCGCGGCTTGTCCATTGTCTCAGGCCAGGCTGGAGTGGTCAGTGTCTTCTCAGCAGGTCAGACAAACCTCCCGGGAGGCTGGAAATGGGTTGGGGGGGGGTCTGGACCATCCCCAGACCTTCTTCCTGCCTGCCTGGCCCTGCAGCGTGCTCTGGAAATGGCCATGAGCTGGACACTCGCCCTGCCCTGGAGAGAGTCAGTATCTTGGGGAGAGAGGGACGCACAAGGCCACTGGAGCGATCAGAGTGGGGACAGGCACGGCCAGGGGCCTGGAGGAGGTGGGGACTGATGACTGGAGGCCTCAGGGAAATATCCCGGAAGAGGGCCCTTGAGCTGGGCCCGCAAGGATGGCGAGGAGACCAACCAGCAAGAAAGGGCTGGCTTTCCCTGCGGGACTCCCTGCTCCCTGAAATGACCTCGCTTGCACCCTCTGACTCGTGGGTTGTCCTCCATCCCCCTGGGTGTGCGGGGCATGCTCAGGCTCTCCAGTCATGTCCAGCTCTTTGCAACCCTATGGGCTGTAGCCCTTCAGGCTCCTCTGTCCATGGAATTCTCCAGGCAAGAATACTGGAGTGGGTGGTCATGCCCTCCCCCAGGGGATCTTCCCAACCCAGGGATCGCACCCGCATCTCCTGCATGGGCAGGTGGGTTCTTTACTAAAATGCCCGAAATCTCTATCCTCATAAAATAAACCCAATGGAACGAAGGCCCTTGTCTGTTTGGTTCCTGTGTGTGTGTGCTTAGCTCAGGGCCTGGCACATAGCAAGTCTTCAACACATGCATCGAAGGCTCTGGAATTCAGGCAGAGGAGACGTAAGGTGTTCGGCGAGGGGGCAGGCTGACAGAGTCTGGCGGGGTGCCAAGTCCCCGCTCTGCGCCCCACCCCCCGCCCCGATCAGTGCAGGTGCCAGGCGGGCGTTGCCAAGAGACTCTCTCCCTTCACGACTCCCAGACACAAAAGGGCCCCGGGCGAGGTCTGCCCTCCCTGCCAGATCGGGGCGGGTGGGAACCCTGGCTACCCCTGCCCGCACCCTCTGCATCACCCGCGTGGCCCAGCCCGGCATCTCGGGTACTTCTGGGCTTCCATTTCTGCCTCTATTGAGCCGCGGTCCCATTTAGCTCTCATTTGTAAGTGGGCCTCAGCCCAAGCAAAAGATTCAGCAGGAATCCGGCCGGGTTCCCAGACGCTTAATTGGAGCCGGGCTCTTCATTACCTGCACACCTGTTTCCCAGCGCCATATGGTCTGAGGTAAATAGACTGTAATTGTTTATCCAGAGTTGGTTCTGTCACGAGGGAGGGAGGAGGTGCGGGGCCCGCAGCCCCCAGCCCTCCTGCCTTGCCATCATTCCCGCTGCCACCCCCTCCCTGGGCCGCTGAAGGACAGAGCCCCCCGGGCACGAGGTGAGACTGTCTGCAGCCCCGTCCACATCCTGGCCCACTCAGGAAGGGCTTCTCCTCCGACTCCCAGGGAAGGGCCCCGCCTGGCCTCATCAGCTGCCAGGAGCTGGCCGCCGTGCCTCTCTGCCCTTGCCACGAGGCTGGGCAGGCGAGCACCTCTCAAGGCCTGGGCTCATTTATCTCTTTTTCCCGTGGAGGCTGAAGGATGTCTGAGAGGCCTGGGCCAGATCTCAGCCTGCCAGCCTCTAACTCAGCAGCCTTGTGCGTGCCTGAATATTTCAGAGCCCCAGCTACCTTCAGCAGAAATAAAGGCAGGGACTTCTGCATCACAGGGGTGCTGATAACGGATGGAGCTCAGATTTAAGGGGTGTGTCCACGTGTCGGGACCGCTGCCAGGAGCTTTAGACATGGGACCTCATTTAATCTTTGGAGCGAGGAATGTTATTAGTCACCCTCTACAGATGAACACGGGCTTCCCAGGTGGCTCAGTGGTGAAGAGTCTGCCCTCAATGCAGGAGACGCAGGTTCGATCCCTGGGTTGGGAAGATCCCCTGGAGAAGGAAATGGCAACCCACGCCAGTATTCTTGCCTGGGAAATCCCATGGACAGAGAAGCCTGGCACGAGTCTGAAAGTCAGACACGACTTAGTGACTAAACAATAACAGCAGGTGAGCACACTGAGGCTTAGGTAGGTTAAACCACTAACCCAGGGCCGCCCAGGCAGGAACCAGGGAGTTAGAATTCTACCCCAGCTCTGTCGACCCACCAGCTCGAACCCCTGAGCACCATGCTAGAGTCACGTGAGGAGATGACACATGAAAGGGGCCTGGCCTGGAGGCGGGAGCACAGAGGGGCATCCACAAATGCCCACTCCCTCCTCTCTGCCCTCCCTTTCCTGAGCAGAGTGCCCCCCAGCTCCCCCCACCCCGCCGCCTGCTCAGTGCCGCCTCAGCTTCAGGCTGCTCACGTGCCCTCCTCCAAAGAACAGTGTACATAGGGTATGCCTGCCTCCTCCTCCCCAGCCAGCCCGCCAGGGAGAGGCGGTCCTGCCCCAAGGTACGGCTGAGCCCTGGTTGCTGGCGATGTGGGAAGGGCGGACGAAGGAGGTAGATGGCTGGCAGGGCCCCACACGGAGCTCGGCTCCGGACTTTCGAAGGAGTGGGAAGTTGATCTTAAGAAAGAACCTGGGCCGGCACTTCCCTGGCAGTCTAGCGGCTAGAACTCGGCATTCCCAGTGCAGAGGGGCCCGGGTTCCATCCCTGGTCGGGGAACTGGATCCCACACGCCACAACGAAGAGTTTGCCCGCTGCAGCGAAGACCGGAGGTCCTGTATGCCGCAACTTAAGATGAAAGAACCAGAGCCCCTAAGCATCTGAGGGACTCTGGCTGTAGAGACGGCCCCAGGCAGGAAACCCGGTGCCCACCACCTGGCAGGGAACCAGAGCTGCCAACGGGCCAGAGCCCACGCCCAGCAGGGCCTCATTTCCAGGCACCACCCCATGAGGCTTCCTGAGTCCTTTCCCTTCCCTGCCCAGAGCTCCGCCGACTGCCCCCCGCCCAGAGGCTCCAGGAGGATGGATGGTTTCCCCAAGCCCAAGAGAAAGGATGCTGCCTCCCCTTAATCTGCACTGAATGGCTCTTTAATATGATGAAGGGCTGCCAGCCCTTTCAGCCCTGATGGATCCCTTCTGCTTCAGAGACACTGGCTCCTGCCTGGAGCCTGCCTGCGCCGGGCAGGCAGCTTCATGGTGGGCTCAGATTCGGCTTTACCCTCCTGGTCAGTGGGCAGCAGCGGCCCCCGCACCCAGGCCTTGGATCCATCGGGTCCTGCAGGAGGCTTAGAGGATGCATGGGGCCCAATTCCCGTCCTCCGAGACCCTCTCATCTCTCTGGAGAGATAGATGTCAATTTCCCCACTACACACACACTTTTCAGACCTTACAGGCAACCCCCTCACCACCCCCTGCAAGTCAACCATATGGTCGCCAGAAGCCTGCAAACCAGCGAGGCAGAAGAGAAGGCAGAGAAGGGATGCTGGAGGCGGTGAGGTAATTAGGGAAGACTTCCTGCAGGAGGTGCCCCCAGGCCGCGGGAGATGTCTGGTTCCCTGAGGCTCCCTGATTGCTCTGTGGAAGCTAGGGGTTGAGACAGCAGCAAGAATTCTTTGAAGGAGAAAAAATATGTAAGAAAAAAAGAAAAAGCTTTTCCTAGCAAGTTTTCCATCTGCCTATGGGGGATGTCCTTTGAAGAAGAACCTCAAGCCCCGAGCAGTAGTGCCTGACTCCTGCCTCTCCAGGAAGGGGAAGGAGTTTTAGAAAGACATTTACATTTTTGCATCCACTGGCCCCTCAGGGGATGCCCTGCGGTTCTGCCCTAGCCTGGTGAGTACAGGGATGTTTTCAACCGCAGGCTTCAGGCAAGAGGCTGTCTGAGGATCCAGTAAAGGGCATGTCCTGCCTTCTGCATGGAAAGTGTGCAAAGTGTGCAAAGTGTCTTGGAGGTGGGGAGTCCTTCACTCACTCCAAGGAATGTGAGCCTCGGAAGAAATTCTTGTAACTCAAAATATTCCAAACAGGAAGTGAGGTCCTGGGTGGGGATGGGGGCAGGCGGTCAAAAGGGAGGGAAACTGACATGTGCTGGTCTTCGTAGGTGGCGCTAGTGGCAAATGAACCCTCCTGCCAATGCAGGAGACATAAGAGATGCAGGTTTGATCCCTGGGTCAGGAAGATCCCCTGGAGGAAGGCATGGCAACCCACTCCAGTATTCTTGCCTGGAGAATCCCATGGACAGGAGCCTGGTGGGCTACAGTCCATGGGGTCACAAAGAGCTGGACATGACTGAAGTGACTTAGCATGCACGCATGCAACCCTTTGGAGAAGGAAATGGCAACCCACTCCAGTGTTCTTGCCTGGGAAATCCCACAGATAGAGGAGCCTGGTGGGCTGCAGCCCATGAGGTCACAAAGAATCGGACAGGACTGAGGCAACTTAGCATGCATGGAGTCTTGCGGTGGGTATAGGACCAGGCGCTCTGTAGACGGTACCTTATTCATCCTCAAAAATAATCATGGAGGGTGGTGCTGCCCCCATGCCACAGGTCAGGACACCGAGGGTTGCAGACAGTAAGTCACTTGCCAGGGTTTTACCTCCAGAGGCGCCAGGACTGGCATTTGAATCTGAACCACTCTCTACCTCCGCTTGAACCTGCCACTGTGGCAGGATCCGGAAAGGGGCAGCGGCTGGGCGGGGGCCCTGGTACAGCCTGCACCGGCCACCACGATTTCGGGTCAGGATCAAGCTATAGACGTGGGGACCGTCAGGGCTGGCAGGAGAGGAGGAGGGAAGAAGGCCCCTCTCCTGGGCTTTTGATCAAACACCTTTTTCCAGACCCCGCAGCCCATCCATCAAGCACTGCCAGCACCCCGGCATCTCCGGGGTACCCACTGGACCAGCATCTTTGAGTCCCCAGCTGGGGATTCTCTTAGCACCCGCAGGGTCCAAGGTCAAACAGCTGGGAGCTGATGCCCTTGGGAGCCACCCAGCCAATATCAGCTCGGAATCGGAGGACAGAAGTTCTGGCTTCCTCGATCCTTGGGGTGCAATGACTTTGGGGTGCTCCTCGCCGTCTCCCCACTTCCGCTGTGGAGTTGAACGCCCTTTGTTCGTAGCAGTGCCCTTCCCGACAGCACGCACCCTGTATCGGCTCCCGCCCCTCCTGGTCTTCGGGTCACCCCCCAGAGGCGCTCCTCGCACTGCGTGCAGCTTCTGGGCGACCCGCGCGAAGATCTCCCCTGAGTGCGTCCTTCCCCACCCCCAGCCTCCCATCCACCCGGCTCCCATTTATCAGGAGAAAGAGGACTGGCTTTCTCCTTGAGGAGACATAACTAATAACCAGATCACAGGGGACCAAAGACACAGGCATCAAATATCACACAGGCCCAAGTGAGATCCTTATCTGTATCCGAAGCCCCGTGCTTTATCCTTCCGGCCAGGCCTCCCGGCCCTCTCATTGATGAAGTGCGTTTTAAGTGCTAAGTAATAATAATACCGTAAAATGCCTGAGTGCTCAAGCATGGGCTCTGGGCTGCAGATAAAATGCCAGACAGATCTGCAGGCGGAGGAAATGCTCAGGGAGCCGTCTCCCCACAGCTCCCCAGGCCTAATAGATGGGTCCAATCAGACCGCTTCAATTACCACTTGGGGACTAATAGCCGAGAGTCTGATTGCATCCCCTGTCCGGGCGCGGTGTGACTGTGCCGAGCCGGTGACGGCGGGCGGTGGGGGCGTTGGGGGGAGAGCCTGAGTGCCTGGAGGCTGGGAGGTGTGCTGCTCCGTGGGCCGGGAGCAGAACGGGAGCGTCCTCTGGTTTGATCCGGGAGCCCCCCCCCAGATCCCTCAGCCCCCATCTGGTCCTTTCTGAGGACCCAAGGCTGGAGCCCAGCCAGCATCCTCTGCTGGCCTCCCTGGCCTCCTCCTCTCCCCGGGGCTCCGGTGGGCGTGGGGGGAAGGCAGGAAATCCTTTCAACCACTTCAAAATTTTCCATCAAGGGAGATCGGAGCGTCTGTCACCTCTAATGAAGGGAAAAGGAAGGGGCCTGGCCAGGGCCAGGGAGAACCAGAAGGACAAGCGATTTGCTTCCCTAGGGAGGATGATTTAGGAGAAGGCGGTGGCTTTACCTCCGTGGAGAGCCACTGGAGCTGCACCCAGGTGCAGGGGCACCCAGGGAGTGAGCTTGAAGCTAAGTCAGGAAGAGGGGGGTGTGTGCCAGCAAGGTCGGAGGTCAGAGAAGGGCCCAGTGGGGTGCGGGCTCGGGGGACCAGGACCTGGGCCGGGGCGCGGGCTATGAATGGGCGGGAGGGGCTCTGACTT